>CM075207.1:7777088-8312181 GCA_037577465.1 Liposcelis bostrychophila | reverse complement strand
ACGTAGCAATTAATGTTTTAAAATTTTTTTTTCCTGTACGATGTTTTATTTTTATATCTCCCTAGTAGCACCCGCTAACCATAGGATATCCATGAATATCCAAATTTTATCCTAATTAGGTTATCCTAAAAAGGATAACCCGCGGAATTCCCTAGGCTATCCTTGAATAGTTGGTGAAATTATCACCGAATCTGGATCTCTCATGGCTAACCTGAGGTTAACCGAATTCGGAACAAGAAATTCGTTTCTTAAGCCAAGTTAGGATAACTCGCGGGATTCCCTAGGCTATCCTGAAACGGTCGATGAAATTATCACCTTATTAGAATCTCCTATGGCTAACCTCAGGTTAAGCAAATTAGGATCACCTGGGGATGCCCATAGGTTATCCTTAAACATGTGACAGTGTAAGTCCGTTAAAACATTTCACGCTGCGTCTAAAGTCGTTAGTTAAATTAAAGATGGCGGCTGTATAAACAGACGTATAATTTTATGGATCGTTTTATCGGGTTTTACCGGGAAAAATGTAAGAAAAACTTATGGAAGATGCAGTCCAGACTGCCAAAAAAACCGCTAGATATGAATATGTTGAAAGAACGAACGTACGTGCTTCCGTAGGCATAAGTGAAATAAATCAGTTGGGATTTAGTGTCAGTCAGTGATGATGGCACTGTACTGTATGATGCCATAATCCATCAATGGAACGAAAGATTACTGAAAAAAGGATTACTTATTCGCTAAACAAAATTAGTCCTGGTTCTATTTCCAGTCAACTATTTACCAGCAGCAAGATTTTTTTTTTTTTCAGTAATACCGAAACCGCGAAAATAGAAAAAAATTCGTTTAATCATGCATCAGAGTTATTCCTACCTAGGCACCATATACTCTTAGAGTTATTCCTACCTAGGCACCACTCACTGTAGAGTGCTTCCTGCCTAGGCACCACACACTCTAGAGTGCGTCGTATCTAGGCACCACACACTCTAGAGTTATTACTACCTAGGCGCCATACACTCTAGAGTGCTTCCTGCCTAGGCACCACACACTCTAGAGTTATTCCTACCTAGGCACCCTACACTCTAGAGTGCTTCCTGCCTAGGCACCACACACTCTAGAGTGCTTCCTGCCTAGGCACCACACACTCTAGAGCAGCACTCTAGCAGGAAGCACTCTAGAGTGCTTCCTGCCTAGCACCACACATTCTAAGTGCGTCGTACCTAGGCACCATACACTCTAGAGTTATTCCTACCTAGGCACCACACATTCTAAGTGCGTCGTACCTAGGCACCATACACTCTAGAGTTATTCCTACCTAGGCACCATACACTCTAGAGTGCTTCCTGCCTAGGCACCACACACTCTAGAGTGCGTCGTACCTAGGCACCATACACTCTACAGAGTTATTCCTACCTAGGCACCACACACTCTAGAGTGCTTCCTGCCTAGGCACCACACACTCTAGAGTGTTTCCTGCCTAGCACCACACACTCTAGAGTGCGTCGTACCTAAGCGCCATACACTCTATAGAGTTATTCCTACCTAGGCACCACACACTCTAGAGTGCTTCCTGCCTAGGCACCACACACTCTAGAGTGCGTCGTACCTAGGCACCACACACTCTAGAGTGCGTCGTACCTAGGCACCATACACTCTACAGAGTTATTCCTACCTAGGCACCACACACTCTAGAGTGCTTCCTGCCTAGGCACCACACACTTTAGAGTGCGTCGTACCTAGGCACCACACACTCTAGAGTGCGTCGTACCTAGGCACCATACACTCTACAGAGTTATTCCTACCTAGGCACCACACACTCTAGAGTGCTTCCTGCCTAGGCACCACACACTCTAGAGTGCTTCCTACCTAGGCACCACAGACCACAGAAAAACAGTAGCCTCCGCACATCCTGAATGGGTTATCCTATGGATCATCCACAGGTTATCCTGTGGAGGTAAAAACGGTGACCCCGAGTCGATCCGTGGGATATCCTCTGGTCATCACAGGTTACCAGTTGGATAACCTCAGGATATCCTATATCCCTGAAAGGTTATCATCGGCTATTTATGGATTGTAATGTGCTACTAGGGTAGTTTATGTTTTAAAAGCAGATATGCCTATGTTTAACGAAATATGTGTACGTGCATATGAAAACCTCCCACTTATACAATCTGCATAGTTTGTTTTGTTTTTTAACCTTTTGTAAACATTAAGTTTTCGAATCAAAACAAACTATCTTATCATCATATATCATATATCTGCCGTGAAAAGGGGAATCGACCTATCGCACATATGTCTCGGTTGGCCATGTTTGTTTATGTTTAGCTTATAAACAAACATGGCCAATTCAGAGATGTGCGATAGGTCGATTCCCCTTTTCACGGCAGATATATCAATTGCATTTTCAAAACAAAGCCGAATGTCTAAGACATCATTTTTTTTTAGCTGTAAATATAGGAGAAATTAAAAATTCCTTAACGACATAGCGAAATATAAGCTTCAAACTATTATTATGAATTTTTCGGAACTTTAAAGATCTGTCATTAATCCAAAATTCAAGTGTCTTTTTTTTACCACAAATTTTCAATGGCCGTTTTTCCCCCCACTTGACCCTACTATTGAGCATTATCTTGAGAGTAGAAATCTGTAAAAAAAAATCCATTTGAGAAAACTGTTAACATTCCTTTTCCTGTGCGCAGTCTCGTGTTCATAATTTGAATTTAGCAATGACATGAATCAAAAATTTTTCTTTCATATTGGTCCATGCTTTATTTTCCTGATAGGTTTCTGCAAGCCTGGGAATTCGGATTAACTGAAAGGCTGATGAGAGAAATAAAGGAAAACTCAGTCGAGCGCTATTTCCAACATGAAAACGCAGATCTTCATCCAGTCGAAATAAATCAACTAATTAAAATATTTTGCATCCTCTGGTTCGGTTGCATAATCGCATGGGTATTCTATTTGTGTGAATTTGTATTTCAATTCATAACAAGGAACTTTAGTAAAAAGAAACGTGATCACCGAAAAACAATTTTTAAAATATTAAACAGTCATAAAATAAATAGACAGGAAAATGCTGAGCCGACTTCAGCTGCAACAGCCAGGTACTACTCCCCATGACGAATCTTTGAACAAAATCTTTTTTAAAATGTCAACGTCAGATTTGTGAAACCAGAATTAGTCCCCTGCTGGAAATATTAAGATGGATAAAATTTGGATTGTTTGGAGTGCATAGTGAAAACATAATACAATCACAAGCAGGGAGTGTAATTATGATAGGCCTTTAGGTAAATTAAATGTAACGAGTGGTCGATGGTTCGATTCCATCTTTCGCCACTTCGATTTAACTTTTCAACTGATTTCCTATGTTTAGCATATATAGTTCACGATCATATAAGCGTGACTTTCTTAATAAAATGATCCATATCCCGTTAAAAATAAAATAAAGATTATCAATTAGGATCGAAAATAAAAATATCTTATTAAATGTAGGAGTTCAGAATATCGTCAGAACTGACTGTAGCATTTGTCTCATGCAATAAAATTTAAATTTTTGAAATTATGTAACCCAACTCACTTTAAAAAAAAATCTATTTCAATTTTACACAAGCATTTGCTGAAGTTAAAAAAAAAAAAATGGATGCCATTTTTTTTTTTTTTCGTAGGCTAACAATAGGATAAATTTTTTTTATTTTTTCTTGAATTTTAACGAAATTTTAAGAAGACAGAAGAACGATGCTTTTTTAACTAATAATAAAAAGGTGCTATCGAAACGCCTTAAAAGATTAATAGTCATTTCTATTTCTTTATTCTGTAACATTGGTCTAGGGGTTTCAGTTCTAGTCATATTTTTTTAATGTGAAACTACTCCAGAAATATAATGGTTTGATTTTAGATTGGCGATATGGCTTTTTTCTTAAGTTCAATCCTACCCATCGGCTATAACCGTCACCGTTCCTAATGACTAAAAATACATAACATGTGACGTCATAACAGTTAAAACCATACCGTTCCTAAGAGACTGAATATTAAAACATCAAAATATAATACGTCAGACCATATATTATAATGTTTACTATGAAACGGTTATTGCACAACAATTTCTGAAAGTGAAGAATACACGGAAAAAAAAAAACAGATTTCATATTTTTGTTGGTATATTTAGACAAAAGCTTAACATGACAACACGGTAAAATCTTAACATTAAGAGTCCCACTTTTTTTTTCCCCCTGATCAACCTTTAAATTTTTAAGACCCATCAAAAAAAATTAATTCGGATCATTTTTAATCGGATCCCACAGTTTAAGTTGACTGTTCCCAGGATACTGTTTCAGAAAAAAAGATTCTAAAAAAATTAAAAAAACGACTAATTTCAATATGAAATTAAAGTTGATGTTACTTTTTATTATCAACTATTTCATAGGAGTTGGTGGAGAATTCAACGAACAAGAAGAAAATATGCTGACCGATTTTTTGAGTTACTTGAAAGTAAAAAACTGTATTTTCCTACACAAAAAAATCCAACCATCCATTTTGAAAAAGTTTTCCGCTTCAAATATTTTCACTACTATACCCAGTGAAACTTTTGCTCCACTGCTTACAATTACCGAACAAAGAACGATGATACTTTACAAAACCAATGTAAAATTCCCTTCAGTTAAAAAATATTTCTCTCTACTGCAAAAAGTAAGTTGAATCAATCAAATAATTTTAATGAAATGAAAAATAAATTAAAATTACAGAATGGAGCATTGGGTTTTGCCTGCAAATTAATTTGGCTGCTTATTGTCAACGGCTCCGATATAAATCACAGTAATTTTTTTGTACCTTACAATTGCGAATTTTATATTATTTATTCGTCGGGATATTCCTCTGGTATCAAAATTACACAAATTTATAATTTAGGAAAAAATTTCATTCAAAAATATTTTGGAACTTGGTTTCGGAATGGTAGTTACGATTTTTCGATAATTCGCCGTTTCCCTCCCAAGATGGACGCAAACCAAACTTCACTTACAACGATGGGCAGTTGTGGCAATGTAATCATGAGATATTTTGTTTTTCTGAAAAATGAGGTAGCCTAAATTATTTTCATTTTAAGGCAATGGATTTAACATCTACAAATTCGAAATATGTTGGCCCCAACTGTAGCGAGGAGAACTTCGTCAAAGATCTTTTACGAATAATGAATTTTCAGTATGTTCTTGATATTTTGTTGTAATGAACATTCCGATATAAAAAAAAATTATATAATTTATTAGTGTTGTAGCAACAGTAGCCGAAAACATCAATTACTCAACAAAGGACATTATTATAAGAAACATCGTTTTCCGTACGAAACGTTATGCATAATTTGTAAAAATATGCAAAATTATGTAAAGTTTTGCATTATTAATACAAAAAATTGGACACATGCAAAATTTTTGCAAAATTTATACAAAAAAGAACTTAGAAAAATTAGCAATGTATAATGTATAATTGAACTTAGAAATTTTTAACTGCGATAGGATATGTTATTATGCATAAATGGACTAGAAATATTTTTACTTGGTTTTATGCATAACTGAACTTAAAATTTTTAATAACGATAGGGACTAAAAACCGTTAATATAGATAAGTAGTTTAGATGAAACTACTTATCTTTTTTTAAGAAAATATTGAACCATAAACTTAATTTTATATAATACTAGCTGCTATGCGCTCGCTTCGCTCGCGCTGCAATTTTTTATTTCTTATGAACAATTTTTTAGCTGCTTCGGGGCCGCTTCTCGGCCCCTACGCGTCCAGCCTAAAGTAATGTGGAAAACCGTAAAAACATTGAATAATTTTTTTTTCGTCAAAAAAGTAAAAACTTTTAATAATTAAAATTTTTAACTTTTAAAACTAAATAGTTTTTACCGTCTGTTTTTTAGATTCTGCCTTTCTAATTCTTTAACCTCTTCACGAATTAATTTTTTTTTTTTTTTTTTTTTTTTTTTTTTTTTTTTGGAATTGATGGTTTTAGTCGTCTTGTGTTGTGTCAACATTTTTGTCGCTTCTTTTCTATTGGTAGTATTCATACCTTAAACTCTTTTTAAAATGTCTTTCTTTTTTAAGAATGCGAATATATGTGGCTGTATACTGTACACAGCCACAATGGTTCATTTCGAAAAAAGTTTTAAAAAATTAGGGGACTTACTCAAAATTTAGAAAGATACGTACGCACCTCGTTTGGATCACCCAATGTCCGACAAAGAAGTTATTCAGGTTTTGGGTTTTTCACAACGTAAAATTGTCCTGACAACGTAAGACGGATTTTGTCCTATGAATGAATTTTTTTAAAAGAATTTTTTAGGAAACAAAATCTTGGCTATTTTTCCTTCAAAATTTGTTTTTCCTGCTGCAACACTTTTTAGGCAATATTTTATTTCAATTTAGGGCAACTAAATCTTTATCTTAATCTCTATCTTTATCTCAACTAAATCTTTATGTTATCTACATCTCTATCTTTTATTTCGTCAAATATTTTTTTCTGTGTAGTGACATTTTTTAATCCCACTCTCGGCCTGCAATACGCCACCTGCATACCTGATATGTAATATACTATTGTCTACAACAGACACGTTATTACAGACCTATTCAAATGGTTCTCAACTTGAAGAATTCGATTTCGGCCAGGCCCGTAAATTTTTGGCCCTTCATCCTTCATCCATCTTTTTTTTTATCTTCCCATCCCTTTATTCTTTCATCTGCCCACACACCAACCCATATATCTATTCATATATCTATTTTTCCGTCTATACATCCCTCTATTCATCCGTCTAATCATCCATCAATTCGTTCACCTACGGTCCATCTATTCATCTATCTATTGGCTGTTCTATCTGAAGAAAAAATATTATGAAATTTTTTCCTCTACAATTGTTTTTGCAGAAAGCTTAAATAATGGAAAGAGTGAAAATAATAATAAAAAAAAAAAAATTACTTTAATGAAAATTTGTCAAAAGTTTCCAAAACCGTTTTAGACAAAACTTGTGTAACATTTTTTCATTCCTTGGACTGAAAATTAGACCATAAAATGTGTTTTCCTCGGAATAAAAAATATTTTTCTTTGCAGGTATCGAAGGTAAATTTTAAGACTCGACCAATTACGGCCCTCGGCGTCGCCTCGAGCCGTAAACTTTGTCTCGTATTTGAAATATTTACCTTCGACAGCTGTAAAGAAAAATACTGTTTTGACAAAACATCTTCCCATCCATTTGTTTTTTCATCTACCCACACATTAATCAATCCATCTATCTATTTTTCCCTCTATTCATCCATCTACCGATCCATCTATTCATCCGTCTAACCATCCATCTATTCATTCACCTACCCGTCCATTAGGGTGGGCCGAAAAAAGCGAATTTTTGAATTTGAAAACGCCTGATATGGGAATCGATGCCTTTTTATAATACTATTAACCCCAATTTTTTTCAGATTTTTTGAAGGTCATCTTGGGGTCGCGCAATGACCTTGAAGTTTTTAAAAAGCCCATATAAGGGCAAAAAATAAGAATTTTTTTTTTTGCTAAAAAAAGTATCGCTCCCTATCAGAAATTTTGTGTAGATTACGAATATGAAGTCCAAAATTCATTTTTGTGTACAGTTTTTAAGGTAAAAGAAAAAGCAGCCTAAAGCATTTTCAGTGTATAAAAAATAGGCGTAAAGCTCAAAAACCGAACTCTTAAAATGATTTTGGACTTCATATTCGTAATTTACGCAAAATTTCCGATAGGAAGCGATACTTTTTTCAGCAAAAAAAAAAATTCTTATTTTTTGCCCTTAAATGGGCTTTTCAAAAACTTCAAGGTCATTGCGCGAGCTCAAGATGACCTTCAAAAAATCTGAAAAAAAATTGGGGTTAATAGTATTATAAAAAGGCATCAATTCCCATATCAGGCGTTTTCAAATTCAAAAATTCGCTTTTTTCGGCCCACCCTACCGTCCATGTATTAAGCCATCTATCTATTCATGCATTTATTCATCCATCTAATGATTCACCTACCCATCTACTTATTTAACAAACAATTCAACATTGCACTTTCGCCACAAAATTCAACATACTTTTCATCCCACATTTTGTATTTCCATTTTCCTTTAGTCCATGACTAAACAATGGACAGAGCCGCTTTCCCTATTTTTGTAACCTCCACTACAGTAAAAAATTTAATTTCACCAAAAATTTTATCCTTGCGTACAAACTACGACTTTGGCTTTTTACTTTTACTTTACTTTAACTTGACTTTTACTTTAGTTGATTTTAATTTTTATTTATATTTTTATTTATGAAAATAGTAAAGTTTTTTTTTTTTTTTTCAAAAAAACTTTATCCCTTGCGTACAAACAGCAAACAGACACACTTCCCCCTCCCCCTTCAAAAAAAAAAAAAAAAAAAAAAAATCACCGTCTGCAGACAGACACACATTTTAAAATGTTTAAAAAAAAAAATCCCTGCGTACAGACAGACACACTCCCCTCCTCCAAAAAAAAAAAAAATCACCGCCTACAGACAGACACAGACAGAGATTAACTTGACTTTTACTTTTCTTTACTTTAATTTTTACTTTAGTTGACTTTAACTTGTACTTTATTTGAATTTTACTTTTACTTTTACTTTTACTTTAGTTGATTTTAATTTTTATTTATATTTTTATTTATGAAAATAGTAAAGTATTTTTTTTTTTTTCAAAAAATCTTTATCCCTTGCGTACAAACACCAGACAGACACACTCTCCCCCCCCTCCAAAAAAAAAAAAAAAAAAAAATCACCGCCCACAGACAGACACACAGTAGAAAAAAAATCCCTGCGTACAGACAGACACACTCCCCCGTCAAAAAAAAAAAAAAAAAAAAAAAAAAAAATCACCGCCTACAGACAGACACACATCCACCAAAAAAAAAAAAAAAAAATCTCTGCGTACAGACAGACACACATCCACCAAAAAAAAAAAAAAATCTCTGCGTACAGACAGACACACAGTCACACAGTTTAAAAAAAAAAAATCATTGCGTACAGACAGAGAAACTTTCCCTTTTATTATAGAGATTATTCATTTTATATAATTTTATTTTATTATGCATTTTATATGCATAAAAATTGGTTATTTTCAAGTGTCCAATATTTTGCATTATTTTTACAAAAGTTTTGTATAATTTATACATTCTGAATGCTTAAATTTTGTACAAAGTTTGTAATATTTATTTAAAATTTTTGTAAATTTTTTACAAAATTTTTGCATAAATTTTCGTACGGGTTTACTCGAAGGAAACTATGATTGGAGGTACATAAAATATTGGCCGAATGCAAGGTAAGATCAAATTCGGTTTGACCGCTTAAAACTTACCGTTATCGTTAAAACAATCAACGACTATAATCATCCATTGTCAAGAATACAGCAGCTACTACCCTAGATTTATATTTACTTTCTCATTCATTTCCATTCTCACTCCTGTCTCAGTCACTGCCAATGTATAAATTGTTCGTTGGTTATCTTGGGCAAATATTTTCAGGGTGGAATTATTTATAAAAGCCACAACAAAGATGAGCGACGATTATTTCTACAGACCTTTAGGAACCGATGTGTGGGTAACTCTGATATTTACCGTGATAGGAGGAGGGTTGTTTTGCCTGCTTACAAAATATTTAAACAACCTCTGTGTTGAACAAGTCCGAACACGCAATGTCTTAAATTACATTCTGCTACCGTTCGATTCGATTTGTTATCAAGGTCAGTAAAAAGAGCGGCAAAAAAAAAAAAAAAAAAAAAAAAAAAATTATTTTGATTTTAAAGCCTAGCATGGTCGGCGTATATTTTATAGGGGCCGTTAGAGATTGAAATCCCGAACGATTTTTTCAATCCCGGGATTTCGGGATCAGAAAAACGTCCGGGATCCCGGGATTAGTGATGCGCACAAGATATTGTACAAGACTCGACTGAAATTTCGTTTCTGGATGTGTATTACCTTGAATATTGCAAAACCGAGCGAGTCTTGTTTTGAGTCTTGTACAATATTTCTTGTTTTAAAACAATATTTCTTGGACAATACAAGACTTACTTATTTGGAGATGCTTAATGTCATATGCCCAGAAACAAAATTTGAGCCTAAGTCTTGTTTAAAAGTCTTGTCGAGACAGTCTTGGTCTTGTGCGAATCACTACCCGGGATTGCAATCTCTAGGGGCCGTCTATAAATTGCGTTAGCACGTTAGCGGGGGGGGGGGGGGATGGGTATTCAGAATGTTCACTTTTGCTAAGAAGACGGTAGAGAGTTGTTTTACATGTTTAACGTTAGCATTCGTCTCATGTAATGAACGGGCCAAAATGAAAATAATTAAAATTTTTTAAATTATGTAACTTTTGCTAAGAAGAGTGGGGGGGGGAGAGTTTCCATGACAATGAATAATGCTGTGTCTCCTGTTGATAATAAATAAGACGATTGATTACATAATGTAATAAATTACAATATCAGAAGAGTACATTGATGTCTTCACTCTAAGAGTTCGGACCACAGTATACTACACTGTGCCCGAAAAATGACGTTATTACGCTGGTCCAAACACATAAAACGGAGATACCAAGTCTTCCGGTGATATAATTTATTTCGCGATGCAGTTACTTATCAAGTGGAGACATAGCATTTTAAAAAAATTATAATCATGAAAAAACAGTCGAAATACAGACAACCGGTTTTATAATATGTCATGATTTTCCTCCCGCTTGAAAAACGAAAAAGTTCATTTTCCGCTTTCGTGATGAAAAATGTATTACATAATCAGGCACGGAGGTGGCTTGCAGGCCTCGACTGGCTACGGCCCGAACGAAGTGAGGCTTCAGTAAACCCCAGTCTCGGCCTTCAGTACGCCACCGCCACCTGCATGACATGTTATCTACTATTTATTCAAAATCGCCTGACTTTATGAGAAGGGAACGTGACGCGACGGTTCTTGAATTTTTCGAGCATTAGCAAACACTTTCAAATTTTCAACTGTTACAGGAGAAGATCATGACTACACAGTATCCCTTCGAGTGTGTAGTTTCATTTTTAGCGTCCTTGGATTCTTTATAATTCAAGCGTATTCCACAGACCTAGCGTCGTATCTATCTTTACAAATTTTAATTTTGCCTTTTCGCAATCTGGAAGAATTCGCAAACAATGGAAAATATAGTTTATTATTTAGGGACCATATAGATCCTTATGAGAACACCTATTTTAAGGTAAGTATGAATTAACAATAACATTAACTATAATCTTGAGGGCATACGAAAACACTTCTTATTCTTCTACGTGCCGGCTCCAAAGCGGACACTGGCTATAATCACCGCAATTCTTACTTTGGAAACCGCAGGTCTAAAAAGACTCTATTGATCGACAACAAACTAGTCCCTGAGATTTTTGAGCCAGGAGGATTTCCTGCGACCTTGATTGCGCATACTCTTGATTTCTCCCTCCATTACAAGCTGTAGGAGGCAGTATTTTCCAATTCGAATAACTTGGCCGAAATATCCGATCGCTTGATCTCGTGGAACACTTCTAACCCTTTTTCTATACAAGTCCAGATGTTAGTATTTCTCACCTTGTCGATCCACCGAATTCTAAGCAGCGGAAATTCCGCACCGAATTCTAAGCATTCGAATTCACACGGTATGCCCACATCATAAAATTAGGATTACAAGGAACCATCTCTGAAAAGAAAAGGCAGAGTGCTGCGTAAAATAAACACGAGCAGCACGAGTGTGATTTTTGCAAAATTTCTGATAAAAAATTACTGTTTTTCCACAGAAAAAATATATCGATTTTTTCACTCTTATGCTAATTTTACGACCTTGAAGCGCAAGTCGGGGTGGTTTCAATAAAAAATCTGAAAAAAATTAGGGTTCATAAGTGCCACAGAAAGAACCGATTCCGGGAGTACACTCATTCAAATTTACAAAATCTTCGAAATAAGGGACAACCCTTATAGTGTTTATGTTGTGGTACTCTTGAACACAAATAAGTAATTCCTTTTTTTGGATGGTGATTTCATAAATTAAAACTTTTTAGATAATGAATAGAAATGATACTCTCGAGCGGCTGATCAAAAACGGATTAGTAACATACTACGAAGATGCAGACGAAATAAATGAAAAACTATGCAGCAACAAAAAATTGGTTTTTCCTTATCACAATGACGTTTTTCCAAACATAAACTGCTCACTCGTACGCATTCCTGAAGTACTGATGACTTCCTCGCGGGCGTTTCAATGCGGTTATGAAAATTATTACACAAACATCATAAATCATGTGTGAGTATTGATTATTAAATACACGCTTTGTCTACTCGATATATCAGAAGCATATGGGACTGTGCCTGGGAAAAGCGATCTTAGGGTGAATACCAAAATTGTACAGGAAATCAGGAAAATAGATGGGGGCAAAAAAAATGTGAATTTTTTGTTTTTCGGAAAAATCCATTCTTTATCAGCTTATATAAATGAGTTCGGAACGTTTTGCCCCTAAATATAGCCCCTAGGTTTACTTACTTTAGTTAGTATTACTACCTCAATTCCAATTACAAATACTATTGCTTCTACACGGTGCTCAACAAGCCTCCGATTATCGGGCGGAATGACAGAAAAAATCGTGACTTCACAGAATGTTTAGGGACCATGAATAATGGTTTTTATTTGTCTTTTTTAACCAAGTAAAAAAGGCGAAATCGCCTTCGTGGATATAACCTCAGAATGCCACCTAGGCAAATGCGGGTCGGCGAGGTGTGGTTTTTTATCGGCAGCCCCGAAGAAAAAGTCCTTGATTTTTTGAAAGAATTAAAAAACTCCCCTATCTTTTTTTGTGACGACTCACGAACGATCTATTAGCGTAATAAATGCTATATGCGATAGATCGTTTTTGCAGCGACACAAAAAAGATAGGGAATCTCTCAACTGTTAACAAAAAAAATTGGGACCTTTTCTTCGGGGCAGTCGACATAAACTTGAAATAAATACATTTCCCAAAAAACCATTTTGGAAAAACTCAAAGATCCCCTTTCCTGTGCATAGACACATATTCATATTTTGAATTGAGCAATGACATACATCAACACCTTTTCTTTGTCTTTAATCAATGTTTTATTTTCCTGATGTATCGCCAATAGATTTCTGCAAGCCTGGGAATTCGGATTAACTGAAAGGCATATAAGAGATATAAAGGAAAATTTAATCGACCGCTATCTCCAACGTGAAGACGAAGATCTTCATCCAGTCGAAATAAATCAACTAATTAAAATATTTAATATCCTCTGGATCGGTTGCATAATTGCGTGGATATTCTACTTGTGTGAACTGGTCATCAAAATCTTAACAAGGAACTTCAAAAAAAGAAACGTGATTAACCAGAGACAATGTTTAAAATATGAAATTCGCAAAAAAATAATTAAACTGAAGTGCCAATCCGCAAGTACCGTACGTCCGTTACCATATTTTAGCTTACGAACGGACGTACGAATTTTCCCATTAAGCGCCAATTAGCTCAAGAGGAGTGCTTTGCCTAAAAAAAAAAAAAAAAACCAGCTACAGTGGAGGTTACCACTGTCCGATATTCTTCAATTTCATTTAAATCTTACTCCTACGAATAAAAATATCAATAAATATTATGTTGGGTTTTGAGTGTATGGTTCCTAAACACAATACACAGACAAATTACAGTGTTCTAGAAAGTTCCAGAATGTAGTAAAATGTTCTAGAATGTTCTAGAAAATTGCAGATGTGTGAAATTGAAAAAAAAAAAAGGCCAGGTCCTAACAAATGAGATAAAATACAAAAACCGTTCGGCGTATCGACAACGTTCACAATATCGAAACGTTCAATCGGATATGAAATGCATAATTTGACATAATGATAACAAAAGTGAGAAAAAAAAAAGAGCCACGAAATGTAAATACTTTTTTCTTTTGTCTGCCCCCAAAAAGACTCATCAAACATTCCGGAATGTGAGATAACTATTTTCGCTGACATAGCTCAGAAAGCATGAGCGATATCTACTTGTATACAAAAAACAAAGATATTAAAAAAAAAAAATAAATAAAGTTCCCGCTTTGTTAAATTTATTAATATACCTTTCGAACGGCTGCCGTTCTGCTATATGCGAATGTATTTAGACCATAATTTATACAGTCCTTGTCCTTAGTGCCTTCTACTCATATACCAAATTTGGGATCGATCGGTCTCAAATTGTGTCTTCCAATCAAGAATGAAAAACGAGGACAGACGGACGGACGGACATGTGTAAATAGCTTTGGATTGAAAAGTTACCCCCGGCAAGTGCCGTTCGTTTTGTTCTCCGTTCGATATTAACGGAGGTACCCTTCACTCAAAACCAAATTTAAGATACTCTTCTTATGAAACTGAAGAGTATAAAAATGGGCTAGAATGATGTAATATTTGAACGGAATTTATAACGAAGTGCCATAACGACAGATTTGTGAAGCCCTCTCCCCTTTATAGCAAAATTCGGAATTTTTACAGTTCTCTCCCCATAATGTACTGACGAAACATTTCAATAGCTACTCGTGTACCCTCACGTAATGGCCTAAGTATGACAACGATTAACTAGATAAACATTTCAAACTCAAATTATGCTAACATAAATTTACAGGTCCAAATTATCCCCAAAAAGAAACTCTAAAATCCCTCTTGTACGATAACGGCGGGAGGGGGTCTGGGAAAATATTACCATTCTCATACTTACAGAAAAAAATGGAAGAGGGTTAAACCAATCCCGATTCGAATTGAAACAGACCACACTCAAAGTTTATACAAACTTTGATCGATTACTCTTGACAAATCCAAAAAAAAATTACCTGAAAATAAAAAAAATAAAAATTATAAAACAACTGTCTTTAAAAGTGATTAGAGAATTTTTCCGATAATTTATCCAGAATCTTAGGAATAAAAAAATGTCTAACAGTAGGTGCAAATATAGTTGACTATCCTGACCCTTTTGTAGTAAAAATGCTGAGCTTAAAAAAAAATGGACTAGAACGATGTAATCTTTGAACGGAATTTATAACAAAATGTCATACCGTCAGACTTGTGAAATCCTCTCCCCTTTATACAGGACTAAGGAAGGCTAGGCTGTATATGTTATTGCTTTACCGATTTTCGCTAAAAGTACAGGACCAGAATATCAACTTTAAAATTTTTCAAGAATTAAATGAAAGTTTAGCTGAGCAAACTTTTGGCCAAAAAATTAGCACTTGAATAAATCAAAAACGGTAAAAGCTATTAAAATTTCGATTGCAGATTTGAGTTCCTCAGATCAAAATACGCAAGGAACAATATTTTTGATAATTTTAGAAAACGGGAAATGCAAGGACCCGACCAGTGGAATTTGGCCCTATATGGTTAAAACGGGGGGTTCATGCGGCACGGTTTAGACTTATCGTAGAGCGCTAAAATTTTACAGGTTTTCTTTTTAAACCAAAAGAAAAAAAATTAGGGGTTCCGACCGAAAGAATTCCAAAGTTCGCAAAATAAGGGACGGTCTACTACATAGTGGTGGTGTTGTTTCCCGGATCCCCACTAAGGGCAGATTTCATATGCTTAGCCGGGTATACCCTTTATTAGTCTCAAAAGCACCGGTATTAATGAGTTATTGCAGTGATACTTAAGAAATTAAAAAAACCAGTTTTTTAAAGTATTGTGATAAAATTAAATATTAAAAATTAACAAACATAGAAATGAAGAAAGATAAAAAATTACATGTAATTAAAGTTATTACTTTTAAAAATAGAATACCGCTTTATTTTATTATTATTATTATTTTTTCTTTTTTTATGCGCGAACGTTTGACCGGATTAGGTTATGTGTGTTCCTCTCATCTTAGTTTTGTTAATTTGATTTGTTTTTCGTTGCTTTTTAGAGATCCTGATCATCCTGATCCTGGTCCGCGTCGTCTGCTTGAGAAGTAATAAACATGAACATTTTGTTCCCGGTATTTTTAATTTATTAGTTGGGTTTTTTAAAATATTATACGAATGTTTCGTTATTAACATGTGCTCCTGTGATTTATAATATTATTGATGTATTCTGTGAGTCGGTGCCATCTTTTTTTCAAACGAATTTTATTAAAAAACGATATGATTATGAAAATAATGCTCACTGAGTGTCCGCACCCTATCAGTTTCTAGTTTATGTTTTCCATGGTGCTATCGGTGACTTTTAATAAAATATCTCTGTGGCTTCGATATTGTTGTTTATGATATGATAATATTTTGCAAATGGACGGCTTCATTTTCATTTTAAGTCTTTGAAAATACGACAATTGATTTTAAAATCTTGTGCGCATTAAGGGCCCTTTTTTTACACCTTGTTGCCAGTTTGATTTTTTATTTTTCAAATTACATCACGGATGACATCTATTGGAAAAAATATGTCAACGTATTAACTACTTATACGCTTAGCTTATAGTGAAGCAATAATTACTCATCTCACGGTCCTTTGAGTCTTGCATTTTCGATTAACCATTTAAATTGAAAATGAAATTTTTCACTTTCGCCAAATCCTCCAGTATAGAGGAAGATACCAGTTATTCCATCCATGGGTTATCATCTGGCCCTGAGGAAGTTTTTAAAAGTGCCGCCTCGAATTCATCAGTCAACATTGACGAGGACATGGAGGATCTTGCCCAGTGGAAGCACAATGTGTTTAAAATGCAAAATACAGTTCCATGTTGCGTAACGAATTAGAGGAAAGGGAATCGGATTGCCAAAAACTTTTATCCTCCAATGAATTATTAAAAACATCGTTACAGGATGCAAAAAATCAACTCGAACGTAATCAATCTAAAATTTCAAACTTAGAAAGTGATTATGATGCTTTACTGCAGTCCTTTTCAAATGTTCAAAACCAAGTTACGGAACTGGAAAAAGTTAGAGATAAACTTTCCAATGATGTTTCCCAAAGTGAAAAAAACGATCCTATTCTAAAAGCAATTAGTATTTTGTTAAATAATGAATGGTTAAATGATGTAATACTGGACAAATGCATAAATTCAACGATAGTAGATAGCGAAAATATCAGTGTTCTCGATACCTCTCTTTCATTTATGTTGCAAATGGTTTCTTCAACTAAAACCAAGTTCACAATGTCTGATTTACATGAGGATCTCGATCATCTTAGGTTAAGAGAAAAAAACGTCGTTATATGTTTTGTTAATAGCTGTAATGAAGAGTCATATGAAAACGCAGAATCGGATTATTACAAAGAAAGAATGGCAAGAAGTAACAGTACGAAGGATGATTTTAAAATTAACCTAGGTCAACATTGGTCTTTACTTATTTTTGATCTAAAGATGGCGGAATGCTACCATTATGACTCCATAAATAGTTTTAATTCTCTGCCTGCAAAATTAATTTGTAAGAACCTCTCTTTGTTTTTAAACATTGCTTTTTCTTATGTTGAAGCTAATACACCGCGGCAAGTTAATTCGTTTGATTGCGGACTTGAAGCGTATTGCAACCTAATACAATTTTTACAATTTATTACAAAAGAATCAAAGGTAAAAGACTTTAAACCGTATCAGAATAATATCGTTCAAGCCCGAAAATCGGTTATCGATTTTTTTGTAACGCTAAGATTTAAACACTCTGCATCTTTTCCTGTACTTAAACTAAACGTAGAAAATCCAATAATAACATCATATGTTAGGGACAAGCCTAAAACGAATGATTTCTCTTGTCAGACTAAAAGGATTAAAAAAAAGGGAAAATTAAAAGACAAATCGTCGTGCCTGATTTTAAAAAAAGGAAAAATTGTTTCTCCAGTCAATTCTGATAAAAACAGTTCAAAAAATGTAATAGGGAACAGTTGCACTACAAATAAGTCTAGTAAGTTTGTGATTGACAATTTTATAAAAAAATCTAGCATAACTAAAAATGGAAACAATTATACAAAGCGCAAGAAAAAAAAAAATTCTTTATGTAATTTTTTAATTGAAAACGAGAGTCTTAAATCGATAAAAATAGTGAAAAAAAGAAAAAATATTACGCGTCCTTTTTTATCAGAAAGAATAAATTCCGGAAATATTAAAACTGGAAATAATTACCGTGTTAACGAGTATAATTTAACTGAATCAAATCTAAATCAAAATTTGGAAAATATTATTACAAGTAGTGCGGTAAATAAAATTACTAAAAATAAGCGAAAAATATTTATAGTGGGTGACAGTCAGGTGCGTAAAATGAGTCACATTATACTGGATGATTTACGTAAAAAAGGCGTCAGTGATCAATATTTTATTACGTCATCGTGTAGACCAAATGCGATTTTAAGTAATATTTTATATGATATCGACTCTTTAACAAAGGATTTTTCATTTAATGATTATGTTGTTATCGTTGGAGGTTCAAATGATATTGGTTACAAGAAGATGAATTTTGATTTGATTGACGAGGCGATAAACAATGCTGTGAAGGTCGGTCAACGAACTAATGTCTTGTTTTGTCAAGTGCCATATAGGTATGATAATTATAATTTCTCTAAATCAAACGCGGATTATTTAAACGATAGAATTATTTCGGCTTCAAATGCTTCTAAATCATTTATTGTTTTAAATCTATATTGTAAGTCGAAAATGTTTTACTAGGCACGGGTTGCATTATAACTATTTCGGGAAAAAAATTCTTTCAGAGGAAATTTTAACTTATATATTAGCCTTTAATTCTGTTTTTTCGAAATTGCGGAGACCTGTGGATAAAATTGTATTAAATAATGATAAGACATCTTCATCGTTGCAGGATTCGAACCATTTTTTAGCTTGAGGGGGGCTCCTGCTGTTTCTTGTTTGCCTTCTAATAAATATTCGTTTCTACCTCCAGAAATGTCGTTACAAACAATGCCAATAATTTTATAAAAGGAGTATCAGTTTTCCACTTAAACATTCGTAGTTTACGTAATAAGGTTTCTTTTGTAGAAATGGAAATTCATTGTCTGCAAAAAAAATCCATAGGTATCCTGATGTAATATGTCTTAACGAGTCATGGCTTACTCAGGATGAATCTGATTTTACAAATATATCTGGTTATAGGGTTTTAGATTCTTTCTGTAGATCGGCGAAATCTGGCGGTGGTACGATGATTCTTATTAAAAATGATTAAATGCTCGTCCCATTGAATTTCTTTCTGAAGCCTGTATTCAGTCACAAATCGAAATTTCTGGAATTCAAATACAGTCCAATAATAAAACTGTCGCAGTTATCATTGCAGTGTACAGGCCCCCAGATGGAAATCTAAATATTTTTATTGACCGTATAGAATACGTTTTTAATAAATTTTCTACTTTTAATTATAAATTTATGGTAATCGGTGATTTCAATTATGATATAAAAAAGATCAAGAACCCCGATTCTGACAGCTTCCTTTCGGTTTTTCGTTCTTACGGCCTATTTCATATCAATAATCAGCCTACTCGTTTCGGTCCTAATTCCTCTTCAGTACTTGATAATTGTTTCTCCAATGTATTCCCTCCTTTGATAAATCATTCCGTTATAAGTATCGATCGCAACATCTCCGATCACGATGGTTTATGGGTTACCTTCACTGAATCTGGGAATATTAAACGTCCTCCCGTATACCGTCATAAGAGGGTGATAACGGAGTTGAGTATGGAAATGTTAATCCAAGATCTAGCTGCTCAAGAGTGGCTGTCGGTATTATCCGAGAGTGACGTCGATAAGTCATTCCAGAATTTTTTTACTACGTTTTCCACGATTATAGACAAATATTGCCCTATCAAACAATTTAAGATACGTCCGGGTAGTAAACCTAAATTAACTCTTTTTGGAACGAGGACTTGGAGGCCATGAAAAAGCATTTAGCTGATATTTCTTATTTTCGTTGCAGCTTATTAGCTCATGAACGCCGTCATTATAACTCCACTTTTAAACGATATAGAAAAGCAATAAAACAGTCAAGAATCAAACATAATGATGATGTGATTTCCTCTGCGCCGAATAAAACTAAAGCTTTCTGGGAACTTTTTCTGAATAATAGAAATATTAAAAAAAATCAGGGACGGACAGTAACAACTTGGAATTATTTTTGCATAACAAACTTACGGCCGACCCCATCACAATAGCAAATACTTTTAATGAGACTTTCACGTCTCACATGACAGTCCCTTCCTCATCTCCTCAGCATACACATGGAAAATACCTTACAATGAAGATTTTTTTGTCCTAGACACTACTACCCCTGAGGAAGTCATCACGTCTATTAACAAACTTAATAATACTAAAAGTACGGGCATCGAAGGGATTGACGTGAGTTTCATTAAGAGAACTGCTCCTTTCATCTCCATACCCCTATGTCATTGCTTTAATCTTTCCATCACACAAGCAACTTTTCCTGAATCCTTAAAAAAAATTTCTGTGCGCCCTTTATTTAAGAAAGGCATTAAAACTGACCCAAATAATTATAGAGGGTTAAACCTTACCTCAGTATTTTCTAAAATTTTTGAACACCTTTTTAAATCCCGTTTGGATAGCTTTCTTACGGAACATCGGTTACTATCGGATCATCAACATGGATTTCGAGCTAACAAATCAACTGCCACGGCTTGCAATTCCTTGTTAAATTTTATTCAGTCCAAAATCGAACAAGGCAAGATTGTTGTTATAATTTTTCTCGATATCTCTCATGCATTTGACTCAGTGCCGCATTCCTGTTATTAGAAAAAATGGCCTCTCTTGGTTTTCGTTATAATTCTTCTAAATGGCTACACTCATACTTCCATAACCGACAGCAGATTGTTCTTCTAAACTATAAAGATGATAACAATAATTCTAGTACAATTTGTTCTAAGGAGAGACCGGTAACGTCTGGTACCTTCCAAGGGACAATTCTAGGGCCTAGTTTTTTTAATATTTTCATAAATGACCTTTTTTCCAATGTCGTTGATACTGAAGACACCAATCATACCGGTTATGCGGATGATTTGGCGAACGCAGCAGCCGCAGTTAATTTTGACGATTTGAAATCACTTACTCACTCAGTCATTTCCAATCTCTGTCGGTGGTTACTTGATAATACCTTATCTCCAAACGATATTAAAACTGATTATATGATCATCAATGACAAGAATCTTCCGCGTGGTGATTTCTCGGTCTCTATCAATGGTTCAACTATTAATGAGGTAACAGAAAAATGTTATTTGGGTTTAACGATAGATAATAAGTTGTCATGGGAATCTCATATTAACAGTTTAAGTGGAAAACTGCATAAATGTTGCTTTCTTTTGCGTATGGTACGACACGAGGTTTCAGAAAAGAATCTATTAACGTTATATTACGCTTACTTTTATTCACATATGAAGTATGGTATTATGTTCTGGGGTTACTCGAGTCATATACATGCTATTTTACGGATACAGAAGCGTTGCCTCCGCCTTATTTTTAATAAAAGACGTTTCGAATCCTGCAGGCCTATTTTTAAAGAATATAAAATCCTAACGCTTGTCAACCTGTTTATTCTTGAACGGTGTAATTACGTCTTTAACAATCCAGATATTTATAAAAAAAACTCTCTAATTCATCAATACAACACCAGAAAAAAATCAGATGTTCATCTGTTCGCAAAAACTAGTAAAATTACATATCGCGACACTGTTATATTTAACCATCTACCTAACCATATCAAGCTTTTACAAACAATTAAAGAATTTAACAAACATCTTAAGATCTTACTTCTGGAAAACCCTTTTTACACCCTTCAAGAATACTTGGTATTTGAGTTCAAAGGCCTTACTGTTTAATTTAACTTTTTTAATTTAACATTTTTTTTTTTTTTTTTTTTTTTTTTCCTTTTGAATAACCAATTTTTTAGTTCTTTGACAAGATCTTATGTTTTCGTTATGTTAACAACGGATTTTTTAATATATTGAAGTATTGAAGTATTGAAGTATCATGGACTTAAAGTCCGAAATAGCTATCGATCGGTCATAATGAGGAAACAAATAAACATATACTTAGTTTTTTGACCTTGAAGGAAGTTTCTCTTTTTAAATTATCAACTAACAAAAGATTATATCTGACGTTACTATTGTTATCGCACAACAATTTCTGAAATTAAAGAGTACACCGAAATAAAAAATTAACAGATGCCATATTATGTTTCATACCTTTAGACAAGAGCTTAACATGAGAACACGGTAAAACGTTAACGTACGGTGTGCGATACTTATTCTTCCTAACAAATAAAAATTTTTAAGAACCATTAGCACTAATGAATCCAGGGTTCTGTTTTAATCAGATCCCACAGTGTAAGTTGATTGTGTCAGGATACTGTTTCATAAAAAAAAAAAAAGATTCTAAATAAAACAATTAATTTCAGTATGAAATTAAAACTAATTTTATTTTTTATCGACATTTTCATAGGAGTTAATGGAAAATTTAAGGAACAAGAAGAAAATATGTTGAGGGATTTCCTGGGTTACTTGAAAATAAAAAATTGCATTTTGATAGACGATGTAATCCAACCATCCATTTTGAAAAAGTTTTCCGCTTCAAATATTTTCACTACTATACCCACTGAATCTTTTGCTCCACTACTTACAAATACCGAACAAAAAACGATGATACTTTACAAAACCAATGTAATATTCCCTTCAGTTAAAAAATATTTCTCTCAACTGCAAAAAGTAAGTTGAATCAATCAAACAATTGCAATGAAATGAAAAATAAAGTAAAATTACAGGTTGGAATATTGGGTTATGCCTCCAAATTAATTTGGTTGTTCATTGTCGACGCCTCCGATACAAATCACAGTGATTTTTTTGTACCTTATGATTGCGAGTTTTATATTATTTATCCGTCAGGATATTCCTCCGGTTTCAAAATTAGAAAAATTTACAATTTAGGAAACAACTTCATTCAAAACGATTTCGGAACTTGGTATAGTAATGGCAGCTATGATTTTTCGATAATTCGCCGTTTTCCTCCCAAGATGGATGCAAACCAAACTTCACTTCGAACTGCAAGCGATTGTATCAATGTATTCATGAGATTTTTTTCCTTTTTTTGAAAAATGAGATAGCCTAAAATAATTTCATTTTAAGGTATCGAATGTAACATCCGGTTATGCTTGTCACCTCTGTTGCGAGGAGGAGTTCGTCGAAGATCTTTTACGAATAATGAATTTTCAGTACGTTCTTGATGATATTATCTTGTAATGAACATTTTTTATAACAAAAAAATTATAATTTATTAGTCTTGTAGCAACCAAAAATGAAGACCGTTTCAATTTATCGAAATTTGACATTAGCTTACAAAAAGCCTTTGCGTACAAAGAACGCCATTATCGGAAGTACATAAAATATTGGCGGAAAGGAAGGTAAGACCAAATTCGCTTTTTTAAAAGTTACCGTTATCAACAAAACAGTCAACGAATATAATCATCCATTCCCAAAAACGCAGCTACTAATATAAATTTAGATTTAGATTTACTCTCTCATTCACTGACACTGCAGTCACGGTCAATGTATAAATTGTCGGTTGGTTATCTATTTTCAGTTTTGATTTATATATAAAATATCCCGAAACAAAGATGAGCGATGATTATTTCTACAGACCTTTAGGAACCGATGTATGGGCAACTCTGATATTTACGGTGATAGTAGGAGGGTTGTTTTGCATACTTATAAAATATTTAAACAACCTCTGTGCTCAACAACTCCGAACATATGACGCCTTAAGTTACATTCTGCTACCGTTCGATTCAATTTGTTATCAAGGTAAGTCAGTAGTAAGAATGAAGAGAGAAAAAAAAAAGTAATATGTGTACGTCCACGTGAAAACCTGCCTAATGGCTGTCCCTTGTGAGAAGAGAACATGACGCGATGGCTCTTTTTCCGGCTAATTTTCCTAGCATTAGCAAACATTTTTAAATTACAACTGTTACAGGAGAAGATCACGACTGTGCAATCTCCCTTCGAGTGTGTAGTTTCATTTTTCGCTTCCTGGGATTCTTTATAATTCAGGCGATTTCCTCGGACCTAGCGTCGTATCTATCTTTACAAATTTTAAATCTGCCTTTTCACAATTTGGAAGAATTCGTAAACAATGGAAAATATAGATTATTAATTGCAGACAACCCATATCTTTTTATGAACCACTATTTTGCAGTAAGTATGAAATAACAATGACATTAACTATAATCTCGTGGGCAGACAAAAATACTTCTTCTTCTTCTACGTGCCGGCACCGAGACGGACATTGGCCGTGACATCGTCACCGCGATCAGGAAAGGATTTTTACGCTCTAAAAAGACGCAAGAAATCAAAACCAAACAAGTTCTTGAGATTTTTGAGCCAGGAGGATTTCCTACGACCTTGACTGCGCATACCCTTGATTTTTATCTCCATCCAAGCTGTAGAAGACGGTATTCGAGTTATGTGGCCGAAATATCGAGCGTCCGACGCTGGATCTCATAGAACACGACTAACCCTTTTCCCATACCAAGTCAAGGTGTCAGCATTTCTTACTCTGTCCATCCACCAAATTTTAAGCATTCGACGGTATATTCACGTTCGTGACATTAGGATTACAAGTCACTATCTCTGAAAATAACTGGCAGAGCGCTGCTGCGTAAGATAAACATGAGCAGCACGCGTCAATTTTATTTCTGAGATAGTGCCTTGCAATCCTAAGGCCACGACATCTCAAAAGCCTCCCAAGCACGGAAAGAATTTCACATCAGACGATACGAATCCTCGTGCAAAGACTGATACACAAATTGGGGTTGAGAACCGTTTGCGCACTCATTCAAATTAGGAAATATGGAAAATAAGTGACAACCTAATAGTGTATCTATGATGTGGTACTCTCCCTCCGAAATTGCCCACCAAATAAGTTATTCCTTTGTTTGGGCGATGACTTGATAAATTAAAACTTTTTAGGTTAGAAATGATAGTGTCGGGCAACGGATCAGAACCGGATTAATAGCACACTATAAAAATTTCAAAGAGGCGAATAAAAAATTGTGCAGCAATGAACAATTTGCTTTGGCTTTTTTCAATGAGGGTTTTCTAAACGTCGACTGCTCACTCGTACGCATTCCTGAACCAGTGTTGACTTACTCGCAAATTTTTATGTGCGGGCAAAAAAATTATTACACAAACATCATAAATCATGTGTGAGTATGTTGATTATTAAATACCAGCGATTATCTACTCCATATATATCAGAGGCGTACAGGGACTGTGCCTAGGAAAAGGCCTAAGTTTTTATTTTACTTTATTGGAATTACTATTTCAATTAGAATTACGATTACAATTATTATTACTATTACTATTACTATTCCTATTGCTATTGCTATTACTAAGGTATGGCTAATAATTAAAGACTTTATCGAAATCGGAATTAGGCGATTATTAAAACTCTTTTCAGCGCCCATTACTGAGAATGGGGGGCAACATTTTTGGTGTTTTGACTGGTTTTTATGGTCTCCCGACACTTTATCACGCGTCAAATAATTACGCGACAGTTTATAACGGTCAGTTGGTAACATGACATTTAGTAACGCTACCAATTGGTAACACTACCTTTTAATAACTGCGACATATAATAACACCGTCATTTAATAACGTGCCAAAATATAACGCGTCAGTTCGTAATTGTTATTACTAAGGTATGGCTTAGTTTTTATAATAAATTTTTTTATAAAAATATTTTATTTGCATATATATGCAGGGGCGGACAAACTTAAAATAATTGTTCCTCGTTCAGTAAAAATATCACGATTATTTATTAAGTATTTACGCACCTGCACTAAGAAAAAAATTCGTTGGTAATTTAAATTAAAAATAAAATTTAAAATAAAATGCACACGTGGTTTATTGCCCTCCACTTTGACTAAAATTAGTTCAGTCAACTCTGTCATTTAATGATTTTTTCACGGAATTATTTTTTAGTTAGGTTTACATAAGCTAACAATAGAATTAGCAATAAACTTACATCAGAATTTGTAAGAAGTAAGCTTTACATAAGGTAACAATAGGATTTCAAATTTTTTTTTTTTTTTATTTGGTGTTTCTTTAATTATGCATACTGCCCGCCAAATATCTATAAATATCTATAAATCTGTTGGAAAATAAAAAAATATCTATATGTTACGAAATGACGCGTTATATATTTTGGCACGTTATTAAATGACGGTGTTATTATATGTCGCCGTTATTAAAAGGTAGCGTTACCAATTGGTTGCGTTACTAATTGTCGTGTTACCAACTGACAGTTATAAACTGTCGCGTTATTATTCGACACGTTATAAACTGTCCTATAACCTCCTATAGGTTTCTGCAAGCCTGGGAATTCGGAATAACTGAAAGGCTGTCAAGCAAAATGAAGGAATATTCAGTCGGGCGCTATCTCCAACGTGAAGACGCACATCTTCATCCAGTAGAAATAAATCAACTAATTAAAATATTTTACATCCTCTGGTTCGGTTGCATAATCGCATGGATATTCCATTTGTGTGAATTGGTCATCAAATTCATAACAAGCAACTTTAGTAAAAAGAAACGTGACACCCGAAAAACAATGTTTAATAAAATATTAAACTCGCAAAAAATAATTGAACAGGAAAATTCTGAGCCGACTTCAGCTGTGGTAACCAGGTACTACTCCCCATGATGATGATGAATCTTTGAACGAAATTTTTCATAAAATGTCAGAACGTCAGATTTGTGAAACCAGAATTAGTCACCCGCTGGAAATGTTAAGATGTTAAGAATGGGCTAAAATTTGGATTGCTTTGAGTGCATAGCGAAAACATAATCTGATCACAAGCAGTGGGTGTCACGTGATAGGCCTTTAAATAAATTAACGTAAGGATTCAGAATATCGTCAGAACTGACTCCATCATTTGTCTCATGCAATAAATGTGCAAAAAAGAAAATAATTTAAATTTTTTAAATTATGTAACGCAACTCACTTTAAAAAAAAAAAGATCTATCTCAATTTTACCCGAGCATTTGCTGTAAGTTAAAAAAAAGAAAGAAAAAAAAATTTCAAAAGTTTAGTTCCGAAGAATATCAGATATTTTTAATGTGAAATATTAATTTTTAAAAAAAATTTTGAGGAGATAAGGTTCGGAAATTATAACTTTTTCTAACAAGAAGGAGGGAGGGTGTCAAAATTGCTAAAATAATGCTGACCGTAATTTATGGTCTGTTCGAATTAAGAGATTAATTGTTATTTTTGCTTGTTTATTTTAGGGGTTTTAGTTCTAGTCATATTATTTTTTTTAATGTGAAACTACTCCAGGAATATAATGGTTTCATGGTTTGATTTTAGATTTGCAACATGGTTTTTTTCTTATGTTCAATCCTACCCACCGGCTTTAAGGTAATGACTAAAAATACGTAACAGGTAACGTCATAACAGTGAAAATTATACCGTTCCTAAGAGACTGATTATTAAAACATTAAAATATAATACGTCAGACAGTACATTATAATGTTTACTATGAAACGGTTATTGCACAACAATTTCTGAAATTGAAGAATACACGGAAAAAAATGAACAGATCTCATTTATTTTGTGGTATATTTAGACAAAAGCTTAACATGACAACACGGTAAAATCTTAACATTAAGAATCCCACTTTTTTTTCCCCCTGATCAACCTTTAAATTTTTAAGACCCATCAAAAAAAATTAATTCAGATCATTTTTAATCGGATCCCCCAGTTTAAGTTGACTGTTCCAAGGATACTGTTTCAGAAAAAAAGATTCTAAAAAAATTAAAAAAACGACTAATTTCAATATGAAATTAAAGCTGATGTTACTTTTTATTATCAACTATTTCATAGGAGTTGGTGGAGAATTCGACGAACAAGAAGAAAATATGCTGACGGATTTTTTGAGTTACTTGAAAATAAAAAACTGTATTTTCCTACACAAAAAAATACAACCATCAATCTTAAAAAAATTTTCGGCCGCAAATATTTACACTAAAGTAGCCGTTGAACCTTTTAACCCATTGCTTACAATGACCCAACAAAAAACGACGGTACTTTCCCAAACCACTCTAAATCTCCCCACAGTAAAAAAATATTTCTCTGGACTGCGAAAAGTAAGTTGAAACAATTAAATAATTTTAATGAAATAAAAAATAAGTTAAAATTACAGGTTGGACTATTGGGTTTTGCCTGCAAATTAATTTGGCTATTCATTGTCAAAGCCTCCAAAATAAATCACAGTAATTTTTTTGTACCTTATAATTGCGAATTTTATATTATTTATTCGTCGGGATATTCCTCTGGTATCAAAATTACACAAATTTATAATTTAGGAAAAAACTTCATTCAAAAATATTTTGGAACTTGGTTTCGGAGTGGTAGTTACGATTTTTCGATAATTCGCCGTTTCCCTCCCAAGATGGACGCAAACCAAACTTCACTTACAACGCTAAGCTATTGTGCTAATGTAATCATGAGATATTTTGTTTCTTTCAAAAATGCGGTAGCCTAAATCATTTTCATTTTAAGATGGAAAGATCGCGACTGAATTTAACATCTATAGATAAGCATTACTTTGGTTATGTCTGCAAGGAGGAGAATTTCGTCAAAGATCTTTTGCAAATAATGAATTTTCAGTAAGTTCTTGATATTTTGTTGTAACGAACAGTTTGATTATGACTAAAAAATTGAAATTTATTAGTCTTGTAGCAACAGAAGCCGGAAACGATTTCAATTACTCAACAATGGACATTAATATAAGAAAAATCGTTTTATTCGAAGGAAGCTATGATTGGAAGTACGTAACATATTGGCCGAAGGGAAGGTAAGATCAAATTCGGTTTGACCGCTTTTAAAACTTACCGTTATCATTAAAACAATCAACGACTATAATCATCCATTGTCAAGAATACAGCAGCTGCTCTATTCTTGTATTAACCCTAGATTTATTCCGTAGATTTAACCCTAGTATTCTTGTATTACTCCTGTATTAACCCTAGATTTATACATATTTACTTTCTCATTCATTTCCATTCTCACTCCTGTCTCAGTCACTGCCAATATATAGATTGTTCGTTGGTTACCTTGGGTAAATATTTTCAGGATGGAATTATTTATAAAAGCCACAACAAAGATGAGCGACGATTATTTCTACAGACCCTTAGGAACCGATGTGTGGCTAACTCTGATATTTACCGTGATAGGAGGAGGGTTGTTTTGCCTGCTTATAAAATATTTAAACAACCTCTGTGTTGAACAAGTCCGAACACACAATGTCTTCAATTACATTCTGCTACCGTTCGATTCGATTTGTTTACAAGGTCAGTTTGTAGTGAAAATGAAAAAAAAAAAATTATTGGAATTTATAATAAGTCTGTTCATCAGTCATGATTTCCCTCCCGCTTGAAAAAACAAAAAGTTCATTTTCCGCTGTCGTGATGAAAAATGTATTACATAATCAGGCACGGAAATGGCTTGCAGGCCTCGACTGACTACGGCCCGAACGAAGTGAGGCCCCAGTAAATTCCAGTCTCGGCCTTCAGTACGCCACCTGCATACCTGACATGTTATCTACTATTTATTCAAAACCGCCTGATTTCATGAGAAGGGAACGTGACGCGATGGCTCTTGAATTTTTCGAGCATTAGCAAACACTTTCAAATTTCAACTGTTACAGGAGAAGATCATGACTACGCAGTATCCCTTCGAGCGTGTAGTTTCATTTTTAGCGTCCTTGGATTCTTTATGATTCAGGCATTTTCCACAGACCTAGCGTCGTATCTATCTTTACAAATTTTAAATTTGCCTTTTCACAATCTGGAAGAATTCGTAAACAATGGAAAATATAGATTATTATTTAGGGACCATCCAGATCTTTATGTGAACACCTATTTTGCGGTAAGTATGAATATATTATAACAATAACATTAACTATAATCTCGTGGGCATACGAAAACGCTTCTTCTTCTACGTGCCGGCTCCAAAGCGGACACGGGCTATAATCACCGCAATTCTTACTTTGGAAACCGCAGGTCTAAAATGACCCAATTGATCGACAACAAACTAGTCCCTGAGATTACTACATACCCCACTTTTTAGAATAGAAATGATACTCTCGGGCGGCGGATCAGAAACGGATTAGTAACATACTACGAAGATACCGACGAAATAAATGAAAAACTATGCAGCAACAAAAAATGGCTTTTCCTTTCACAATGACGTTTTTCCAAACATCAATGCTCACTCGTACGCATTCCTGAAGTACGATGACTTACTCGCGGGTGTTTCAATGCGGTTATGAAAATTATTACACAAACATCATAAGTCATGTGTGAGTATTGATCATTAAATACATGCTTTGTCTACTCAATATATCAGAAGCATATGGGACTGTGCCTGGGAAAAGCGATCTTAGGGTGAATACCAAAATTGTACAGGAAATCAGGAAAATAGATGTGGGGCAAAAAAAATGTGCATTTTTGGTTTTTTGGAAAAATCCATCTTTATCAGCTATATAAATGAGTTCGAAACGTTTTGCCCCTAAATATAGCCCCTAGGTTTATTTACTTTAGTTAGTATTACTACCTCAATTCCAATTACAAATACTATTGCTTCTACACGGTGCTCAACAAGCCTCCGATTATTGGACGGAATGGCAGAAAAAATCGTGACTTCACAGAATGTTTAGGGACCATGAATAATGGTTTCTATTTGTCTATTTTAACGAAATAAAAAAGCTAAATCGCCTTCGTGGATATAACCTCAGAATGCCACCTAGGCAAATGCGAGTCGGCGAGGTGTGGTTTTTTATCGGCAGCCCAGAAGAAAAAGTCCCCAATTTTTTGAAAGAATTGAAAAACTTTTTATCTTTTTTTCTGACGACTCATAAACGATCTATTAGCGTAATAAATCCTATATGCGATAGATCGTTTTTTGCAGCGACACAAAAAAAGGTAGGGAACCTCTCAACTGTTGAAAAACAAAAAATTGGGACCTTTTCTTCAGGGCAGTCGACACAAACTTGAAATAAATACATTTCCCAAAAAACCATTTTGGAAAACCTCAAAGATCCCCTTTCCTGTGCATAGACACGTATTCAAATTTTGAATTGAGCAATGACATACATTAACAACTTTTCTTTGCCTTTTGTCAATGTTTTATTTTCCTGATGTATGCCAATAGGTTTCTGCAAGCCTGGGAATTCGGATTAACCGAAAGACTGATAAGAGAGCAAAAGAAAAATTCAGTCGAACGCTATCTCCACCGTGAAGCAACACTTCTTCATCCAGTCGAAATAAATCAACTAATTAAAATATTTAATATCCTCTGGTTCGGTTGCATAATCGCATGGATATTCTACTTGTGTGAACTGGTCATCAAAATTTTGACAAGGAACTTGAGAAAAAGAAGCATGATAACTCCTAACCAGAGACAATGTTTAAAAAATAATTAAACTGGAGAGCCGATCCGCAAGTATCGTACGTCCGTTACCATATTTTAGCTTACGAACGGACGTACGAATTTTCCCATTAAGCGCGGATTAGCTCAGGAGCAGTGAAAATGCTTTGCATAAAAAAAAATGGGCTAGAACGATGTAATCTTTGAACGGAAATTATAATAAAGTGCCATAACGACAGGTTTGTGAAGCCCTCTTCCATTTATAGCAAAATTCGGAATTTTTAGAATTCACTCCCCATAATGTGCTCACGCAACATTTCAATGGCTACACGATCCCCTCAAGTAATGGCCTAAGTATGAGATGCGTTTAAGTAGATTAACATTTCAAACTCAAATTATGCTAACATAAATTTACAGGTCCAAAGTTTATCCAAAAAGCAACTCTAAAATTCCTCTAGTACGATAACGGCAGGAGGGGGTCTGGGAAAATATTACCACTCTCATACTTACAGAAAAAAATTGAACAGGTTTTAACCTGTCCCGATTCAAATTGACATAGACCACATTCAAAGTTTATACAAACTTTGATCGACTACTCTTGACAAATCCAAAAAACTTACCTGAAAATAAAAAAAAATAAAAATTATGAGACAGCTATATCTTTAAAAAGGAGTAGAAAATTTTTCCAGTAATGCATCCAGAATCTTAAAAACAAAAAAATTTCTAAAGTGCAAATTCAGTTGGGCCATTTTGCGTAAGAATGTAGGACGAAGAGTCTTAGGTTGGATATGGCGATTGTTCCCATACGAAAAAGTTATGTAAAAATTGCACTGATTCTTACTGTCGAATAATTTTCCAGTTGGTGCCGAACAGGTGTTTCCTATATAACTTTGGTTATTATTAACTCGGGTTCACCATACTGCATTCGCCATTTTGATTTCGTTGGATCTGACTTTAAATGTACAGTATGTCCAGCGACCAAAAGAAACCCCGATTACTGATTTTCAATGCCATCGGGTCGGATTTGCAAAATTTCTTTTTAAATCGCTCCGACCCCGGGAAATTCCGAACAAATACAAAAATTATTTTCAATATGGAGACATGCGTGGAGGAGACTGAAACTTTCACAGATTCAAGACCCCAATATGCCGATGTTTTGGTGTCCTGGAATTTATACGTCGCGAAGCAGAACCGGAGATGGGTGGGTGCGGAGTGGACAAAAACCCGGTTTATCTGCCCTCATCCTTCATTTAATCAAAAATTGTGGGGTTTCAAGAGTAAGGTAGGCAGAAAGGGTAGGCTATGGAAATAAAAATTTGTCATTTTTCAACCAAAAAGACAATGTATAATTTTTAGATTCTTTTACAATATTTTTTACACACAGACTTAAAAATAAAAATTAAAAGTTAAACAATTATTATTTTCGAAGTATTCCCTTCTCACTGCCGTATTTACAGAATCAAGGCGCCTAGGTACTAGGAAACAGGTAAGAAGACTCGTATCCCAACAATTGTTAATTATGAATTTTGTAAACCCATGCCTCCCCAGCAAAATACGACGTACTTTAAGCGTCCAAAAGACGTCATCGAACATGGTCTCATTCTGGGACGATTTTCAAATCGTGTGTCACTTGAAAAGTCAACTTTTAATTTCGGTCGTGCCACCCTCTAATTTTGTTTCAGTATATAACAGATTTAACGAATTAAAATTTCAGCTCGAAATAGGTTAAAGGGGTCGCACCAGGACCCCGTATTCTGCCGTGGTAAGCGATTTGCGCGTATGTCCATTCTGGAATTGAATCTTTGTTTACGTAAGTTAAAAATAGAAGACCAGTGCCAACTTAAGAATGGACATACGCCCATTTCGCTTACCACGGCAGTATTTTCGCCATAAAATTCACATTGGGCCAACCACCTCTAAACAAGTTTATGGTCTTCCCGTTCCTTAAAATAAACCAGCACATTGTATTTTACGCATTTTGACATGCTGAATTCCAATCAGCAACCAAAAAGTTTCGAGCTTTTACCGTTTTTGACCTATTCAATAGCCAATTTGGGTTAAAAGTAGGATTTAGCTACATTTTAGGGCCTAAATAAGTCAAAAACAGCACAGGCTATAAAAATTTTGATTGCAGATCTGGATTCAGCGGGTCAAAATATTTAAAATATAATGTGCTGGTTTAAATAGGAAAACGGGAAAAGTGTGACCTAGTTTAGCAGGGCTTGGCCCAATGTAAATTATATGGTGAAAATAGGGAGTCCTTGAGCGACCCCTTAAACATGACCGATCGAGTAGAAATTTTAATTCGTTAAATCTGTTATATACTGAAACTGAAACAAAATTGGAGGGTGTCACGACCGAAAATCAAAATCTGACTTCAAGCGGCACCGTATTTAAGAATAGCCGAATAAAGATACAATTTCTCAGCTGATGATATTATCATAAAGACGTGTAATTAACGTCAATAAGAGACAACATTAGTATTTTGAATCAAGCTGATGTCAACAGATCCACAAAAGGACGTCTCCCACGTTATTTTGACGCACGAAATATAGGAGAAAAGTAGGTGAAAATGACCATGTATGATGACAAACACGTGAAGCGTCAACATGACGTTCATTTTCTCGTTGGGTCCATGCGAGGCATAAGCCATGATTGGTCGGTAATGATTGTATGCTTCGTAAGTAGTTTCATCACCTGAAAACACTACCTGCCAATTGGCCAGTGAAATTCTTCTCCCATAGAATAAACATGAGCTGACCTTTCTAAAAGAGAAGGGAACCATACGGGAGTATTCTCATTTAAAGCGAATACGTCATTCTTTAATTTTTCCATATCATCTGTCAGATTCAACCATTTGCATATTTCAAAGTCCGAATAACCAATTGGACAAACCTCACTCCACCGTTTAAAATAAGAAACGCACAGCAAAGCACCTTTATTTGATGAATTCAAAAACTTCTTAGACACTTCCGTTTTCTTAATATCTCCAAACAACCAATTTAGATAAATATCGACCAAATTAAAACTGAGCTGATTTATCAGGTAATTATCTAAAAATTCTTCAATGTCTCTCCGATGCTGGATTTTGATTTCTTCAATTTTTTCCGAAGGGATCATGCAGAATTCACAAAAATCGCCTAAAAAACTTTTCGGAAACCCTCCGGGATCCTTAAGAACGTCAAGTAAAATTTCCATTCGATTTTCTGTGACCAGCAGCTGCAGTTTCGTCTTCTTGAACTTTAAGACTTCCTCGTCAGTTTCATAATAAAATTTTATAAAACCGTTGGATAAATTAAGAGTTGTCTCCAAATCAACATACGACTGGCGTAGATTATTCCAAAATTGGCGAACGGTGAACACGATGAAATCTTCGACTTTGGTTCCCGCATAACGTACATTCCATCTCTTAGCGTGTAAGCCGTCCGGTCCCAAAAAATCATCATTCTCAACGGAACAAAACGATTTTATGCCCAAGACGACTCCCCGATTTAATTCAGTAGCCTCTTCAAATTTCAAAAACGTCAAGCCCTCTTCATTATTAATTGGATCTTCGTCCAGGTGCGTCGCCAATGAATCCCCCGGTCTCAAGCAACTCAAATCACCTGATTTGATCCTTACATATTTCAAATGATTCACAATTACGAAATTGTAAGATTTCATGGCTTCCTTAAAACGTTTGACTTCAACGTCAGATTCAAGCTTCCATTTTAAAAATCTTTCCGCTAGTTCAAATTTGAATGGTCCGTGTGGCGGTTCCGTTAAAATTCTGCAAACGAAAATCGTATTTATTTTATCTTTTAACCTGGCTCTTTCCGCTTCCGATTCCGTTGACCAGTCTAAAAACTGATCCACCCAACCAAATGATTCATCATTCTTCATTATCATTTCAACAAAGTCGTAATTGGAAAAGTTTTCTTTTAAAAATTCTTTTGGTTCTGGAATAAAATAAAAAACTTTCTCAATTATCTCGGTCAAAAAATCAAATTTTCCAATTTTTACTAAGTCAAGAAAACCATATTTTATCAAAGAATCCATTTCTGGATCATCAACTTCCATAATACTAGGATCGTTGAAAAGTAAAGTTAAGATCTCCAGATTCAAAGATAAAAAGAAACTGGAAACGATTTCCCGATTTTTGCTTATACAATAAAGCTTTTCATCGAACGGAAGGTTCTCCCAAACTTTTTGCATTATTTGAAAAATGAGTTCGTTGTCCAGGGGAAATTCCAAACGGTTCATGTCATTACTGTACCAAATCACAAAATTTGCCATATCCCGCAATTTAGATGCTTCAATATTCCAATCGTATTTAAGTAAGTCTACTATCAGTTCCTGATACGGCCAAATGGGTAGAATCAATTTAATTATTTCATCCGCATAATCAGTGAAAAATAAGCACCTTTCCTCTTCTCCCATCTGATTAATCAAAAATAATAAATTTTCGCAATATTTCTCCATTATGAAACTTGGTAGAAGGCCTATTCGCCAACATTTCTTCGCGAAATTCCTTAAATTAGAAACCTTTACAACTTCGTCTAATTTCTCCCAATAAAATCTAGCGGCTTTGCTAAATCCTTCTTCTAGGCACTCTTCGAACATTTGTTGAGGTGAAGCAACATTGTTCAAGTATGCTTTTCTGTTTAGTGATACAAATGGAAACGGACATTATGTTATATATTTCATCTCCCGTCCTTATCTCAGGATTAAACTCACTGAGCTCATCCAGTATTTTATTTTTCCGTTCCTTCACAAATTTTTCACGGCCATACATGCAAGCTAATGAAAACAGTGGAGAATGTCTAAAATACCATGACTTATATATAAAATCATCAGCCGCCATTAAAACTCTCCAGTATAAATCAAATATTTTAATTTCATCAACCGCTCCAAAAGTAATAAAAAAATAAATTCTTTCCGTAAAAATCAAATCAAGCTCTAAAAATTTGGTAACATAAACAATCCAATCATAAATCTTTTGCCCAATAAATAAAATAGTCTTCTTCAATAGCACGGAAAGACTCGAAGGCAAATTTATGGAATTTGCATATTGAATGACAAGCTTGGATATCTCACACCAATTTCGATCCGGATAATTACGATCGAGTCCTGAGAAATGATGATTTTTTATTCGGTTTTTAATATCCTGTGAATCCCAAAGCTTTGCTGCTACCGATATCATTGAAAGATTTTGTAGTTTTAAATCCAGTCTGAACCTGGTTCCTTCCATTGTGATGTTTCTTAATAATTTTCCAATCCTCTCCTTTATATTTTACTTTCGATTACAGATATGATGCTAAAACAAAAAAAAAACGCAAAATCAGAATGAAATTCAGATTTTAGGGATAAAAAGAAAAATTATTGAAGCTTTGGCAGGGTCATCGCCAGCCATGGACAAATATTAACTCAAAAGATCTTGGCAAAATAACAACCTTTTTGAGTTGTTGTTGCCAATAAGGAACTTGGGTAAATAAGTCAGTACACGGTAAAAAATTTTATGTTAACAGCCTAAAAAAGGGCTACACATTCAATATGTGACACTTTTTATGTTAAAAGTTGAATGTAAACATTTTATGTTGACAAATGGCGATTGTTTATTGGTTTATCAACAATCAGATTGATGCAACACAATCGTTTTATGTAAAATTGACATGGAAAAAATGTGTAGCCTCCTTTTTTACTAGCAAAATATGTTACTTTTAACATAATATTTTTTACCGTGTATCATATCAGATCTTTAGGGTTTGCAACTTATATGCAATAAAAATCCCTCAATATGAAAAATATTTCACCCATTTATTTCACCCATAAGCACTGTTTGCGGCATGAATCTAAGCTTAGCAGCGACTAGGACAGGCAACTTGCGATGAATCGCTTTATCAATCGAAATTCCAAAAAAACACAGCGATGTAAGGCCATATTCCATTTTAAAATCGGCAATAAAGACGGGCGATTGTGATTCGGTTCATCGTGAATCGATCCCCCCCCGATACAAATTCAGCTTCAAACTTGACTAAAATTAGCAATAATCAACGAACATACAGGATCTCCCTCCATATTTACGAGTAAATTAATACGTGACCTAAAATTAATTAACTTTAATTTTCATTAATTTATTTTTCCCAAAAATTTGCTCATTCTTCCTCAAATAAGTTAAGATGTATTTCTTGATCTTTTGGATTTGTGTAAATATTCACTTCAATATAAATTCATTCACACAATAAAAATTAAATACTCACACGAATTTAATTTTTTTCCTTTTGTGCATTTTCGAGACAAGAAAAAAAAATTTCCTTTTTATCTTCGTCCTGTTTTTGTTAATTGCAATTAATTATTACGAATGTATTTGGTTGTTTGTTCCCCCTTTTATATTCCGCGAATTTGTGATATGTGTCGTTTTGATTTTGAAACATTTATCGCTTTATCATTTCAGTTGCAACATGCTTGGCGAAGATCAAAGAACTTTCTAAGATTTAGAAAAAATTTAAGGATAAAAATGAATTCCGAGTAATATCAAATTGATTCAAGATTCGCGTTGAATCGATTTCCCCGAAAAAAATCACCCATCTTTAATGGACAAGCTTCAACAAGTAAGAAGAATTAACTTACAGCAAAACACTTCTGATTGCATCACTTTCGACATCTGAACCCTGATCTTATTTCAATTGATCTTAGGTGTCTAAGGTTGAAATACGTCGTTAAAAGGGCGTGACAAAAAAAAATTCTTTACACTCTTTCGTTTCACGATTGCACGGCAAAAAAATCTGCAACAAAATAATAATAATGTAGTAATTCATAAAAAAAAAAAAAAAAAAAAAAAAGAACTTTGAAAAAATGATTTAGGACAGGTTTTTTAGCAAATCTAAATATTTCTGACGTATCACTACATTTAATTATTCAAGCTCTCACCTGTCCTAAGAATAAAAAGATGATCGAATCAAATTTAACATTCGCACTGCCTAGAAAACAATAACAAACAAGAAAAGTAATATAAATGGATGAATACAGGAGGAGAGACTGCTACAATAACACAAAGAATAATAGTGTGACATAGCAGTGAGGGCGCAAGGTTGCCACATCAAAAATTACGAAAGTAGTACGTATCAACCTCCGAAAGTAGCTAGCCCATAAGCTAAACATTATGGAGAAAATTTTTAGGTCAACTTTCTTTGGCATTTTTTTTTTCTTTTTTTGGTCTTTTTTCCAATAATGGTGCAAGCACCACTTAAGTGGTACATCTGGCAACCATGGTGAGGGGCTGCTAAACAATTACAGTGTCAGCAAAACCATGGTCAAGGCCAACTGTGAGTGCTACAATTTATGAAATATATCTATTTTTATTTTATTTTAGGAGGGAGTTATGAGAAAAAAAAAAAGAGTTAAACTTTTTAAGAAAGTCCAATTTTGATCAATAGATGGCACCTCCTGTTTGTAGTCACATCATGTGACCATCAATAATAACATGATGGTTGACAAGAAAATAAATATAAATATGAAATTAAAAACAAGGTTATTTTCTAAGATCGATTTAAAAAAAAAAAAAATTTTAAGATCGATATAATTCGACATAAGTTTCAACTACTCCGGTAGGCCGGGCGGTAAACGAACTAATCCCTTTATATTATAATGTTTACCATGAAACGGTTATTGCACAACAATCTCTGAAATTGAAGAGTACACGAAAAAAAAAATTAACAAATTTCGTATTTTGGTTAATATTTTTAGACAAAAGCTTAACATGAGAACACGGTAGAATGTTAACATATGGAGTCCTAATTTCTTCCCCCAAGCCCTTTCAAATTTTTAAAACCCATTAGCAGTAATAAATTCAGACCATTTTTAATCGGATCCCACAGTTAAAATGGATTGTTTTTAGGATACTGTTTCAGAAAAAAATATTCAAAAAAAAAAAAAAAATTAATAATAGCAATATGAATTTGAGACTCATATTACTTCTTATCAACTATTTCATAGTAGTTGGTGCAGAATTTAACAAACAAGAAGAAAATGTGTTGACGGACTTTTTGAGTTACTTAAAAATAAAAAACTGTATTTTCGTAGACAACAAAATCCAACCATCAATGTTGAAAAAATTTTCCGCTTCAAATATTTACACTACTGTACGCGTTGATACTTTTAACCCAGTGCTTATAATTACCGAACAAAAAACGACGATAATTTTCAAAACCACTGTAAATTTCCCAGAAGTAAAAGAATATTTCTCTTCACTGGAAAAAGTAAGTTAAATCAATCAAATAAGTTCAATTAAATTAAAAATTAATTAAAATTACAGGATGGAATATTGGGTTTTGCCTGCAAATTAATTTGGCTGTTAATTGTCAACGCCTCCGATATAAATCGCAGTGATTTTATTGTACCTTACGACTGCGAATTTTATGTTATTTATCCGTCAAGAGATTTCTTTGCTTTCAAAATTACAAAAATTTATAATTTAGGAAACAACTTAATTCAAAAAGACTTCGGAACTTGGTATCGAAACGGTGTCTATGATTTTTCGATAATTCGCCGTTTCCCTCCCAAGATGGACGCAAACCAAACTTCACTTAGAACGCAAGGCAGTTGTGGCAATGTAATCATGAGATATTTTGTTTTTCTGAAAAATGAGATAGCCTAAATTATTTTCATTTTAAGGCAATGGATTTAACATCTACAGACTCGAATTATGTTGGCCACGTCTGTAGCGAGGAGAACTTCGTCAAAGATCTTTTACGAATAATGAATTTTCAGTACGTTCTTAATATTTTGTTGTAATGAACAGTTCGATATGACAAAAAAATCTTTATTCATTAGTCTTGTTGCAACCAAACTCAAAGACCAATTTGATTTCTCGGGATTTGACATTTTAATAAAAAAGGCCGCTGTATTTAAAGAAAGCCCCTATCAGAAGTTCGTAAAATATTGGCCGAAGGGAAGGTAAGAACAAAATCGCTTTAATCGCTTAAAAATTGCAGTTATCATCAAAACAGTAAACGAATACAAACGTCCATTGCCAAAAACACAGTTATTACCATTGATTTAGATATACTCTCTCTCTTTCATTGGCATTGTCCCCCTTTCCTTAGTCACTGTCAATGTATAAATTGTTAGTTGGTTACCTTGTGAATATATTTTCAGGCTTGATTTATATATAAAATATCCCACAACAAAGATGAGCGATGATTATTTCTACAGACCTTTTGGAACCGATGTATGGGTAACTCTGATATTTACCGTGATAGGAGGAGGGTTGTTCTGTCTGCTTATAAAATATTTAAACAACCGCTGTGTTCAACAACTCGGAACATACAACGTCTTAAATTACATTCTCCTACCGTTCGATTCGATTTGTTATCAAGGTCAGTAGAAAAGGATGAAAAAAAGCAGAAAAACAGAAATTCGGATTTATGATAACATGATTATGATTCTTTCGCTCAATAAAATCGCCCGCCCCTTATGAGAACGGAACATGACAAAAAGGTCCTTGAATTTATCTGTCATTAGCTAGCGAACATTTTCGAATTACAACTGTTACAGGAGAAGATCATCACTACACATTATCCATTCAAGCATGTAGTTTCATTTTTCGCTTCTTCGGAATCTTTATAATTCAGGCATTTTCCACGGACCTAGCGTCGTATCTATCTTTACAAATTTTTAATCTGCCTTTCAACAGTCTGGAGGAATTCGTAAAGAATGGAAAATATAGATTATTAATTAGGGACGAACCAATTCATCTTACGTACAGCTATTTTGCAGTAAGTATGAATTAACAATCATATTAACTATAACCTCGTAAGCAAGAGACGGGGACGCACTCATTCAAATTCGAAAATTTGCAAAATAAGGGACAACCAAATAGTGTGTCTATGATGTGGAATTGTCGATCAGAAATTGCCGTCTACGTAAGTCATTCCTTTCTTTCAATGATGATTTCATAAATTAAACCGTTTTAGGAGAGAAATGACACTCTCGGGCAACGGATCAGAAGCAGATTAATAACATACTTCCAAAATGCAGACGAAATAGATAAAAAACTATGCAGCAATGAAAAATTGGCTTTTCCATATCACAATTCCGTATTTCCAAACATCGATTGTTCACTAGTACGGATTCCTGAAGTATTGATGACGTACTTGCATGTGTTTGATTGCGGGAATGAAAATTATTACACTGACATCATAAACCATGTGTGAGTATTGATTATTAGATACACGTTTTGCCTGCACCATATATCAGAGCCTCTGATATATGGTTCCTAGGCACAGTCCCATATGCCTCTGAATCAGAGGCATATGGGACTGTGCCTAGGAAAAAAGAATAGGAATTTGATGACAAGAAATTTGATGGACCTATAGAAAAATTGTACAGGAAATCGGAAAAACAGATGTATGGTAAAAAAATGAAGAACTACGAAGCAGTCGATATAAACTCGAACTGCTGAAGGTGCATTTACCTCGAATTTGTTAATACCCAACTTTAAAAATTTCTGAAAAATTCATATTATTGAGCATTATGTTGAGAATAAAAGCCCGTCAAAAAAACCATTTTTAAAAATCCTAAGAGATTTTTTCCTGTGCACAGACAAATCTTTATATATTGAATTTATCAACGACATGAATTAACAACTTTTGTTTGTCTTTTGTCAATGCTTTATTTTCCCGATGTATGCCTATAGGTTTCTGCAAGCCTGGGAATTCGGAATAACTGAAAGACTCATAAGACAACAAAAGAAATATTCAATCGAGCGCTATCTCCAGCGTGAAGCAACAAATCTTCATCCAGTCGAAATAAATCAACTAATTAAAATATTTTGTATCCTCTGGTTCGGTTGCATGATTCCTTGGATATTCTACTTGTGTGAACTGGTCACCAAATTCATAACAGGGAAATTTAATAAAAAGAAACGTGAAAACCGAACAAAAATATTTAAAATATTAAACTCGCCAAAAAAAAATTAAACAGGAGCAGTGAAAATGCTGAGCTTTAAAAAAAATGGATTAGAACGACATAATCTTTGAACGGAATTTATAATAAAATGCCATAACGTCATATTTGAGAAACTATCTCCGTTTATAGCAAAAATCAGCATTTCTAAAATTCCTTTTCTCCTAACGCACTGATGCAACATTTGAATGGCCCCATGAACCAGTTCGTATAGTGGTGTACGTATGAGATGCGTTTAGGTGGATAAATATTTCAAACTCAAATTGAAGATTAAGGGAGAACACTGTCGTTAAGCGCTATTCGAAAATTTGAACGCTTTTTTAGTACACTTAACAGAACAATCTCAGATTATAACTGATTGCTTTACATTCAAAAAAATGCGCCAAAAAAAAACCGCTTAAGTTCAACCCAGATAATCAATGATTATAGGCTCCGAGCGACTTTTTTTTAAAAATAAATATACACTTAAATATACCTGTTTACCTTATACAAGCGTATATATTTCCATCATGCAATTAGTTCGCAGAAAATATTGCTTTTTCATAAGCTAAACATGATTTTAATGGTGGCGCTGCAGTCAAAGTCGCTCGGAGCCTATTGGAACTTGGAATGAGAACTTTACGTTATTATTTCAAAATAATAATGCCATCTGTCATCGTAGGATGGTATTGAAATAATGCCCCTTTAAAGATCACATCCCACTGTGGAAATAATGCCACTTTAAAGACACGACGTCGGCTGAGTGGCGAGCGTGCTCGACTCCGAAACGAATGATCGCGTGTGGAGTCTCGGTTCGAACCTGATTTCAGTCAGGATTTTTTTCCGCCAGCATTCACCTCTGATACTCATGTGTGTATCATGTGAAGAAGACCGATGTGTCACAGGGTTCGGATTCCCTGTCTAAATAAAGTAGGTCCCGCTCATTCGTAAAATACCTTTGCGATATGAGTGCCCCGTCTTCGAGCTCGTCACTCGATACATTAAGGGGTATGACGTAGTAACGCCTAAACCTTACACCAGAAACCGTTAGGCTGGTCTCCGGAGGTTTTAATAATGAACAAATTCGCGAAAGGATTTTTTTCTCATAGGACACTAGTATGGGGTGTAAGGAACCTTGAGTAAAAAATGTGACCAAATCCGAGTCCGGGTCTGTGCGTTATGGCACAAAAAAGGGCCCAGTTTTGCATTTTTTGCAATTTTTCCGCTGACAGTGGATTCGGAGAAAATTCGCGTTAAAACCATATTTTTCAGCGTAAAATTCTGCGTTGATTAGTTTTTTATTCGACTTTCTTCGATTAGTAGAAGCGAAGTTAAAAATTTTTTCGTGAACTTAAAAAAATAACGGAAAAAGCACCAAAACAGGTACTTTTTCTTTCTTCGCTTGCACATCGAAAACGATGGGTTGCCCAAAAAAACTGTAAATGGGGGATAAAAAGCGCATTAAATTGCGAGTAAAATGGGACCAAGTACGATTTTCTACGATGAACTAAAGCTGACTTAAGACAGGTTATAAGTGGAGTATTTTAATATTTTTTAATTTTAACGCAGAATCTTCTTTTTATCGTCCAAAAAGGAATGGATACGGACTTTTTTTGTCTCGTAATGTATGGCGGTAAGTGAAATGGTCGAGTTTTAAGTTGGAAGATGGATAATTGATTTAATTTAATTTTTTTTTTTTTTTCTTTTTTTTTTTTTTGGCTAAAATGTTCCCTAGCTTCAAGCCCACCAAATCAAATCATCCATCTTCCAACTTAAAACTCGACCATTTCACTTACCGCCATACATTACGAGACAAAAAAGTCCGTATCCATTCCTTTTTGGACGATAAAAAGAAGATTCTGCGTTAAAATTAAAAAAATATTAAAATACTCCACTTATACCTGTCTTAAGTCAGCTTTAGTTCATCGTAGAAAATCGTACTTGGTCCCATTTTACTCGCAATTTAATGCGCTTTTTATCCCCCATTTACAGTTTTTTTGGGCAACCCATCGTTTTCGATGTGCAAGCGAAGAAAGAAAAAGTACCTGTTTTGGTGCTTTTTCCGTTATTTTTTAAGTTCACGAAAAAATTTTTAACTTCGCTTCTACTAATCGAAGAAAGTCGAATAAAAAACTAATCAACGCAGAATTTTACGCTGAAAAATATGGTTTTAACGCGAATTTTCTCCGAATCCACTGTCAGCGGAAAAATTGCAAAAAATGCAAAACTGGGCCCTTTTTTGTGCCATAACTCACAGACCCGGACTCGGATTTGGTCACATTTTTTACTCAAGGTTCCTTACACCCCATACTAGTGTCCTATGAGAAAAAAATCCTTTCGCGAATTTGTTCATTATTGCAGAAATTTTTCATGTCCGGAGACCAGCCTAGTAGGCGCCGGGTCATAGGGCTTCATGTCCTGATTATGCCGAAAAAGAAGAAGAAAGATCACATAATAATGACAATTAAGGTTATGAGAAAAATAAATATTAAAACTAAGTCAGTTTTATTTATGATGAGTCAATTTTTTCCTTATTACGCCTTTGCCGATTTTCGACAATCAAACAAGGAAATCTTTTAAATATTCGGTTTTTAATAAGATCTTATCTTCAATCAAACAATATTCATTGTTTGATTGAAGCATGATGAAATAATCATTTTGTCGAAATATTTTACTATATATAAGTAAATAATTTAATTCGTTGTCAAATTGGAATTATTAATACACCAGAATGGCAGTAACACAAGCCACCGTGTTTTCAATCTTCATTTTGATTTCTGTCTCAGGTAATTAAAATCGAGAAAATAACTGCTAAAAATTTCTCAAACACGTTACATATTTTTAGACATCACGAATGCTGAGAGCCCTTGCGGCGACTGGGAACCCTATAAAGAAGAAAAGTGTCTGAAGATTTTCGAAAAAGCCGGGCTTGTTGATTATAGTGATGCTGAAAATTTCTGCAGGACTGAACAAGATGCTCACTTAATATCCATCGGCCTCGAAGAAAAACAAGTGTTTATAGATAGTTTCATAAAAAGTAAGGATATTGTGGATAACGTATGGATAGGTCTTGTATATGGGAACGGCACTTACGAATGGTCAGATGGGACTGAATCACATTATAGTAATTGGGCCGAGGGAAGTCCGAAGAATTCGACTGATGATTGCGTTCAAATAGAAACGGGTGATACAACATTTGGTAAATGGTCGGATGTACTCTGCGTCAAAAAGAATTTAGTAATTTGCGAGAAGCTTCAGTTATGGTCGCTCACTAGTTTACAAACGGCTGTTATGGATTTACAATACAACTTCGGTGTATCAAAATCGGAAATAGGAGACTTACAAACCTCGGTGAAAGAAATGAAAAACTCCATAAAGGAATTGGAAAGCTCGGTAGGAAAACTAAAAGATGAGGTTGCTGTTATATCCAAGGAAACAGTTCCTGTCGGATTTATATATGTGCAGCTACCCGATCAACTATCACCTTCAGAAATATGGTCTTCTATGCAGTGGGAAGATGTAAGCTCAAAATATGCAGGTCTATTTTTTAGAGTTTACGGAGGTAATTCAGCTTCTTTTGGTACAACCCAAAGCGAAAATGCTCCTAGGCTAGTTTCACTGAAAGTGGATTACGGCGAAACACAGCACCCTGGTAGTGATGTAATTAATATTTCGGCGGATGATACGTGGAGCGATGTTTTAAGTTTGTGGGGTGATGATTGGGGCCAAAAGCTGTATGCAAAAGCCTCCAGTGGCGAAGTAAGGCCTCGCAATACAGCCATTAAGGTCTGGAGGAGAAAATCGTAAAACAATTGTACTATTAATTCCATTCTGTTAAATATGAAGTACAAGGAGTAATAAACAAGAAAAGATGAATTATTTTTAGAATTTTGATTGTTTTTATGATGTAAAACTTAAGTGGCTACGTTTCCTCCTCCTTATTCCTTTACCCTGAACAGGGTGTGGCAGTATTTTTAAGATGAAACCTGCTTAATCAAATCAAAGCACTGTTTTCTGTTTTCCCTATCTGAATCTCTGTATGCTTGGCACCACAAGCGACACATTCGTTATGTGACAAAGGCGCTCTAGGGATTTCCAACAGAAGTTCAGGCCGTAGGAAGTAGCAGGGATCTGCTATTTCAAAAGTAATTGGAATCGCAATCGGCGTCAGTGCTTTTTTTTGAAGAAATAGGCATCGGAATCGGAATTGCAGTACTGGTCGAAACCGTTTTCATTTTTCTCTCTTTTTTTAAGACAGATTAATTTTTTATCTTACTATTTTATTTCATACCATCGGCCTAGGGATTTTAGTTCATGTCATATTTTTTTTAAATATGAAACTACTCCAGAAATATAACGATTAGATGACTTGATTATGGATTGGCAACATGGCCTATTTTTTTTTTTGATCAATCCTACCCACCAACTTTAAGGAAAAGAGTTAAATTACATAACAGGTGAGGTCATAAAAGTGCAAATTGAACCGTTCCTAAGACACTGAATTTTATAACATCAAAAGATAATATCTGACGTTGCATTGTAATGTTTACTATGAAATGGTTATTGCACAACAATTTCTGAAATTGAAGAGTACACGGAAAAAGAGTTAACACGGTTAATATTTTTGTTGGTGTTTTTGGACAAAAGCTTAACATGACAACAGGGTAAAATGTTAACATATCGAATCCCACTTTTCTTTTCCTTGATCATCCTTTAAATTTTTAAGATCCATAAAAAAAAAAAAAAAAATTCAAATTACTTTTAATCGGATCCCACAGTTTAAGTTGACTGTTCCAAGGATAGTGTTTTAGAAAAAAAGATTCTGAAAAAAATAAATACAACAGCTAATTTTAATATGAAATTAAAACTGATGTTACTTTTTATCAACTACTTCATTGGAGTTGGTGGAGAATTGAACGAACAAGAAGAAAATATGTTGACAGACTTTTTGGCTTACTTGAAAATAAAAAACTGTATTTACCTAGACAATGAAATCCAACTATCAACCTTGAAAAAATTTTCCGCTTCAAATATTTACACTACTATACCGGTTAAAAAATTTAATCCACTGAATATATTTCCAGAACAAAAAACGATGATGCTTTACAAACCCACTGTAAATTTTCCCGCAGTAAAAGAATATTTCTCTTCGCTGCAAAAAGTAAGTTCAATCAATCAAATATAATTTCAATGAAATGAAAAATTAAATAAAATTACAGGATGGACTATTGCGTGTTGCCTGCAAATTAATTTGGCTGTTTATTATCGATGCCTCTGATATAAATCGCAGTGATTTTATTGTACCTTTTGATTGCGAAATTTATGTTATTTATCCGTCAGGAGATTCCTCTGGTTTCAAAATTACAAAAATTTATAATTTAGGAAACAACTTCATTCAAAAAGATTTCGGAACCTGGTATCATAATGGCAGCTACGATTTTTCGATAATTCGCCGTTTCCCTCCCAAGATGAACGCAAACCAGACTTCACTTCGAACGTTAAGCGATTGTGCAAATGTAATCATGAGATATTTTTCTTGTTTGAAAAATGCAATGGCCTAAATTATTTTCACTTTAAGATACAAAGATCGCGATTAACATCAGTAGAGGCGCATTATTTTGGTCATTTCTGCAGGCAGGAGAATTTCGTCGAAGATCTTTTACGAATAATGAATTTTCAGTACGTTCTTGATATTTTGCTGTAGTGAATAGTTTGATATGACCAAAAAAATTATAATTTATTAGTCTTGTAGCAACCGAACCCGAAGACCGATTGAATTTATCGACATTTGACATTAGGTTAAAAACAGCCGTTCCAATCGAAGGACACTACTATTGGAATTACGTAAAATATTGGCCGAAGGGAAGGTAAGACCAAATTCGCTTTGATCGCTTAAAAATGACCGCTATCATCGAAACAGTCTACGACTATAATCGTCCATTGCCAAAAACACGGATATTACCATAGATTTAGATTTACTCCCTGAATTCATTGCCATTGTCCCTCCTTTCTCAGTAATTGTCAATTTGTACATTTTTCGTTGGTTATCTTGTGCATATATTTTCAGGCTTGATTTATATATAAAATATCCCACAACAAAGATGAGCGATGATTATTTCTACAGACCTTTGGTAACCGATGTCTGGATAACTTTGATATTTACAGTGATAGGAGGAGGGTTGTTTTGCATGCTTATAAAATTTTTAAACAACTTTTGTGTTGAACAACTTCGAACATACAATTTCTTTAATTACATTCTGCTGCCGTTTGATTCGATTTGTTACCAAGGTCAGTAGAAAAAGTAGCAAAAAATGAAAAAATAAAAAGGTTTGAGATTTTTGCATGACAGGGCTATACTTAATAAAACATCTCCCTTGAAAGATACATATGCCAAGTGTCCCCAAGTGTTTCAATATTTGGTTGCCATGACAATGAACGATTCTATGACTCTTTAACTCACGCCTTTTTATCACGCGCCTTTTTAACATGCCCATTTTAAAACACGTCTTTTTATCTCTTGCCCTTTTTATCACGGTATACTTTAACATACATGATATTTTATCACAGGGACTATTTAACACGTTGCTATTTAACACATGCAACTTTATCGCATATTCAAATATTAACACATATTGTAATTAATAAATTATAAAAATGCATAAATAATTACCTAAATAAATAAATAAATAAATAAATATTTATGATTTGTTTTTCCATTACCATAGCATTTAGTAGCTACTGCCATTTTCTTTTCGTGATATTTCTAAAAATTTGTTCTTGTACATGACAGTAATGTTTAGCTTATGGACCATGATATAGTGTGATTTGTTCATTTGTTCATTTGTATTTGACTTTGAAAAATAATGAATGAATTTTTTTGAATTTAATATAAGAAATATTTTACGCGAATAACAATTCCTCTTCTTATTTTATTACAATTAACCTTCTACAGTATATGACTTATATTTTTCAAAATTCGGTTTCATTATTAATAGTAAAAACATTTTCATTCTTTAAAAAATTTGTTAAGAAAAAAAAAAAAAAACATTGCATTTATAGCATGATGGAAGTAAAATGATATTAAAAACGTTTTGAAGATTTTAAAAAAAATTGATAGCATGTGAACACCGTGCACCGTGATAACGCAATATTTTCATATTGTTTTTAAATTTTTTTTTACTTTTACTGTTTACATAAAAAATTTTTAAACAATAATAAAATTTGTTAATATTCGAATATGCGATAAAGTTGCATGTGCTAAACAGGAAAGTGTTAAAGTGTCCGTGTGGTAAAATATCATGTATGTTAAAGTATACCGTGATAAAAAGGGCACGTGATAAAAAGGCGTGTGTTAAAATGGGCATGTTAAAAAAGCGCGTGATAAAAAGGCGCGTGATAAAAAGGCGTGTGTTAAAGAGTCGGGTCACCAATGCGATTCATTATCAAGTGGAGACATTATGATAAGTCTTATATTTAAAACGGCCTGTCTCTTATGAAAAGAGAACTGACTTGATGCCTAATGCATTTTTCTGTCATTACCAACATTTTTGAATTACAACTGTTACAGGAGAAGATCACGACTATGCAGTATCCGTTCGAGTGTGTAGTTTCATTTTTCGCTTCCTCGGAATCTTTATAGTTCAGGCGTATTCCTCGGACTTAGCGTCGTATTTGTCTTTACAAATTTTAAATCTGCCTTTCAACAGTCTGGAAGAATTCGTAAAGAATAAAAAATATAGATTATTAATTATGAACAACCCAGATGTTTATACATACGGCTATTTTGCAGTAAGTATAAATTTACAATGAAATTAACAATAATTTCGAGGGCATACAAAAATACTTCCTTTTTTTCTACGTGCCGGCTCCGACACGGACACTGGCTATAATCATTATCAGAGCGATCCTTACTTTGGAAACTCCAGCTCTAAAAAGACTCAATGAATCAACACCAAACCAGTCCCCGAAATTTCTACTGGAATGAATTCGTATGAGCTTGATTGCGCATACCCTCGATTTTTATCTCCATCACAAGCTCTAGGAGGTGGCATTTTCCATTTCAAAATACGTGACCGAGATATTCGAGCCTAGACCTCGTAGTACACCTCTAGCTCTTTACTTTTAAAATCGGGAATTCGGGAAAAACCTTCCCTTGGCCTTTTTACACTACCTAACCGCAACCTAACCGCAAGACGGCGTAAATTTCTTAAGAAAATTCCAATATAAGAGAGAAAAAAATTCCCAGACTGAGCCTATTAGCCGCGAGGAATCGAACTCCGATCTCTCAGTTCGCCGGGCTGAAGCCGGAAGCTCTACCTTTAAGCTACGACTCCTGGTCTCCGACAAAAAGAACATTTCTGTCTCTTATAACTCCACATCGAAACATCGAAGCATCAATTAATTTTTATCTAGTCCGGTTCTCGAAATGGAGCCAAAAAATGAGCAAAAAAATCGGTTAAGTTTTTTTTTCCGAGAAAAAAATATTTATTTATTAACTCATGAAAATGTTCCGACCTGGAGGCGCAAGTCGGGGCGGTTTACCCTCAAGTACGAGATCAAGCGTCGGAAGCTCGATTATTTCGACCATGAAAAATATGAAATGAAAAATACCGCCTCCTTCAGCTTGTGATGAAGGGTAAGATCGAGGGTAAGCGCGGTCAGGGTCGTAGGAAAACCTCGTGGCTCAAAAATCTCAGAGACTGGTTTGGTGTTGATTCCTTGGGTCCTTTTCGAGCAGCGTATGACGTAATCGATGATGTCCATATCGTGACGTTTCAAAAGTTGGAGATATCGGTTTTTAGGCCTATACCCATACTTTTAGCCCTGCTCACCGTTTCTGAACCACTCAACAGAATTTAACCAAATTTCAATGGTAGCGTATCTGGATGAATATCTACTACGGTACGAAAATCGGACTCAATCTTGGTAGCTGCGTTCGCGATTTATAGTCAAAAAAGGTCTTGAAATTGTTGAAAATTCTGTTGAATTTTCACTCACTGCTTCTGAGTCGCTGAACCGATTTGGCTCAAAAACTAATCAGCACCTACATTTCATTAGAAGTTGCTACCCACCAAAAATCATCGAGATCCGCTCTTTCGTATTTCTGCTTTTCGACGGACATTCCTCTTTTTTGTCACATACGGTCATACACACATACACACATCCATCCACCATCCAAATTTTGCTTTTTTCGGCATCAGGGGACCTCAAAACGTGTAAATACAGTATATCGAAAACTGAAAATCTGAAATTTGTGCTAAATACAATGCTTTATTCTCCCTGCGTTCGATAAAGCAAAAATAGTGCAGATGATAGCCAATCTTCGTTGCGGAGCTGGCACTTAAAAGAAGAAGAAGAAAGAATCCGAAAAAGATAGGGTTTACAGAGAGAACCGATTCCGCACTCATTCAAATTCAAAAATTTCCAAAATAAAAGAAAAACTTATTGCGTGTCTATGATGTGGTACTCTAGATCAGACATTGCCCACCAAATAAGTTATTCCTTTCTTTGGACGATGATCTCATAAATTAAAACTTTTTAGGATAGAAATGATAGTCTCGGGCAACTGGTTAGGAGCGGATCAATAACATCCTTCAAACACGCAGACGAAATAAATGAAAAGCTATGCAGCAATGAAAAATTTGCTTTTCCTTATCACGGTGACGGTTTTCCAAATATCGACTGCTCACTCGTACGAATTCCTCAAGTAGTGACGACTTACTCGCACATGTTTACATGCGGGTATGAAAATTATTACACTGATATTATAAATCATGTGTGAGTATTGATTATTATAAATACACGCTTTGTCTACTCCATATATCAGAGGCATAATGGAACTGTGCCTACGAAAAGGGATCTTAAGATGAAAAACAAAAGTGTACAGGAATCACAAAAACAGATGTATGTAAAACAAGGAGAATGGTATTAACTTTCTCGCGATATTTTGAAAAGAGAGATAGGGAATTCCGAGTCAACAAATTAAATCGATATATTGATTCAATTGAAAAAAAAAAAATTGCGTTTGCTCGAAGTAAAAGATTCTACTTCGAAAGAAATTATTTTACTTTGAAGTAAATGCTTTTATATTCAACCTAGTGATCTCGACGAGATGGGCAAGGCGAGGAACAATACTACAAACAAGAATTTAAACAACAATTTCGAAATTTGGACTCCTTAATCCTCAAAAATCCTTGAGAAAAAATTCATTTTCGTATTTTCCATTTTCTAAGCTTTGGCTGTTTTACACTTTCTTTTTTGAAATTTCAATTCCTTCACGCTCAAAACTCCTTAAGAAAAAATCCCACATAAAGAATGCGGCTTTCTAGGGATGCAAAGTAGATATATACCAAGTATATATACGTATTTATATACGTATCTATACCAATCAATATATACCATGATAAATATACCATTTTTACGATTTTTGTGAAAATTGGATTTTAAGCATTTTAGAGCTAATTTATTGCAATTTAGGAGATAAAAAAGGTTAAAATAGCGTATTAAAGCGTCCTTGTCATAATTTTTAAGCAGGGAAAATTTTCTTATCTTGCTTTTCGGTGTTTTTTTCATTTCTTTCTGAAAGGCGCGAAGTTCGAAATCCGCCGCCATTTTTTTGTGACTTGTCGAATAGAAAATTATTTTTTATTAATGAATCCCTTTTATCTATGTCATATCCATACAGGAATCATTGCATTATCATCTCATAGTATTAAATTAATGCTATTAATTAAAAAATAAGTCATTCTTTAAAAAATAACAATCACCCTGTAAGTATGACAAAAATTCAATGTTTAGCTTACGGAATATTTTTGTAAACAAATACGTATATATACGGTATATATACGTATATATATACGTATATATATACCGTATATATACCAAAGATAAAAATACGTATATTTTACATCCCTACGGCTTTCCGAAAAATTATTCCAGATTTGGATTCCTCAACGCCGAAAATATTTTCAAAAATCCGCTTAGTTTTTTGATCCGAGGTCAGCGAAATCCCCTGTACCCACAAAAAAAATCCGAATTATGGATCGTTCCTGGAACTCGAGATATCGATATGACTTAATCAATATATCGATATGACTTATTACGTCATTCGAGATAACGATTCCTAGAACTCGAGATATCGATTTTTAGGCCTAATTTATACGTAGCCTAATCCTCATAATTTGTGAACCAATCATCCGAATTTAACCAAATTTTGATGGTATGATACTTTGATGAATATCTACTACAGTACGAAAATTGGTGACAATTTGAAGCCGGGTTCGAGACTTATCGTCAAAAGAAAAATCCAAATTTAAAAGTTCATATACTTGCCGTTTACGTAATTTTTGAAATTTTTAAAAAATAAGAAAAGACCCTCTCTTATTTTTCGACGAAAAATATGTGTGCAAAATTTCCATTTGATCCGATGCGTAATAGCGGAGAAAAAACTCTGGGCGTACGCGGCGGACAACCGGGAACTCAGAATTTTATTCTAAGTATAACTATATAAGTTTCATGTGAAAACTCGCATAATTAACGATTTTCGATTTTCGGACGAGTGCAATACTTTCTCGCTATCCGCTCCAGCTTCGCGGTCACGGTCGTTCGAAAGTAAAAATGAAGCTCCTCGGTTTTTTTGGAAAAATAGATTCTTTATCATATTATTTATATAAAAAGAGTTCAAAATCTTTTGCCTCTAAATTAAGCCCTGAGGTTTCATATTACTTTACTTGGTATTACTATTTCAATTACAATTACAATTACAATTGCTATTGCTATAAACCCCTGCGCCGAGCGGAGCAACAAACAATTCAACAAACAATTCTACAGCGGTGGCGTGATTTTCAACTACGATAAACACCGGCGTCGGCGGCTCAGGGGTCTACTATTACTATTATTAACACTAAGGCCAATAATTAAAGACTTTTTCGAAATCGGAATTTGCCGATTCTTAAAATTTTTTTAAAAACTCTTCTCAGCGCCCGTTACTGAAAATTGGCCATACTTTTTGGTGTATTGACCGGTTTTTTTGTCGCTTTGACCAGGTAAAAATTTCTGAAAAAATCATTTTATTGAGCAGTATGTTGAGATACAAGCCCATGAAAAAGTTGATTTGGAAAAAACTCGAAGATCCCTTTTCCTAAGAACAGTCACATACACATATTTCTGTACGTCAGAGCCAAAAGGTTCAATATGCAAATTAAAGATGTCCGCTAAACGTTGTTTACCCATAAAAAACGGCCATCTTTAATTTGCATATTGAACCTTTTGGCTCTGACGTACAGATTTTCAATTCAGCAATGACATGAATTAACAACTTTTTTTTGCCTTTTCTCAATGCATTATTTTCTTGATGTATGCCTATAGGTTTCTGCAAGCCTGGGAATTCGGAATAACTGAAAGGCTCATGAGAGAAATAAAGGAAAATTCAGTCGAGCGCTATCTCCAACGTGAAGACGAAGATCTTCATCCAGTCGAAATAAATCAACTGATTTATATATTTAGTATCCTCTGGTTCGGTTGCATAATCGCATGGATATTCTACTTGTGTGAATTGGTCATCAATATTTTAACAAGGAACTTTAATAAAAAGAAACGAGAAAACCGAAAAACAATGTTTAAAATATTAAACTCGCAAAAAAATTAATAAAACAGAAGGAGTGAAAATTCTGAGCCTAAAAAAATGGACTATAATACCATGTAATCTTTGAACGAAATAATGAAATGACATAACGTCAGATTTGTGAAACCCTCTTCCCTTTATAGCAAAACCACCTAAATTTCAATATTTTGTTCATTTTGACCTAAAAAAAATTAATTGTAAATCATTGATATTTGTCAATAAATTTCCAATCTTGTGACGAAACCAATTTTCATTTCTCTTACTTTAATCAATGGAGATTAATTGTTAGTTTTACTAACATATTTTGCACCATTGGTCCAAAGGTTTTAGTTCCAATCACATTTCTTTTAAAAATGGGAAACAGTTCCAAAAATGCAAGCTTAATGATTTGATATTGATATTGATATTGATATTGATATTGATATTGATTTAATGGCATGATTTTGGATTGACCACATGGTCTTTTTTTTCTTTTTTGTGTTCAATCCTACCCACCGGCTTTTAGGAAAAGAGTAAAAAATACATGACAGGTGACGACATAAAGGTGGAAATAATACCGTTCCTAAGTGACTCAATTTTACAACATCAAAAGATAATATCTGACGTTGCATTATAATGTTGACTATGAAACGGCGATTGCACAACAGATATCGGTAATTAAAGAGTACACGGAAAACAAAATGAACAGATTTCATATTTTTGTTGATATTTTTTGACAAAAGCTAAACATCAGAACACAGTAGAATATTAACATATAGAGTTCCATATTTTTCACCCCGAGCACTCTCTAAATTTTTAAGACCCATCAAAAATAATGAATCAAAGTCATTTTAATCGAATCGCACAGATTAATTTGATTGTCCCCAGTATACTGTTTCAGAAAAAAAAATTCTGAAAAAATTTATTAAAACCATTACTTTCAATATGAAATTAAAACTCATGTTACTTTTTATCAACTATTTCATAGGAGTTGGTGGAGTATATAACGAACAAGAAGAAAATATGTTGACGAATTTTTTGGGTTGCTTGAAAATAAAAAACTGTCTCTTTCTAAACCATCCGACAACAATCCGGACTTCAATTTTGAAAAAATTTTCCGCCTCCAACATTTATGCTAACGCATGGAAACATTTTGATACATTTCTTGAAAAGAAAACACGAAAATCAACGATACTTTACAAAACCACCGTAAATTTCCCTGAAATACGAGAAATGTTCTATGGACTGAAACAAGTAAGTTAAATCAATCAAATAATTTCAATGAAATGAAATTAATACATTAAAATTACAGCTTGGAAAGTTGGTTGTAGCCCGCGGATTAACTTGGCTGTTAATTGTCAACGACTCCGATATAAGTCACAGTGATTTTTTTGTACCTTATGATTGCGAATTTTATATTATTTATCCGTCGAGAGATTCCTCTGGTTTCAAAATTACAAAAATTTATAATTTAGGAAACAACTTCATTCAAAAAGATTTCGGAACTTGGTATCGTGATGGTAGCTATGATTTTTCGGATATTCCCCGTTTTCCTCCCAAGATGGACGCAAACCAAACTTCACTTAGAACGCTAAGCGATTGTGCTACAGTAATCATGAGATATTTTGTTTCTTTGGAAAATGCAAGATCGCTTAAATTATTTTCATTTAAAGGTGGAAAGACTGCTATTGAATATAACAGATATTATTATAGACCAGCATCTAGTTCGTCACTTCTGTAACGGGGAGAATTTTGTCCAAGACCTTTTACGAATGATGAATTTTCAGTATGTTCTTGATATTTTTTTGTAATGCATAGTTAGATACGACAAGAAAATTATAATTTATTAGTCTTGTAGCAACAAAACCCGGAGGTCACTTCAATTTTTCAGAATTTGACATTAGATTAGTAATTCAACTTGCATTCAAAGGAAGCAACTATGGGAAGCACATAAAATATTGGCCGAAGGAAAGGTAAGACTCTCCCAGTTATAGTCAATGTGCCAATTGTTTGGTGATTAATATTTCAGGATTTATTTTCAGGATTTATTTATATATAAAATATCTCACAGCAAAGATGAGCGATGATTATTTCTATAGACCTTTAGTAACCGATGTATGGGTAACCCTGACATTTACCGTGTTATTAGGAGGGTTGTTTTGCATGCTTATAAAATATTTTAACAACCTCTGGGTTGAACAACTCCGAACACACAATGTCTTAAATTACATTCTGCTACCGTTGGATTCGATTTGTTATCAAGGTCAGTAAAAAGAGTGGCGCAAAAAAGGGTATTTTAACGTTTTAGCGTGGCCGCCGTGGCGACGTCACAACTGTTGTGACGTCCTGACATGCGCTTTCAAAACTTTTAAAAGCGGTTTAAAACGTTTCTTAATGGCGGCCAATTCAATGTGGTTTAGGAATAAAAATTATGAGAAGAGGTAGAAGAATTTAAGAATAAAATATGAGAGGAAATAGAAAGTGGCTATTAAAGTTTTCCGTCTTTACATTAGCAAACATTTTCAAATTGCAACTGTTACAGGAGAAGATCACGACTACGCAATATCCATTCGAATCTGTAGTTTCATTTTTCGCGTCCTTGGATTCTTTATGGTTCAGGCGTTTTCCTCGGACCTATCATCGTATCTATCTTTACAAATTTTTAATTTGCCTTTTCACAATCTGGAAGAATTCGCAAAGAACGGGAAATATAAATTATTCATTCAAGATTCACCAGAAAGTATGATATATCACTATTTTGTGGTAAGTATGATGAATTAACAATGACATGAACTAGAATCTCGTGGGCTTACGCGTACACTTTTTCTTTCTCTACGTACTGGCTCCATGATCACGATCCCGGCAAACCCATATTCTAGGGTGACAAAAAAAAAAAAATAAATAAATAAATAAATAAATAAATAAGTAAATAAATAAATAAATAAATAAATGAATAAAATAAATCAATGCCCTTAGATTTCCAGTTAAGTGGCCGAGAAATCTGAGAACAGCAAGTTTTTTGACCACCCTAACGTACACTTCCTATAAAAAATTTAATAGCGCTTTAATGGAGACGTTAGAAATTTTATTTTAACATTATTAGTTAAAAATATGTCCTTCATTATTTCTAAGTAAGTTATTTTTTCTTTAAATTATTATTTCACAAATTAAAATTTTTAGGAGAGAAATGATACTGTTGGGCAACGGATCAGAAACGGATTAATAACATACTATAAATCTAACAAAGAGGCGTTTGAAAAACTATGCAGCAATGAAAAATTTGCCTTTCCTTTTCACAATGCCGACTTTTCAAACCTCGACTGCTCATTCGTACGCATTCCTGAGACAGTGTTGACTTACTCGCGCTACTTTGTATGCGGGAATGAAAATTATTACGTAGATTTCATAAATCATGTGTGAGTATTGATTATTAAATACACGCTTAGTCTGTTCCATAGGCCTATATGGGACTTAGGCATCGAACTCATTTCGCTCATCAATAATTAGTGACTTTAGGGGCCAAAAATGGTTTAAATAGTGACTTTTATAGTGCCCTGATGGAAGGAATTTAGGGACTTAAAATACGTAAATTAAAAATTTTAAAACTTCGCGTACTGCCATGTTGCAACATGGCAGTACCAAGTTTCACATAGTCAAGTTGACCATGGCACTGCCAAGTTGAAACATGGTAGTGGAAACACTGCCATGTTTGAACTTGGCAACGAGCACTACTACGACACTACGATCTTGCCCCTCAGGGCTTCCGTAAATTTTCGTTATAACCAGATTCGTTAAAAGCGATTTTTTTTAAACATTAAAAAGACAGCAGTCCAACCAAATGATTCATGTTCGTTCGTTATATCCAGACATTAGCCTTAAGGGAGTTCGTTATAAGTGGGTTCCACTGTATGCATATTTTGAATTTTTAGCGATGACATCAATTAAAAACCTTTCTTTGCTTTTTATCGATGCTTCATTTTCCTGATGTTTGCCTAGATTCTTGAAAGCCTGGGAATTTGGGATGATTGAAAGACATATGAGAGGAAATAAAAACAGTTCAGTCGAGCGCTATCACCAAAGTGAACCAACACTTCTTCATCCAGTCGAAATAAATCAACTGATTTATATATTTTCTATCGTCGGGTTCGGGTGCATGGTCGCATGGATATTCTACTTGTGTGAATTGGTCATCAAAATCTTAACAAAGAACTTTAAAAAAAGAAACTTTATCGCTTAACCGAGAGAAAATGTTTAAAATATTAAATTCGCAAAAAAAATAATTAAACACGAGCAGTGAAAAAGCAGAGCCTGAAAAAATATTAAAATATATAATTATTTTTTCCGACATAGCGACTCATTTTCTTCACCCGAAAAATTTTAACAAAAAATAAAATACAGCCATTCCAAAATTTTATCAATCCACGTTGCGTACGGACTAATCCCAAATGCCTTTTCGGGGATAGGTATAGTATATATGGGCCATATATACTATAGTTGTTCCGCCCCCGACCGGGGGTAGATAAGACTGCAGTTAAACGCTATTCCATAATTTAAATAATTTTTTAGTCCAACATACAGTACAAACTCAAAATATAACTAAATGCGTTATATTCAAAAAAATTTCGTTTTCGATTTTTTTCCGGGTTCACTCATATACTTACAGAAAAAAATTGAAGATTTGAACCGACTTTGATTCAAATTGACATAGACCACATTCAAAGTATACAAACTTTGATCGATTACTCTTGACAAATCCAAAAAAACTTACCTGAAAATAAAAAAAAATAAAAATTATAAAGCAACTATGTCTTTAAAAATGATTAGAAAATTTTTCCGGTAATTTATCCAGAATCTTAAGAAATAAAAAAATTTCTAAGGTGTAAATCCTGTTGACTATCCTGACCATTTGGGGTAAGAATGTAGGACGTTGTTCCCGAACACCGGAAAACGACGCACAGACGACAAAAGAGTGTTGTTTATTTTCGATTTAAAAAAGAAAAGATGTCTGTTTTGAGAAAGAAAGATTAAATATATTATATTTCATAGATTTGAGGTATAGACGTCTTACGTCTTACATCTTACGACTTTTCCTAAGTCACTGAATTTTAAAACATCAAAAGATAATACACGTATAATCTGACGTTACATTATTATGTTTACTATGAAACGGTTATTGAACAACAATTTCTGAAATTGAAGAGTGCATAATTAATAAAACTTTTAATAAAACGATTAATTAAAAAAAAAAAATTAACAGATATCATATTTTGGTTAATATCTTTAGACAAAAGCTTAACATGGGAACACGGTAGGATGTTAACGTACGGTCCAACACCTTCAAACTTTTAAGATCCATTAGCAGTAATGAATCCAGGCCATTAATAATCGGATCCCACAGTTTAAGTTGATTGTTCCTGGGGTACCGTATCAGAAAAAAAGAGATTCTAACAAAAACTTAATAAAACAATTTTCATTATGAAGTTAAGACTAATGTTGATTTTTATCAGCTATTCCATAGGAGTCAGTGGAGAATTTAGCAAACAAGAAGAAAATATGTTGACAGATTTTCTAGGTTATTTGAAAATAAAATACTGTATCTTCCTAAATTATGGAACACAACCATCAACCTTAAAAAAAATTTCCGCCTCCAAAATTTACGTTTTCCCTCGAGAAAAGTTTGAACCATGGGATATAATGCCAGAACCAAAAACAATGTTACTTCAAAAAACCACTGTAAATTTTCCCGAAATAAAAGAATATTTCTCTGTACTGGAAGAAGTAAGTTGAATCAATCAAATAATTTCAATAAAATGAAAAATAAATTAAAATTACAGGTTGGAGACATTGATTTAGTCTGCAAATCCACTTGGCTGTTAATTGTCGACGGCTCCGAAATAAATTACAGTGACTTTTCTGTACCTTATGAATGCAATTTTTACATTATTTATCCGTCAGGAGATTTCGCTGGTTTCAAAATCACAAAAATTTATAATTTAGGAAACAACTTGATTCGAAAAGATTTCGGAACTTGGTATCGGAATGGTAGCTATGATTTTTCGATAATTCGCCGTTTTCCTCCCAAGATGGACGCAAACCAAACTTCACTTAGAACTCTAAGCGATTGTCCGAAGGTAATCATGAGATATTTTGTTTCTTCGAAAAATGCCTAAACTATTTTCATTTTAAGGTATTGAATGTAAAACCTATAGATTTGAACTATGCTGATCAGATTTGTAGCGAGGAGAATTTCGTCCAAGATCTTTTGCGAACAATGAATTTTCAGTATGTTCTTGATATTTTTTCGTAATGAACAGTCCGATATAAAAAAAAATTATAATTTATTAGTCTTGTAGCAACAAAACATATAGGCCATGTCACTTTATCTCAATTTGACTTTTCTTTGAAAAGAGTTGTAATTAGTGGAGTAAACTATCGCAAGTATGTGAAATATTGGCCGAAGGGAAGGTAAGACCAAATTCGCTTTGATCGCTTAAAAATGACCGTCATCATCAAAACACTTAACCACAGTTTGCGTGAAGCAAAGATTTATGGGCTGAAAATGGATATAAAATCTGACCTTACCACTTCATTAGGGATCATATAGAGGCCCAAAAACGATTGCAACCAAAATCGGATCTGATCGTCCTAGCGAGATATCACCCCATAAAGATGCTGCGCGGCAACAGTATGTTTAGCCCATAAGTAATAGGGTAATTAAAAAAGAGAAAGTGTCTCCGATTTTGTTCTTCACCAAAAAAACGGGTTCATTTAAGTGTAAAAAAGGCAAGAAAAATTTAGAAACATTTTTTTAACGATTTCGGGGAGTCTCAGAGCAGAAAAAGGGCCTAAGCCACAATTTTTTTCTTAGCATTTACTGAAACGAAACTTTGATGCATTTTCCCGTAATTTAATTTTACAAAAATGGACTTTATAAGTGTTTTTGACGTTGGAGAAGACGAATTTCACCATCCAGATTTTCTCTGACAAACGCCTGAGTCGCTGTGAACGCTTTTTTAGCGCTTAAACCCGATTTTTCAAGCTCAATTTTAACTAATTTCCCAATTAGGAGCCCTAAAATTTTTTTTTTGTTGTCGACGTTACTTACACAAACAGGAAAAAGCTCGAGGAACACGAATTTCACTATCCCAATTTTCCCGAATCAACTTCTGATCGGCCTACAGCGCTATTAGAACGCCTAATGTACTAAAGGCACGAAAAAAGCGCTAACCGGGACTCAGGCGTTGATCGGGGAAAATCGGGATAGTGAAATTCGTGTTCCTCGAGCTTTTTCCTGTTTGTGTAAGTAACGTCGACAACAAAAAAAAAATTTTAGGGCTCCTAATTGGGAAATTAGTTAAAATTGAGCTTGAAAAATCGGGTTTAAGCGCTAAAAAAGCGTTCACAGCGACTCAGGCGTTTGTCAGAGAAAATCTGGATGGTGAAATTCGTCTTCTCCAACGTCAAAAACACTTATAAAGTCCATTTTTGTAAAATTAAATTACGGAAAATGCATCAAGTTTCGTTTCAGTAAATGCTAAGAAAAAAATTGTGGCTTAGGCCCTTTTTCTGCTCTGAGACTCCCCGAAATCGTTAAAAAAATGTTTCTAAATTTTTCTTGCCTTTTTTACACTTAAATGAACCCGTTTTTTTGGTGAAGAACAAAATCGGAGACACTTTCTCTTTTTTAATTACCCTATTACTTATGGGCTAAACATACTGTTGCCGCGCAGCATCTTTATGGGGTGATATCTCGCTAGGACGATCAGATCCGATTTTGGTTGCAATCGTTTTTGGGCCTCTATATGATCCCTAATGAAGTGGTAAGGTCAGATTTTATATCCATTTTCAGCCCATAAATCTTTGCTTCAAGCAAACTGTGAACGAATATAATCACCCATTGCCAAAACACAGGAGCTGCAATAGACTTTGAGCTTCCAGGGACAATGGAACTCAATACTTTCTCACGCGTTGCTACTGCCACACGTTTCTCATTTTTTAATGTATAAATTGTTCGTTGGTTATCTTGTACATGTATTTTCAGGCTTCATTTATATATAAAATATCCCAAAACTAAGATGACCGATGATTATTTCTACAGACCTTTAGTAACCGATGTATGGGTAACTCTGATATTTACCGTGATAGTAGGAGGGTTATTTTGCATCCTTATAAAATATTTAAACAACCTCTGTGTTGAACAACTCCGAACGTACAACGCCTTAAGTTACATTCTGCTACCGCTCGATTCAATTTGTTTACAAGGTCAGTTTGTAGTAAAAATGAAAAAAGAAAAATAGGTATGTATTAAAAAGTTTTAGTATACTTAATAAAACGTGTCCGTTGAATCGATCTTATTTTTCATACAATGATTTATGCTCTGTCTCCAGTTGGTAATAAATTGGTTAATTAATTACATAATGTAATAAATTATAGTATCAGAAGAGTACATTGATGTCATTACTCCACGAGTTCGGACCAGAAAAAAATCCTCAACAGAATACTACACCATGCCCGAAAAGTGACATCATTACGTGGTTTTCTTTCAGTGCGAATACATAAAGCCGATATCAAGTCTTACAATTAATTATCAAGAGGAGACGTAGCATTTAAGAAAAAAAAAAATTTTAAAACAGTGGAAAAACAGACATCCAATTCTATAACAAGTCTTTTATTCAAAATCGAGTGCCCCTTGGCCCTTATGCATGAGAGAGAACAAGATGCGACGGCTCTTGAATTTTTCTAGCACTAGCAAACCTTTTCAAATAACAACTGTTACAGGAGAAGATCATGAAGATACATTGTCCATTCGACTGTGTAGTTTCATTTTTCGCTTCCTGGGAATCTTTATAGTTCAGGCGATTTCCTCGGATCTAGCGTCGTATCTATCTTTGCAAATTTTAAATCTGCCCTTTCACAACCTGGAAGAATTCGTAAAGAATGGAAAATATAGATTATTAGTTCCAGATGAACCAAAAAATATTTTATACCGCTATTTTGCAGTAAGTATGAATAAACAATGACATTAACTAACCTCGTGAGCAGGCAAAAATACTTATTATTCTCACGCGAAGAATATCGGCATACTTACTTATCTTTCAAAACGAAGAATATCGCTTTTCTAAGGAAAAAATATTTTTACTTTGCAACTCATGAAAATATTCCGACCTGCAAGCGTAAGTCGGGGCGTTTTCCCGTCCAGTATAGAATCTGAGAAGAAGTAGCGTTCGTTAGTGACACAGAGAGAACCGTTTCCGTACTCATTTTAGAAAATTTGGAAAATAAGTGACAATCTAATAGTGTGTCTACGATGTGGTACTCTCGATCAGAAATTGCCCACCAAAAAAAAGTTATTCGACTATGATGACTTAATACATTAACACTTTTCAGGAGAGAAATGATACTCTCGGGCAACGGATCAGAAGCGGATTAATAACACACAATAAATATATCGACGAAATAAATGAACAACTATGCAGCAATGAACAAATTGCTTTCCCTTATCCCGAGGCCTTTTTTCCGAGCATCGACTGCTCACTTGTACGCATTCCTGAAGCGGTGACGACTTACTTGTCGGGTTTTCTGTGCGGGAAAAAAAATTATTACACAAACAACATAAATCATGTGTGAGTGTTGATTATTAAATACCCGCTTTGCCTACTCCATATATCAGAGGCATATGGGACAGTGCCAAGGAAAAGGGATTTTAAGGTGAATAGCAAAACTGTACAGGAAATCAGGAAAATAGATATTCTTCTTCTTCTTACCCGCGACGAAGATTGGCTATCATCTGGCAAATTTTAACTTTTGAAACCGCTGCTCGAAAATGACCTAAGGAATCGACACCAAACCAGTCCCTGAGGTTCTTGAGCCACGAGGTGTTCCTACGACCCTCTTCTTTACCCTCCGTCACAAACTGAAGGAGGCGGTATTTTTTATTTCGCATCACAAAATTTTACAAAATTTTAAGCATTCGACTGTATACCCACATCTCAAAAGCCTCCAACTTCTTTTCCAGCGTCATAGTTAACGTCCATCCCTCGTGCATAAGAGCACGATAAGGACCCTCCTTTGGAGACTCAGGTTGCGATTGCACAAAAGGTCTCTCATTCTTGAGGAGATTTTTAATTCTTACTTATTCGAGTGCCATACACCGTCAATGCGAATTTTGCAATACTTTCTGATTTCCTCTCATTTTCCGCAATCATTCCCCTTGTCATTATTTTCTCTGCCATTCTGTCAAAAACTATGGGGCCTAATGAATACTCTCGTGACTTACAATTCATATAAACAAAAGAATTCATATAAACATGCTCGTCGTCTACGTTCATTCAGTTTATCGCTCAATTGACTATCGTAGTGCTGATCACGTGAATCTCTACCTCGCTCGGTTCTTGTTTTTAATTATCTATGTATTTTTTATATTCTCTTAAAACATTTCACTTCTGTTTCTATATTTTAATGTTCCTCATTTACCCGTTTTTCGCCAACATTGTTCCAAAAGGCTCCTTTATTCCCCTCTCATTTTTTAAAAACACTCTGCAGGAACGATCTTACATACAGGTTGGGCAACTCGGGTATCCTTCATATGGACAAAAATGTCCCCCGAGTTTGAAGCACAAAAATAGTTTCGAATTTGCTCGTTAGATGGCTGGAGCTGTAGTTAGGGAATCACATGATATGCCCTCCATCCAATCAACACTTTCAAAAACCTTTTTTTTTTTATGATGGCTGCCAGAACACGTAATTCCCTAACTACAGCTCCAGCCATCTATCGAGGAAATTTGGAACTAATCTTCCGCTTCAAACTCGGGGACACTTTTTAAGGTAGCAGTTGCATGACCTGTTTGTGAGATCGTATCTGCAGGCTAATGACACATGTTTTCTTTTTCACCCCTACTACGTCAAGAATCATATTATTGAGCATAATTTTGAGAATAGAAGTCTGTAAAAAAATCCATTTTTAAAAAGCTGTTAACATTCCTTTTCCTGTGCGCAGTCTCATGTTCATATTTTGAATTTAGCAATGACATGATATTAACGATTTCTCTTAGATTTTCATCCATGCTTTATTTTCCTGACAGGTTTCTGCAAGCCTGGGAATTCGGATTAACTGAAAGACATATAAGAGATATAAAGGAAAATTCAATCGAGCGCTATCTCCAACGTGAAGACGAAGATCTTCATCCAGTCGAAATAAATCAACTGATATACATATTTTGTATCCTCTGGTTCGGTTGCATAATCGCATGGATATTCTACTTGTGTGAATTGGTCATCAAATTCATAATAAGGGAATTTAACAAAAAGAAACGCGATAACCGAAAAACAATGTTCAAAATATTTAACTCGCAAAAAAATAGTTAAATAGGACAGGTCTTGTGCCTTCCTTGTTTTCCTTTCATGTCCTTTACATATTTCTTCCTTTCACCCTTTCCTCTTTTTCTTTTTAAGTTAATATTACCTCTGTGTTAATTTATTTGTGTTAACTAGAGGTCGACTGGTCCCGTAAGGTGTGGCGAACAACAAAGTTAAGCTTCCGAGTTCGCAAAACTCGCGCAAAACTCGGATTGGTGTGATCATCGAAACCTCGCCTTATCTCGCGGAGTAAGTTGCAACTTACTAGTATATCGCATGCAGGCCCTGGGTAAATTTCGATGCGGGTATAACGGTAGTTACACATAAGCTAGACATTGACGTGCTTAAACAACCGAAATTTTATCAGTTGACAAATCTAAATGTAGTAGATGTGTGTGTTTAAAGCCAATGTATGTAATGCGTGGTGTTTCACCCCCTGCTTAAGCTTAATTGCAAAAAAGCAGGGTCGATCAGTCATCATATGTTCGGTCGTTATCTTGTGCACATATTTTCAGGCTTGATTTATATATGTATAATTGTTATTTTTACAATTGATTTAGTACAATTGGTCCACGGGTTTTACTTCCAATTATATTTTTTTTTCTTTTGTGAAACAACTATAGAAATATAATGATTTGGTGGCTTCATTTACATTGTCAACATGGTCTTTTTTTTTTTTTTTTTTGCCTACAATCCTACCCACCGGCTTTTTAAGCAAAAGAAAAATACATAAGAGGTGACGTCATAAAAGTGCAAATTAAACCGTTCCTAAGACACTGAATTTTTAAATATCAAAAGATAATATCTGACGTTACACTATAATGTTTACTATGAAACGGTTATCACAAACAATATCTGAAATTGAAGAGTGACACGGAAAAAAATTAACAGATATCATATTTTGGTTCATATCTTTAGACAAAAGCTTAACATAAGAACACGGTAGGATGTTAATGTATGGTGGGCGATCTTTTTTCCTCCCAACACATTCAAGTTTTTAAGATCCATTAGCACTAATGAATCCAGGTCCTGTTTTAATCAGATCCCTCAGTTTAAATTGATTGGGTCAGGGTACTGTTTCATAAAAAAAAAAAATTCTAAAGAAAAATTAATAAAACAATTAATTTCAGTATGAAATTAAGACTCATGTTACTTTTTTTCAACTATTTCATAGGAGTTCGTGGAGTGTTTACCGAACAAGAAGAAAATATGTTGACGGATTTTTTGAGTTACTTAAAAATAAAAAACTGTATTTTCGTAAATTACGGAATACAACCATCAATCATAAAAAAATTTTCCGACGCCAACATTTACACTTCTTCACCTATAGAAACTTTTGATCCATGGGGTATAAATACAGAACAAAAACCGATGGTACTTCTCAAAACCACTATAAGTTTCCCCGAAGTAAAACAATATTTCTCTTCAATGCGAAAAGTATATATTGCATATATATAGCATATTGTCCGTTTTTACAATCAGTTATGGCTAAAAAATATTCAATTATGTTTCGCGAATCTTTCTACGCTGTTTGTGTGTGGGGATTGTTATCTTTTTTGTAAGAAAAAATGGTTTTAATACAAAAGCATTGAACTTGGCTATCCATCATCTGTTTGTGAAAATATTCGTTTTCGTGAAATGCGTTTTTTCTTAAAAGGCTTTAGTGCTTCGAAATTAAATGGTTGATGGTTAATATTAATTACGTGATATACGATTGAAATTAATACGTGATTTATTATTCTTCCGTTTTTTACGATAAGGCGTATTTAATTATTTAATTATTAAATTGACATTGACAGTTATCAGCTGTTTCATTTACAAAAGCCTGTTAAACACGTTATACAGTGAATTGATTGGAATTAACATTATTTGTATATCATGATACATTGCTTCTTAGAAGTCCAGTTTCCTAAGGAACGGTCGTCCACCTGTCCACGCAGTTTCCGAAACAGTTTATCTTCTGTGCCGGTCTTTTAAAAAACCAAACTGTGTTGAACTATGTTTAGCTTATAACTGAGCACTAATTTCATATGCGTTTAACTACTTTAAACTTTTGATTTGCAATAACTTCAACTTGACCTAGTTACGGTTTCCGGTTCAGTTCCAAAACCCTGTTTCACCATATGTTTTCTTAATTGGTTACATGCTTCTGTGCCTTCACCTATCTACGGTATTCCGTCGGATTTGTTCTGAAGCTACACCGCATTGTAGCTGAATCATCTTCTGATCCTAATTTAATTTTATCGGTGTTCTTTACAAATGGATTCAAAGGCTAAAAGGTTGCAACGGGGTGTTAAGGTGGACTTCTCCGATTCGGATGTTGATCACTCGGGTCCTTACGATTCGCGGCTTGTTCAGCAAGCCAGCCATTCTTCGGTATCTTCCAGTGGAAGTGTCGATCTGTCGGTAAAAGCTTCTAAACCACGACGCTTCTTGCCAGATGGATGGCGGAGCATTGAAGTTTTAACGTCCGCCAAGCGATTAAAAATCCATCTCGAAAATCCCAGTGGAGTCAGATTCAAAACGCCTAAATCCTTAGCGTCGTATATTTTAAAACATAATCTGCCTTATAAACCCGAAGATTTTGTCTGGAGTCGTCAGCCGTATACGATCTCGGATTACACCCATGAATCCAAGGGTGAAGTCGTCACTCGAACCCCCGACCCTCCTCCGTCTCAATCGTCTAGCACTTTTCCTCCTCAGCCCCTCCAGCCTGCGAGCTCTGAATGTCCTTTAAGGGGTGATACGTTCGAGTCCTCCGATTGTGGTAGTTTTAATTCTGCTGATGGGAATGGTGATTGCCCCAGCTGTTCCGAACTGGAAAATCGATTAAATGAGGCCAACTTGCGGTACGACAACCTCAAAAAGGAAAATATTGCTTTAAATGAAAACATGACCAAACAGTATAGTGAGTGGGAAAAAGACATAGAAAATAAAAGGATACAAATAGAAAATCTTAATCACACGTTACGATCAATTAAAAATTATCCGGATAATTATCTTGAAGATTTATCCATTCTTGTAAATAATGAGTGGTTATCGGACAGTATAATCTCAGCTTGCCTCACCCATGCGGGGATGAGAAGCGAGAAAGTGCATGTTTTAACTCCGGCGGAATCTTTCCTTTTAAAAACATTGCCACCTGATGAATTAAATGCCCAACTTGTAAATCTTAATTTATCAACATATGATTACATCCTGTGTTTTATAAACAGTTGCATTGTCGATAGAAATGGGGAAATTAGTTTTAGCGATAAAAATAATTCATCGATTCGCGGATCACATTGGTCGGTACTCTTATTTGATTTATCCAATTTAACATGTTTTCATTTTGATTCGGTAAAAGGCTATAATTACGAACATGCTGAAACTGCTATGCTAAACCTAGGATATCACCTTAATTTAAAATTTTCTTTAATCGAACATTTTACTCCCCAGCAGCAAAATTCTTTTGATTGTGGGATCGAGGCCTATTGCAACTTGGTTCAAATTTTTAACTATTTACGGACCCTCACGAATGCAAACAAGTGTACTTTTACTTTTAGTCTAAAAAAGAACAATGTCGCTGAGGTGCGCAAAAAAATGACAGATTTTTTTATTGTGCGAGGTTTCAAGAAAAACCTAAGGACGAATCTTTTATTTGATAACAGCGTTATATCCTCCTCTACAATAGAGGAGGAAATTTTTCTTGATGAATCTGTGAGTGTTAAGAACTTTTCAAAGTTAAAAAAAAGAAAAAAGAAAAAAATGAATAATAAGAAATCGTCGGGAGTTAAGTCCATTGATGATCGTCTTAAGAAGGTAGAACTTTTTCTTTTATCCAGAGGACTGGATTCTGTCCCTCTTTTGCATTCGGATGTGTCTGCATCTGCCGTCTTAGATAAAGCGAATTCCAACCAGAGGCCTAAACGTCATCGTCCCCGGCGGAAGCATGCTTCGAAATCTAATCGTGGTAATTTTTCTTCTCCTGTGCAACCTTCTGACGGACCTGTTTGTCTGGGATCTGACCCCATCATTTCAAACATTGCAGTCTTAGGTGATTCTATGGTCAGGCATATCTCCGGCCCTCTGGCCAGTAATGGAATTTCTACGATTTGTCGTCCGGGTTCAAGGATCAACCAAATTGGTGATTATCTTGTGGGTCTACCTCATGCTCCGGCCGCCGATGTTGTTATTCACGTTGGTACGAATGATATTAGGTCATCTTTCTCCCCTTATGAAATTCCACGACGTTTAGAATCGTTGTTTCACAAAGTGAGAGCTCGGTTCCCTCAAGTTAGACTTACTTTTAGTGGTATAGTTGCTCGTCGCGATATAGATTTTAATTTTATTAACACAGTAAATAAAAATATTAAACGGTTATGTGATTCTCTTGGCTGTGCTTTTATCGACTGCAACGGTATAATTTCTAATAACGAGTTAGGCAGGGACGGCTTGCATTTTAATAGAAGAGGTTCTCATCTTTTTTCTGAATTTATTCTTAACAATTTTTCTATTGTAAAAAACGCGTAGCATGTAAAAGCGATGTTTGTGGAAGCGATGACATATCAGACGTGGGTTTTCCTGCTTTTTCCTCAAACTTAATTCCTGCTGTTAAACAACGTAATTTAAGGTCGTTACCAACTAATCAAAATGAAGGGTTTCATCTTTACTATCAAAATGTTCGTGGTATGAGAACCAAAGTAAATGACATCTTTTTAGAAATTCAAAGCGAGGATTACGATTTTTTGTTACTGACTGAAACCTGGCTTAATAATTCTTTTTCCTCATCTGAAATATTTGATAATAATTACGTTGTTCACCGATCTGACCGTGATGTCTTTCTATCAGGTAAAGGTCGTGGAGGGGGAGTATTAGTTGCAGTTAAATCCTGCTTTAAACTTTTTTCTCATTCAAGCACTTACTCGACCAGTTTTGCTGAGGCGGTCATAGTCCCAGTAAAACTGCTAAACCATAAATTTTTAATTTGCTGCTTCTACATAGTCCCCGGGTCCCCTCTTCACGAGTATAACAGATTTTTTGATTTTTTTCACGCTCAACTTATTCGACTTAATTCCCCTTCAAAAATCCTGATAGCAGGCGATTTTAATTGCAAAGAATACGTAATTCAAATTTCTCTAATCCCTCGTCTGATTTTGTCTCTGAAATTTACAACTTTGCTTCAACTAACGATTTAACTCAGATAAACAATGTTTCTAACACCTTCGGCAATATTCTCGACTTAGTGTTTTCTTCTTTTCCAGCTACTCTCAAACCAGCTTTGTCACCCATCTCACGTGAAGATCCGTATCACCCCTCACTTGTTACTCACTTCTTGCTCCCTAGTAATTCTAATCTGTCGCATTATAGCTCATTAAATGACCGAAGTAATCAATATAATTTTAAAAAGGCTGATTTCTTAACGTTGTATAAAACACTATCTGGCACAAGTTTTTTAAATGTTTATAATTCCAGTGATGTAAATGATGCTTGCAGTCAGTTGTACCAGCACCTGTACCATGCTCTTGATCTTTGCGTCCCTAAGAAATCCGTACAATTTGACATTCATTTTCCTATATACTACTCTAAGGATCTTATTTGCAAAATCAAGAGGAAAAACCTTATCTATAAGAAAATTAAGCGAGCTCATCGTACCAATATAGCCCTTTGTGAGGAATATAAGTGGCTTAGGACTCTCACCAAAAGAATGATTAGGAAATGTTATTCGGATTACATAAAAGATTGTGAGTTTTCACTGAAAACCGACCCTAAGAAGATGTGGCAATTTTCTGCTGAAAGAATGAATAAAAAACCTACCCTCCCAAATAGCTTGCTTTTTGAGGGAGAGTTAGTGTCAGAACCGCAAGCTATTGCTGATAAATTTGCGAATTTTTTCGAACAAACTTTTTTAGGAAATGAAACTTGTGACAATAATCTCTCTAATTTGTTTCAATCTGCCACGAACAACTTTTCTGATTTTATATCTGAGAACGAAGTCGGTGATGCCATAATGAAAATTAAATCTAGTACAGGTGCTGGTCCTGACCGTATTCCGAGCTTTATTTTTAAGGGATGTGCTGAGCCGTTAATTTCACCCTTATGTCATACCTTCAATTTGGCTTTAAAAACATCCGTTTTCCCCGATTGCTGGAAAATCTCTCGAATCTGCCCTGTTTTTAAAAGCGGTGATAAGAACGAGGGATCGAATTACAGACCGATTAGCATCATCAACTCACTCGCGAAAATTTTTGAGATCATTTCATGCGACAGATTGAGTTACTTCGTTAAAAACTTTTTGGCTCCTGAGCAACATGGCTTCTGTAGTGGGCGATCAACGATTACTAATCTTTTGTCATTCTATAATGAAGCAGTTAGCTGCGACTTGCAAACTGATGTTATTTATTTTGATTTCAAAAAGGCTTTTGACCTTGTAGACCACTCTATTTTAATATCCAAACTATATAATTTTGATATTCCTCCTTATCTTATTTTAATCTTAAAGTCTTATTTATCAGACAGACTTCAGTTTGTAAAATTTAACGGATACAGTTCAAGAACTTTTACTGCTACCAGTGGAGTTCCTCAAGGGTCTCACTTGGGACCCCTTTTGTTTAACTGCTTTATCAATGATTTGCCACTTTTCATTAAACACTCTAAAGTTCTCTTATATGCTGATGATCTCAAAATATTTAAAACAATTTCCTCCTCTGAAGATGCTGACTTGCTACAAAATGATGTTGATTCAGTAGTGGAATGGTCCTCGCTTAACAAATCGCCTATTAATTCACGCAAGTGTAATGTTGTGAGTTATAGGAAGGGTAACGCTGTGAGTTCTAAAAAGATTCACCATTTTAATTACCTCCTCCATGGCTCCTTCATTAATAGATCAAACGTCATCAAAGACCTAGGCGTTCTATTTGAGGCTAATCTTAGTTTTTCGGCTCATATTTCTAACTTAGCAAATAAATGTTCTAGTATCTTAGGCTTTGTCTTCCGTATCTCTAAAAACTTTAACAACTTGACAGTCTACAAATTATTATATAACTCTTTAGTTAGATCTAAGTTAGAATATGGAGCTGTCATATGGCGAGATATTAATCAAACGCAATCAATAGATTAGAGTGTATTCAAAAAAGATTTCTCCGTTTCCTATATTTTAAGACCCATAATGTATATCCCCACTACAGGAATCATCCGGTCAGGAGCTTTCAACTTCGAGCTGAATTTGGTTATTTAAGACTGCAGGATAGAAGGGATTTATCAGCTTATACTCTTATTTTTAAACTGCTCAATTACATAATTGATTCACCTTCTTTACTTAATCTTGTTCAATTTAGGGTTCCTATTCGTTTTACTCGTCAAAGGAATCTCTTTCACTATTCAAGTTGTGCAGTAATCGACGGGATTCTGCGCGATTTTAATACAAAGCTTGAAGACATAGATCCCTTCGTCCTCAGTCTTAATGCATTTAAAAAAGCTGTCCTGAATGTACTAGTCGAGGGCTAATTGCTGGTTGGCTGTTTTTTTTTTTTTTTTTTTTTTTTTTTTTTTTTTTTTTAACCTTAAACTGTTATTTTTTTATTGTTTTATTTTATTCTACCTTGTTATTTTATTTTTTTTAAATCTTGTTTTGTTTTTATTTTTATTTTTGCTTTTGTATCTTGATCTGTCTGGAAAAAAATTTCTGTTGATCAATATAATATCTTAATGTAAGTTGAATCAATCAAAAAACTGGATTGCAATAAAAAATAAATTAAAATTACAGTATGGACTATTGAGTCTTCTGTGCAAATTCATCTGGCTGTTAATTGTCAACGCCTCCGATAAAAATCACAGTGATTTTTTTGTACCTTATGATTGCGAATTTTACATTATTTATCCGTCACGACATTCCTCTGGTTTCAAAATTACAAAAATGTATAATTTAGGAAAAAACTTCATTCAAAAAGATTTCGGAACATGGTATGATAACGGTAGCTATGATTTTTCGATAATTCGCCGTTTTCCTCCCAAGATGGATACAAACCAAACTTTACTTCGAACTTTAAGCGGTTGTACCAATGTAATCATGTGATTTTTTTTTTCCTGAAAAATGCGGCAGCCTAAACTTTTTTCATTTTAAGGTATTGAATTTAACATCTGTAGATTCCGATTATGCTGGTCACATCTGTAGCGAGGAGAATTTCGTCCGAGATCTTTTACGAATAATGAATTTTCAGTATGTTCATGATATTTTCTTGTAATGAACAGTCCGATATAAAAAAAAATTATAATTTATTAGTCTTGTAGCAACAACACATGCAGACGAGTTTAATTTATCGAAGTTTGACATTAAGTTAAAAAAAGCCGTTGCATTCAAAGGAGACCAGTATCAGAAGTAAGTAAAATACTGGCCGAAGGGAAGGTAAGACCTAATTCGCTTTGATGGGTTAAAAATTACAGTTATCATCAAAACAGACAACGAATATAACTCTTTTCTAAGTTACTGTCAGTATATAAATGTCCGTTTCTTATCTTGTGGATAAGAGGTCGACTTGGCATGACTGGTCTCGTAACGTGTGGCGAACAACGAAGTTAAGCTTCTGAGTTCGCGGCGCAAAACACGGATTGGTGTGACCATCGAAACGAACCCGTAGCCAACGGGGGGCCAGGGGGGCCTATTGCCCCCTAGACAGGTATAGGGAATGAAGGCCTATTCTTCTCCGTACCATATTGGACAAAACTGCTTCTTGGAAATACGTACTGCACCGCTTGCAAATGCGATGACCACAGTTTAAAATCTTCTTCTTCTTAGTCCTTTACTCGATTACGAGCGTGGTGATCTCTCAACATACGTCTGTGCGTGCGCTCACAGGCATACGGGACCTACAGTTTAACGCCGGTTCCGAACGGCTATTTCTGAGTGGTGGCCCGTAGCCTAGTTCATAGCGCGCTCGACTCTCAATCATGAGATGCGACGCGTCGTGCTTCTATCCTAGTTCACAGCTAGGAATTTTTCTAAGGTCAAAACTAGTGCGATAGTCAGAAAATCAACGGTCACCACCCCTCGGAAGGCAATGGCAAACCACTGAGCGGTAATTGCCTCGTAAATCTCTCAGAAATAGCCGAAGGCCTATTGCCCCCCTTAATAAGCCCAAGTGCCCCCCTGGCTCTTCGTTCTGGCTACGGGCCCGCATCGAAACATCGCTCTATCTAGCGGAGTAAGTTATAACTTACTAATATACTTGCATGCAGGCGCTGGGTAAATTTCGATGCGGGTATAACGGTAATTTCACATAAGCTAGACGATGACGTGCTTAAGCAAGCGAAATTTTATCAGTTGACAAATCTAAGTGTAGTATATGTATCTATATAAAGTCAACGTAGTAATGTGGTAATGTGTGGTGTAACACCCCTGCTTATGCATAAGCATATGCATATATGCTTAATGGCGAAAAAGCAGGGTTATCAATGTTATTTATTTATTTATTTATTTATTTATTCATTTATTTATCTTGTGCATATATTTTCAGTCTATATTTATACATAAAATATCCCCCAACTAAGATGACCGATGATTATTTCTACAAACCTTTAGAAACCGATGTATGGGTAACTCTGGTATTTGCCGTGATAGTAGGAGGGTTGTTTTGCATCCTTATAAAATATTTAAACAACCTCTGTGTTGAACAACTCCGAACATACAACGCCTTAAGTTATATTCTGCTACCGTTCGATTCAATTTGTTGTCAAGGTCAGTCAGTAGTAAAAATGAAAAAAAAATAAAAAAATAAAAACAGTAAAAAATATTATGTAAATATGTTTAAAGCGGTCCACATAAATTTCAAAATCGCCTGTCCCTTATGAGAAGAGAACATGGCGCGATGGCTCTTAAATTTTTCTAGTTTTAGCAAATATTTTCAAATTACAACTGTTACAGGAGAAAATCACGAAGATACATTGTCCATTCGAATGTGTAGTTTCATTTTTCGCTTCCTGGGAATCTTTATGGTTCAGGCGTTTTCCTCGGACCTAGCGTCGTATTTATCTTTACAAATTTTAAATCTGCCTTTTCACAATCTGGAAGATTTCGTAAAGAATGGAAAATATAGATTATTAATTGAAGAAAGTCCAAAAATGTTCATTGACGGCTATTTCGCGGTGAGTATGAATTACCAATAACAATAACTATAATTTCGTGGCAGACAAAAATATTTTTTACTCTCTTACGTGCCGGCTCCGAGACGGACAGTGGCTATCATCACCGCGATCCTTACTTCGGAAAGAGCATCTAAAAAGGTACCAATCGTTTTATTAAGACATTTTCCATTTACAGAGACCAATCATTTGTCTTATCTTCTTCAATTATTAAAGATATTCAGGTATAAACGTGAATGTAACAAGTTACCCCACCTTTGTTAGAACGACACCTTTTGGAAAATCGAGTTTTTATTAATATGTCTATGATGTGGTACTCTCAATCAGAAATTGCCCACCAAATAAGTTAGGGGTCGTGCATAAATTACGTAACCATGGGTTAGACCCTTTTTGCACGCTTTATCCCATTTCGCCTATGCTTAGCTTATGAGCAAGATGTCAAATTTGGACCCCCTCCCCCCCCTAAATGTGCTTACGTAATTTATGTACGACCCCTTACTGCTTTGTTTGGATGATGACTTCATAAATTAAAACGTTTTAGGATAGAAATGACTATCTAGGACAACAGATCAAAAGCGGACTAATAACACACTTGAAATATACCGACAAAATAAATGGAAAACTATGCAGCAATGAAAAATTTGCTTTTCCTTATCACAATGGGGTTTTTCCAAACATCGACTGCTCACTCGTACGCATCCCTGAAGCAGTGACGACTTACTCGCAAGTTTTTATGTGCGGGAAAGAAAATTATTACACAATTATCATAAATCATGTGTGAGTATTGATTATTAAATGCACGCTTTGTCTACTCCATATATCAGAGGCATATGAGACTGTGCCTGCCTAGGAAAAGGGATTTTAAGGTGAATAGCAGCAAAACTGTGCAGGAAATCAGCAAAATAGATATAGGGTAAAAAAAAATAAAGGTCTTCGGTGTTGTGAAAAAATCGATTCTTTATCATCTTATTTATATAAGATGACTTGAAAATGTTTTGCCTCTAAATTAAATATTCGCCCCTCGGTCGATAAAGCAAAAATCCCTTTTGAGAAAACTGTTAACATTCCTTTTCCTGTGTGCAGTCTCGCATTCATATTTTGAATTTAGCAGTGACATGAATAAACAATTTTTTTTTAATTTTTGCCCACGCTTTATTTTCCTGACATATGCCAATAGGTTTCTGAAAGCCTGGAAATTCGGATTAACTGAAAGACATATAAGAGATATAAAGGAAAATTGAATCGAGCGCTATCTCCAACATGAAGACGAAGATCTTCATCCAGTCGAAATAAATCAACTGATTTATATATTTAGTATTCTCTGGTTCGGTTGCATAATCGCATGGATACTCTACTTGTGTGAATTGGTCATCAAATTCATAAGGGACTGTAATAAAAAGAAACGCAATATCCGAAAAACAATTTTTGAAATAATTAACTTGCTAAAAAATAATTAAATGGGACCAGCCTTGTGTCTTCCTTGTTTTTCATTCATGTACTTTAAATGTTTCTTCTTTCACCCTTTCCTCTTCTTCTTTTTATGTTAATTTATTACCTCTGTGTTAATTTGTTTGTGTTAACTTATTTGTGTGTGTGGTCGTTCAAAAATTTTATGTCTTCAATCTGTCTGCTATCTTTATCGTTTCACCTATTACCAACACCTCCGCCAATGTACGTATGTATGTAATTTTAAAATTTTTCTCTCATATTATTATTTGTTAGTTCAAACATAAAATTGTTAAAATTTAAAATTAAAATACATAAAATTTTTAAACTTTAAAAATATTTTACTGTTATTATAAGTCGAAAAATTCCCTTTTAATTTCCTAATTACGTTTTACTTTTTCCTCCTTTAACAGTAAAAGAAAAAACTCTAGAATGCGGAGTGGGGACAAAAACCTGTTTTATAGGCCCTCTTCCTTTATTGAAATAAAAATTCCTCATTTTCAAGAGAAGGCAAGACAGAAAGTGTAGGGTACAAAAATAAAAATTAGTCATTTTTTAACCAAAAAGACAATATAATTTTTAGAAACTTTTAAAAAAATTTTCACAAACAAGCTTATACAAACATAAGGATTAAAAGTTTGACAATTATTACTTTCGAAATATTCCCTTCTCACTGCCATATTTACAGAGTCAAGGCACCAAGGTGATAGGGAAAAGGTAAGAAGATCCCAACAATCGTTAATTACGAACTTTGTAAACCCATGCCTCCCCAGAAAAAATATGACGCACTATAAGCGTCCAAAACACGCCATAAGACATGGTCACATTCTGTAACGACTTTCAAAAAGACATCTTTAAAAGAACGACCGAAGGTACAATTGTCAATTGATGTTACTAAGAGACAATATTTAGCATTTTGAAATAAAGCTGACGTCAACAGGTCCATAAAAAGACGTCCTCCACCTTATTTTTACGGCCAAAATATCGTACAAAAATTGCTCAAAATGACCATGTATGATGGCAAAAACGTAAAGCGTCAACATGACATTCATTTTCTCGCTCATGAGTCTTCAAGATGCATAGCTATGATTCGTCGATAATGATTGTATGCATCGTAAGTGCCTTCATCACCTGGAACTACTACCAGCCATGGCCAACTGGCCATGATGCCAAATTTGCCGACCTTTTTAAAAGACCAGGGAACCATTCAGGAGTATTCTCATATAAAGCACATACATCATTCTTTAATTTTTCCATATCATCTATCAGATTCAACCATCTGCATATTTCCAAATCCAAACGATCAAGTGGACTAGCCTCACCGCATGATTTCAAATAATAAATACACAGCAAAGCACCTTTGTTTGATGAATTTAGAAACTTTTTACATACTTCCTTTTTCTTAACATCTCCAAACAACCAATTTAGGTAAATATGGACAAACTGAAAACTGGGCTGTTCGATCAGGTAAGTATCTAAAAATTTTTCAACGTCATCGCTTCGATGCTGGATTTTGATTTCCTCAATTTTTTCCGGAGGCATCATGCAGAATTCACAAAAATCGTCTAAAAAATTTTTCGGAAACACCCTGGGACCCTTAAGAAGGTTAAGTAAATATTCCATTCGATTTTGTGTGACCAGCACTTGCAGTTTCGTTTTCTTGAACTTTAAGACTTCCTCGTTAGTTTCGTAATAAAATTTTATAAAACCGTTGGATTCATTAACAATCGACTTTATATGAAAGCGATATGCCTTGCACGTATCACTCCAAAATCCGAGAACGGTAAACACGATGAAATCTTCTACTTTGGTTCCCACATAATCTACACGCCATTTCGTAGCGTGAACGCCGCCCGGTCCCAAAAAATCATCATTCACGCCGGAACAAAACGATTTTATGCCCAATACGACTCCCCGATTTAATTCAGTTGCCTCTTCAAATTTCAAAAATGTCAAGCCCTCTGCATTATCATTTCGATATTCGTCCGGGTGCGTCGCCAATGAATCCCCCGGTCTCAACCAACTCAAATCACCAGATTTGATCCTAACATACCCCGAAGATTCCACAATTACGAAATTGTAAGATTTCATTGCTTCTTTAAAACTTTTGACTTCACCGTCGGATTCAAGCTTCCATTTTAAAAATTTATCCGCTAGTTCATATTTGTAATATGGCCGTTCCGTTAAATCTCTGCAATAGGAAATAGTATTTATTTCGTTCTTTAGGATGGCTCTATCAGCTTTCGATTCCGTTAACCAGTCTAAAAACTGATCCAACAAACCAAATGATTCATCATCCTTTATTAACTCGTGAACAAAGTAGCGCTTCGAAATATATTCTTTCAAAAGTTCTTTCGGTTCCGGAATAAAATTGAAAACTTTTTCGATTATCTCGTTCAAAAAGTCAAATTTTCCAATTTTTATTAACTCCAGAAAACCGTATTTTACTAAAGAATACATTTTTGTACCATCCTAATACCATCCCTAATACTAGGATCGTTAAAAAGTAAATTTAAGATCTCCAGATTCAAGGTTGAAAATAAACTGCAAATATCACACTGCAAATAACGAAGCTTTTCATCGACCGGAATGTTTCCCCAAGATTTCTGCATTATTTGAAAAACGAGTTCGTTGTCCAGGAGAAATTCCAAACGGTTCATATCATTAATGTACGAAATCACAAAATCTGCCAATTTCCACACTCTTGATGATTCAATGTTCCAATCATATTTAAGTAAGTCTCTTATCAGTTCCTGATACGGCCAAACGAGTAGAAACAAACGAATTATTTCATCCGCATAATTCGTGAGAAATAAGTACCTTTCTTCTTCTCCCATCTGATTAATCAAAAATAACAAATTCTCGCAATATTTTTCCGTCATGAAACTTGATTTATAGCATTTTCGCAAACACTTCTTCGCGAAATTAGTTAAATTTGAAACCTTTTCAACTTCGTCTAATTTCTTCCAATATAATCTAGCGGCTTTGCTGAAACCTGCTTCTAGGCACAATTCGAACATTCGTTGAGGTGAACCAACATTCTCAATTATGCTTTTATTTCGAGTCAAACAAATGGAAACGGACATTATGTTATATATTTTATCTCCCGTGTTTATCTCAGGATAAAACTCACTGAGCTCATCCAGCATTTCATTTTTCCATTCCATCACGAATCTTTCACGGCCATAAATACAGGCCAACGAAAACAGAGGAGAATGTTTAAAATAATATCTCTGATAGAAAAGATACTCAGCAGCCATTAAATCTCTCCAGTATAAATCAAATATTTTAATTTCATCAATGGATCCAAAACTGAAATGAATTTTTTGCACAAAAATCAAATCAAGCCGTAAAATTTGGGTCACATAAACAATCCAATCATAAATCCTTTGCCCGATAAATAAAATTGTCTGCTTCAATAGCACGGAAAGACTCACAGGCAAATTTATGGAATTTGCATTTCGAACAACAATCTTTGATATCTCACACCAATTCTTATCTTGATATTCACTACCCAGTCTTGAGAAATCATTTTTTATTAGGTTTTTGATATCCTGTGAATCCCAAAGCTTCGCTGCTATGGATATCATCGAAAGATTTTGTAGTTTTAAATCCAGTTTGAATCTAATTCCGTCCATTGTGATATTTCTTAATGCTTTTCCCAATCCTCTCCTTTATATTTTATTTTTAGTCACAGAGATAATGCTAAAAAATAAAAAATAAAAACACAAAATCAGAATAAAATTTAGATTTTAGGGATAAAAAAAAAAATTATTAAAGCTCTAGCGGGGTCATCGTCAGCCATGGACAAATAGTAACTCAAAGATCTTGGCGAAGTAACAGCTTTTGAGTTGTTGTTGCCAATAAGGAATTTGTGTAAGTAAATCAGTATCATACCAGATCTTCAAAGTTTGCAACAAATTTGCAACAAAATCCCTCAATATGGAAAAAATTTCATCCATTTATTTATATAAGCACTGTTTGTCGCATGAATACAAGCTCAGCAGTGACGAGGACATGCAGCTTGCGATCAATGGCTTTATCAACCGAAATTCCAAATAAAAACAGAGATGCAAAACAATATTTGATTTTAACATCGATAATAAAGATGGGCGATTTTGGTTTGGTTCGACGGCATTCGATTTCTTCTTCCTCATGCAAGTTCAGGCTCAAACGTGGCAAAAATTAGCAATAAACAACGAGGATACAGGATTTCCCTCCATATTTACGAGTAAATTAATATGTGACCTAAAATCAATTAACTTTCATTTTCACTTATTTATTTTCCCGAAAATTTTGCTCATTCTTCCTCAAATAAATAAGAAGATGTATTTCTTGAACTTTTGGATTTTTGTAAACATTCAGTTCAATATAATTTCATTCAGACAATAAAAATTAAATTTATTCACACGAATTTAATTTTTTTCCTTTTGTGCATTTTCAAGACAAGGAAATTTTTTTTTTTTTTTTTTTATCTTCGCCCTGTTTTAGTTAATTCCAATTAATTATTACGAATGTATATGGTTTGTTTGGTCCATTTTTAAATTAAACTGTGAATTTGTGATTTGTGTTGTTTGTTTTTGAAATATTTACCATTTTATTATTTCAGTTGAAGCATTTTGATAGAAAATTGTTTTCATAAAGTCAGCGAAGATCAAAGAACCCTCTGAGATTTAAAAAAATTTTAAGAATAAAAATAAGTTACAATTTTAAAAAACCGAAAAAAATTCCCCATCTTTAATGGACAAGCTTCAACAAGTAAGAAGAAATTACTTACAACAAAACCCTTCCGACTGCATCACTTTTGATATCCTAACCCTGTTTTTACTTTAATTGATGTTAGAAGCCTAAGGCTGGAATACATCGTTAAAAGCGCTTGACTAATACATTCTTTACACTTTTTCGTTTCATCATGACTGCACGGCAAAAAATCTGCAACACATAATAATAATAATGAAGTAATTCATAACATTACTACAAAAAAAAAGAGAACTTTGAAAAAAAAAAAAAAGATTTAGGACAGGTTGGGTAGTAACTCTTTCAAATATTTCTCACGTATTACTACATTTAATTATTCAGGCTTTTACCTGCAGTAAGAATGAAAAGACCATCGATTTAAATTTAGCATTTGCACTGCTTAAAAAACAATTACAAACAAGAAGTGCAAGAAACTGATGAATAGAGGACGAGAGACTATACTACAACAACAGTGTGACATAGCAGTGAGGGGCAGGGTTGCCAGATCAAAAATTAAGAAAGTAATACGCATCAACCTCGGAAAATGGTACGTTCACAAGGTAAACATTAAAGAATTTTTTTTTTAGTCTAACAAATGTAATAGTGGTACCCCATAAGCTAAATATAGAGGCCTTTTTTCCAGAAATGGTGCAAGTACCACTATTGTAACAATATAATAATATACCCGCTAATGGAAAAATACAAGTGGTACATTTGGCAACCCTGGTCAGGGGCAGCTAAGCAATATAAGTGTCAGCATAATCATGGTCAAGGCCAAATGTGAGAGCTACAACCTAAAAAATATATTCATATATACCTATTTTATTTTAGGAGGGAATTTTGAAAAAAAAAAGTGTTTAAACGAAGAGAGAAAACAAACGTAAAAATAAAATTTTGAAAAAAAGTTAAAACAATTGAAGAAATTGATAAAAAAGAATAGACGATTTCGACAGTGACGTATCATCCCAAAATGCATTGCAAATCGTGTCGTCTGACCGGGTGCATTCTAATAATGCTTCCCATAAGCTAAATACAGACACAGAAGATAAAAATTCATCTTGCTCGGTTGCAGGAAAAAATGGTGTAGGTTTGACTTCGGAATTATTTTCATAGAAATAGCTATAGCACCAATTATAACAATTTTCAAAATTAAATGCCTTGAAATAACTAAAATCACTGTACCGCCTGTTCTTAACTCCCTTTTATAGCAAAAGTCAGAATTTTTAGAATTCTCTCTCCATAATAATCTCATCAAATAGAATGAAAAATAATATATTTTTCGCCAAAAATTAAACATCTTTATATACACAATTTGACAAAAAAAATTTTTCCTCAAAAACCCGGTTTATCGGCAATTTTCATACATTGAAAAAAAAATTCTGGATTTTCAAAAGGAAGAAAGGCACAGAGTGAAGGGTATAAAAATAAAAATTTGTCATTTTTTAACCAAAAAGATAATATAATTTTTAGATTCTTTTAAAAGAATTATCACAAACAGTCTAATACAAACAAACGGATTAAAAGTTTAACAATTATTACTTTCGAAATATTTCCTTCTCACTGCCATATTTACAGAGTCAAGGCACCTGGGTAACAGGGAAAAGGTAAGAAGACTCTTATCCTAAAAATCGTTAATTACGAACTTTGTAAACCCATGCCTCCTCAGAAAAAATATGACGCACTATAAACGTGCACAAGACGTCATAAGACATGGTTCTGGAACGATTTTCAAAAGAACGACCGAAGTTACAATTTGTCAGTTGACGTCAATAAGAGACAACATGTAGCATTTTGAAATAAAGCTGACGTCAACAGGTATATAAAAAGACGTCTCCCACCTCATATTTACGCCCAAAATATCGTACAAAAGTAGCTAAATATGACCATTTATGATTAAAAAACCGTCAACCGCCAACATGACGTTCACTTTCTAGTTCATGGGTCTACAAGAGGCATAGCTATGATTGGTCGGTAATAATTGTATGTATCGTAAGTAGTTTATTAACCTGGAAAAACTACCTGCCAACTGGCCATGACGCCATAAAATTCGAAGCAGCCGACCTTTCTAAAAGACCAGGGAACCATTCAGGAGTATTCTCATATAAAGCACATACATCATTCTTTAATTTTTCCATATCATCTATCAGATTCAACCATCTGCATATTTCCAAATCCAAACGATCAAGTGGACTAGCCTCACCGTATAATTTCAAATAATAAATACACAGCAAAGCACCTTTGTTTGATGAATTTAAAAACTTTTTACATACTTCCTTTTTCTTAACATCTCCAAACAACCAATTTAGGTAAATATCGACCAACTGAAAATTGGGCTGATCGATCAGGTAAGAATCTAGAAATTTTTCAACGTCATCGCTCCGGTGCTGGAATTTGATTTCTTCAATTTTTTCCGGAGGCATCATGCAGAATTCACAAAAATCGTCTAAAAAATTTTTCGGAAACACCCTGGGACCCTTAAGAAGATTAAGTAAATATTCCGTTCGATTTTCTGTGACCAGCACCTGCAGTTTCGTCTTCTTGAAATTCAAGACTTCCTCCTCAGTTTCGTAATAAAATTTTATAAAATCGTTGGATACATTAACAATCGACTCTATATGAAAATGAGACTGGCGTGTACAACTCCAAATACCGAGAACATTAAACACGATGAAATCTCCGACTTTGGTTCCCACATAATTTACATTCCATCTTTTAGCGGGTAAGTCGTCCGGTCCCAAAAAATCATTATTCACGCCGGAACAAGACGATTTTATGCCCAAGACTACTCCCCGATTTAATTCAGTTGCCTCTTTAAATTTCAAAAATGTCAAGCCCTCGGTATTATTAATTGGATCTTCGTCCGGGTGCGCCGCCAATGAATCCCCCGGTCTCAACCAACTCAAATCACCTGATTTGATCCTTACATATTTCAAATGATTCACAATTACGAAATTGTAAGATTTCATTGCTTCTTTAAAGCTTTTGACTTCATCGTCAGATTCAAGCTTCCATTTCAAAAATTTATCCGCTAGTTCATATTTGTAATATGGACGTTCCGTTAAATCTCTGCAATAGGAAATAGTATTTATTTCGTTCTTTAGGATAGCTCTCTCAGCTTTCGATTCCGTTAACCAGTCTAAAAACTGATCCAACAAACCAAATGATTCATCTTTCTCCATTAATTCCTGAAAGTAGCTGTTCGAAATATATTCTTTCAAAAGATCTTTCGGTTCCGGGATAAAATTCAAAACTTTTTCAATTATCTCGTTCAAAAAATCAAATTTTCCAATTTTTATTAACTCCAGAAAACCGTATTTTACTAAACAATACACTTCCGTACCATCACGCTGCAAGCAACAAAGCTTTTCATCGACCGGAATGTTTCCCCAAGATTGTTGGATTATTTGAAAAACGAGTTCGTTGTCCAGGGAAAATTTCCAGCGGTTCATGACATACATGTACGACACCACAAAATTTGCCAAATCCCGCAATCTTGATGATTGAATGTTCCAATCATATTTAAGTAAGTTCATATCTACTATCAGTTCCTGATAAGGCCAAACGGGTAGAAACAATCTAATTATTTCATCCGCATAATCCGTGAAAAATATGTACCTTTCCTCTTCTCCCATTTGATTAATCAAAAATAATAAATTTTCGCAATATTTTTCCATTAAGAACAAACTTGATTCATCGTTTTTTCGCCAACATTTCTTCGCAAAATTAGTTAAATTTGAAATTTTTTCAACTTCGTCTAACTTCTCCCAATAAAATCTAGCGGCTTTGCTGAAACCTGCTTCTAGGCACTCTTCGAACATTCGTTCAGGTGGAGGAACATTATCAGGCATGTTATCCCAGTTAGTCATACAAATGGAAAAGGACATTATGTTATATACTTCATCTCCCGTGTTTATCTCGGGATCAAACTCACTGAGCTCATCCAACATTTCATTTTTACGTTCGTTCACAAATCTTTCACGGCCATAAATACAAGCCAACGAAAACAGTGGAGAATGTCTAAAATAATATGACCGATATATAAAATCATCAGCAGCCATTAAATCTCTCCAGTATAAATCGAATATTTTAATTTCATCAACTGCTCCAAAATTGAAATAAATTCTTTCTGTAAAAATCAAATCAAGCTCTAAAATTTTGGTAACATATGCAATCCAATCATAAATCTTTTGCCCAATAAATAAAATGGTCTTCTTCAATAGCACGGAAAGATTTGGAGGCAAATTTATGGAATTTGCATACTTGACAACAAGCTTCGATATCTCACGCCAATTTTCATCGGGATATTTCCAATCCAGTCGTGAGAAATTAATTTTTATTTTGTTTTTATTTCGAAATGAATCCCAAAGCTTTGCTGCTATGGATGTCAATGAAAGATTTTGAAGATTTAAATCCAGTCTGAATCTGCTTCCTTCCATGATGATATTTCTTAATACTTTTCCCAATCCTGTCCTTTATACTAATTACTCAACTTTTAATCACGGAGATAACGCTAAAAAGTAAAAAAAAAAAAAAAACACAATATTAGAAAAAAATTCAGACTTTAGGGATAAAAAGAAAAATCATTGAAGTTTTAGCAGGGTCATCGCCAGCCATGGACAAATATTAACTCAAAAGATCTTGGCAAAAAACACCCTTTTTGAGTTGTTGTTGCCAATAAGGACCTTGCGTAAATAAGTCAGCGTCATACCAGATCTTTAGGGTTTGCAACTTATTTGCAATTAAAATCCCTCAATATGAAAAAAAATTTATCAATTTATTCATATACGCACTGTTTGCGGCATGAATCCAAGCTTGGCAGCAGCGACTAGGACAGGCAACTTGCAATGGCTTTATCAACCGAAATTCCAAATAAACAAAAGAGGTGCAAGGCAATATTCGATTTTAAAATTGATAATACAGATGGGAGATTCTGATTCGGTTTGGCGTTAATCGATACCCCACTGATACAAATTAAGGTTCGAACTTGACAAAAATTAGCGATAAACAAGGAGCATAGAGATTCTCCATATTTACGAATAATTTAGCACATGACCTAAAATTAATAAACTTTCATCTTCATTTCACATATTTATTTTTCCCAAAAATTTGCTCCATCTTCCTGAAATAAGCGAAGATGTATTTCTTGAACTTTTGGATTTGTGTAAATATTCACTTCATTATAAATTCATTCGCACAATAAAAATTTAAAAAATCTGTGAATTTCTGATTTGTGTCGTTTTGCTTTTGAAATATTTACCATTTTATCATTTCAGTTCAAGCATGTTGAGAGAAAATTTTTATCATAAGGTCAGCGAAGATCACAGAACTTTCTGAGATTTAAAAAAATTTTAAGGATAAAAATAAGTTACAAGTAATATCAAAGTACCGAAAAAATCACCCATCTTTAATTGACAAGCTTCAACGAGTAAGAAGAAATTACTTACAACAAAACCCTTCCGATTGCATCACTTTTGATATCCTAACCCTGCTTTTACTTTAATTGATGTTAGAAGCCTAAGGTTGGAATTCATCGTTAAAAGCGCTTGACTAATACATTCTTTATACACTTTCGTTTCACGACTGCACGGCAAAATATCTGCAACCCAATAATAATTACAATTGCTAACATTACTCCAAAAAAAAAAGGAACTTTGAAAAAATGATTTAGGACAGGTTGGGCATTAACTCTTTCAAATATTTCTCACGTATTACTACATTCAATTATTCAGGCTCATACCTGCAGTAAAAACAAAAAGATGATCGGATTAAATTAAATATTTGCACTGCCAAAAAAACAATTACAAACAAGAAGGGCAATATAAGCTGATGAATACAGGAGGAGAGACTGCTACAATAATAACAACAGTGTGACATAGCAGTGAAGGGCAGGGTTGCCAGATCGAAAACTAATAAAGTAGTACGCATCAACCTCTGAAAGTGGTACGTTCATAAGCTAAACATTAGAGAATTTTTTTTACTCTGACAAACGTAATAATGGTACACACTAAGCTAAACATAGAGGCCTTTTTTTTCCAATAGTGGTGCAAGTACCACTAACGCAAAAAAATAAGTGGTACATTTGTCAACCCCGAAAAAAATTGTGGTACATTCTAATAATTATTTCCAAACGCTAAGTATAGACATGGAAGTTAAAAATTCATTTTCCTCGGTTCCAGGAAAAAATTATGTAGGTTTGATTTCGGAACTATTTTCATAGAAATAGCAGATGGCATCAATTATAAGAATTTTCAAAATTAAATGCCATGAAATAACTAATATTACTGTACCGCCTGTTCTTAACTCCTTTTTTATTAAAAAAGACAAAATTTTTAGAATTCTCTCCACATAATGTAATGACGCAGCTGCGTTACAATATGGATAAACATTTCAAACTCAAATAATGCTAACATAAATTTACAGGCCCAAAGTATCCCCAAAAAGCAAGTCTGAAATCCCTCTTGGACGCTAACGGCGGAAGGGGGTCTGGGAAAATATTACCACTCTCATACTTACAAAAGAAATTGAATGGGTTTTAATTGATCCTGATTCAAACTGTCAATAGACCCAATTTCAAAGTTTATACAAACTTTGGTCGATTACACTTGACAAATCCGAAAAAACTTACCTGAAAATAAAAAAAAATAAAAATTATAGAACAACTATGTCTTTAAAAATGATTAGACGATTATTCCGCTAAAGCATCCCGATATTTGATAAAATAAAAAAATTTGTAAGGTGCAAATTCAGTTGACTACCCTGACCATTTTCGGTAAGAATGTAGGACGAAATGTCTTGGTATCGCGACATTTGGTCACAGATTTTTCGTCACTGCGACTTTTTGTCATAATAAAATATTACGTCACTGCGACATTTTGTCATATAATGTAAAATGTCATTGTTTAGTATTGTCATTTAAAGAATATGTCATAATTTTTTCGTCATGGTAAATTTTTGTCATTGATTTTTGTCATTGAAGGAAAGTACAATTACTTGAACTGTTCGAATGTAAGCAGTAGATAAATTCATCATTTATTTGTTATTGTTTTTGTTTTGATCATCTTTATTTTTTTTTATTATTATTATTATTCTGGAAATAAAAATTATAAGTGATGAATAATCCCCGAATAATTTCAACAATCGGGGGGGGGGGGGGGGGGGGGGAAGTTAATATTAGACGGGTATATGTTTTTAAAACATTCGGAAAGTGAAACCAAAATTCAATGGAGATGTTCGAAAAGAACCAAGTGCAGTGTCATTGTCACTACGAACAAAATGAGGGTAACCCGGTTGTGATAACGAAATCGTTGAAAAAATAACGTTGTGATCAAAACGAAATTTGAAGTATCTGAAGGCTCTGGGGTACAATTTCGCGGGTATCTTAAAAAATTTGCCTCGATTTTATTTCTTTATTTTTTTTCTTTATTTTCTATTTCTTTATTTTTTATCCCCTATTTTTATTTCTTTTTATTTCTTAGATGTCTTTTATTACACTTTGTATCTATTTATTATATGTCAATGAAATTAAACGATTTGGAAATTTCAAATGTCCCTACTGTAAATAAAAATGACAAAAATTGTAATGACAAAACTACTATGACAAAACCAGCTTTGACACAGTATCTAATGACAAAAAAGTTTTATGACATAAAGTCTTGTATGTCAAAAAGCCTGATGACAATTAATCAGTGACAAGAAGGCCTTATGACAAAAAATCTATGACAAAATGTCGTAGAATCAAATGTCTTATGTTGGATGGCGATTGTTCCAAAACGAAAAATGGATGTGAAAAGCGTATAACATTTTAGCAAAATAAATGCAAAAAATTAATATAAAAAAATTTATTGCTTTTGTATCATTTAAACAAAACTTTGGTCATGCATGATTTCAGGTAAATTTATGCATATAATTTCTAAATCATGAAGCAGGAAAACCTGCAAAAAGGATCTGGTTATTAATCTTTTTTTCTCTTCAGTTTTATGCGTATTTATTTATGCAAAACTATAATGGAGAATGAAAAATAAATTTTTTCCTAAAAAGTTAACATCTCTGTACATAAATTGACCAAAAAAAAAATTTTTCGTGAAAAGCCCGGTTTATCGACCCTCTTCATTTATTCAAAAAAAAATTCTGGATTTTCAAAAGGAAGAAAGGCACACAGTGTAGAATATAAAAATAAAAATTGGTCGTTTCCTTAACCGAAAAGACAATATAATTTTTAGATTATTTTAAAATAATTTTCACAAACAGACTTAAACAAACATAAGGATTAAAAGTTTAACAATTATTATTTTCGATATATTCCCTTCTCACAGCCGTATTTACAGAGTCAAGGCGCCTAGCTACTAGGAAACAGTGAAGAAGAATCTTATCTCAACAATTGTTAATTACGAATATTGTAAACTTATCCTGCCCAGCAAAAATATGACGCACTTTAAACGTCCAAAAGTCGTAATCGAACATGATTACACATTGGGACGACTTTCAAAAAGACATATTTTAAGAATGTCCGAAGGTACAATTGGTCAGTTGACGCTATCAAAAAGATGTTTAAGAGGACAATAAGAGGCGACATTAGCATTTTGAAATCAAGCAGACGTCAACAGGTCCAGACTAAGACGTCTCCCAAATTCTTTTTGCGCCCAAAATATCGTAGAAAAGTCGCTAAAAATGAACGTCATGTTGACGCTACACATTTTTGGCTTCAAACAAGAGCATGAAGACAAAAACGTGAAGCGTCAACATGAAATTCATGGGTCTACACAAGGCATAGGTGTGATCGGTCGGTAATGATTCTCTGCATCGTAAGTAGTTTCATCACCTGGAAACACTACCTCCCAACTGGCCACTCAGCCGCAAAATCCACATCAGCTGACCTTTTTAAAAGATCAGGGAACCAATCAGGAGTTTTCTCATATAAAGCGCATACATCATTCTTTAATTTTTCCATATCATCTATCAGACTCAACCATCTGCACATTCTTTTCAAGTCCCAATATTGAAGTGGACCAGCCTCACCGCGTCTTTTCAAATAAGAAATGCACAGCAAAGCACCTTTATTTGATGAATTCAAAAACTTTTTACATACTTCCTTTTTCTTAACCTCTCCAAACAACCAATTCAGATATACATCGACCAATTGAGCAATGAGCTGACCAATCAGGTAAGTATCTAAAAATTCTTCAATGTCGCTCCGATGCTGCATTTTGATTTCTTCAATTTTTTCCGAAGGGATCATGCAGAATTTACAAAAATCGTCTAAAAAATTTTTCGGAAACACCCTGGGACCCTTAAGAAGGTTAAGTAAATATTCCATTCGATTTTCTGTCACCAGCACGTGCAGTTTCGTCTTCTTGAACATTAAGACTTCCTCGTCAGTTTCGTAATAAAGTTTAATAAAATCGTTGGATAAATTAACAATCGACTCTATATCAAAATATCTCTCGCGTTTATCACTCCAAAATCCGAGAACGGTAAACATGATGTAATCTCCGGCTTGGGTTCCCACATAGTATACATCTATTCTCTTAGCGTGTAAGCCGCCCGGTCCCAAAAAATCATCATTCACGCCGGAACAAGACGATTTTATGCCCAAGACGACACCCCGATTTAATTCAGTTGCCTCTTCAAATTTCAAAAACGTCAAGCCCTCGGCATTATCAACTGGATCTTCGTCCGGGTGCGTCGCTAATGAATCCCCCGCACTTAACCGACACAAATCGCCGGATTTGATCCTTAGATACTCCATAGCACCGCCAATTATGAATTTGTAAGATTTCATCCCTTCCTTAAAGCGTTTGACTTCACCGTCAGATTCAAGCTTCCATTTTAAAAATTTTTCCGCAAGTTCAAATTTGTAATATGGCCATTCTGTTAAATACCTGCAATACGAAATAGTAGTTATTTTGTTCTTTAGACTGGCTCTCTCAGCTTTCGATTCCGTTAACCAGTCCAAAAACTGATCCAACAAACCGAATGATTCATCATTCTCCATTAACTCCTTAACAAAGTCGCGGTGCGAAATATATTCTTTTATCGGTTCTTTCGGTTCCGGAATAAAACTGAAAACTTTTTCGATTATCTCGTTCAAAAAATCATATTTTCCAATTTTTACTAACTTCAGAAAGCCGTCTTTTACAAAAGAATAGATTGTCTTATCACCAACTTCCCTGATGCTAGGATCGTTGAAAAGTAAATTTAAGATCTCCAGATTCAAAGTTGAAAAGAAACTGCAAATATCACGCTGCAAGCAACTAAGCTTTTCATTGACCGGAATGATTCCCCAAACTTTTTGCATTATTTGAAACACGAGTTCGTTGTACAGGGAAAAATCCAAACGTTGCATGTGATTAATGTGCCAAATCAAAAAATTTGCCATTTCCCGCAATCTTAATGATTCAATGTTCCAATTATATTTAAGTAAGTCCATGTCTACTATCAATTCCTGATACGGCCAAACGGGTAGAAACAATTTAACTATTTCAACCGCATAATCCGTGAAAAATAAGCATCTTTCCTCTTCTTCCATCTGATTAATCAAAAATAATAAATTTTCGCAATCTTTTTCTTTTATATAACTTGATTCATAGTATCTTCGCCAAATTTTCCTCGCGAAATTCGTTAAATTTGAAACCTTTTCAACTTCGTCTAATTTCTCCCAATAAAATCTAGCGGCTTTGCTGAATCCTGCTTCTAGGCAATTCGAACATTCGTTGAGGTGGAGGAACATTCTCAGGCATGTTATCCCATTTAGTCATACAAATGGAAAAGGACATTATGTTATATATTTCATCTCCCGTCTTTATCTCAGGATAAAACTTACTGAGCTCATCCAACATTTCATTTTTAAGTTCGTTCACAAATCTTTCACGGCCATAAATACAAGCTAACGAAAACAGTGGAGAATGTTTAAAATAATATGACCGATGTATGAAATCATCAGCAGCCATTAAATCTCTCCAGTAGAAATCAAATATTTTAATTTCATCAACTGCTTCAAAACGGAAGTAAATTTTTTGCGTGAAAATCAAATCAAGCCCTAAAATTTGGGTCACATAAACAATCCAATCATAAATCTTTTGCCCAATCAACAAAATTGTCTTCTTCAATAGCACAGAAAGACTCGCAGGCAAATTTATGGAATTTGCATACTCAACAACAAGCTTTGATATATCACACCAATACCGATCTGGATATTTCCAATCGAGTCGGCAGAAATCGCTTTTTATTTGGTTTTTATTTCGGTGTGAGTCCCAAAGCTTTACTGCTATGGATATCATTGAAAGATTTTTTAGATTTAAATCCAGTCTGAATCCAGTTCCGTCCATTGTGATATTTCTTAATACTTTTCCCAATCCTCTCGTTTATATTGTACTTTTAATCACAGAGATGATGCTAAAAAAAAAAAAACACACGAAATCAGAATAAAATTCAGATTTTAGGGATAAAAGAAAATCATCGAAGCGCTAGCAGAGTCATCGCCAGGCATGGACAAATAGTGGCTCCAAGATGTTGGGTAAATCTCTAATTTTACAAAATAAAATTGATGTATTGCTGCCGATAAGGAACTTCTTCTGACAAGTAATAAGGAGCTTGTTTAAATAAGTTAGTATCACACAAGATCTTTAGGGTTTGCAACACATTTGCAATAAAAATCGTTCAATATGGAAAACATTTCATCCATTGGGCACAAATCCAAGCTTAGCAGCGACTAGGACAGGCGAATGGCTTTATCAAACGAAACTCCAAATAAACACAGAAATGCAAAACAATCATTTATTTTAAAATCAAAAACAAAGATGGGCGATTTTGATTCGGTTCGCCGTGAATCGATTCCCCCCCTCCGATACACTGTATTTGAATCGAAGCTTTCAATTCGATCTCCATATTTAAGAGTAAATTAATACGTGACCTAAAATTAATTAACTTTTATTTTCATTTATTTATTTTCCCCGAAAATTTGCTCATTCTTCCTCAAATAAGTTAAGATGTATTTCTTCAACTTTTTGATTTGTGTAGATATTCACTTCAATATAGATTCATGCACACAATAAAAATTAAGTTTATTTACACGAATATTATTTTTTTTCTTTTGCGCATTTTCAAGACTAGAAAAAAAAATTTCCTTTCTATCTTTGCCCTGTTTTTGTTAATTCCAATTAATTATTGCGAATGTGTTTTTGGTCGTTTGTTACCCTCTTAAATTCTGCGAATTTGTGATTTGTGTCGTTTTGCTTTTGAAACATTTATCGTTTTATCATTTCAGTTGAAGCATGTTGAAGCATGGCGAAGATCAAAGAACCCTCGAAGATTTGAAAAAAAATTTTAAGGCAATTTTAACGGGATATGGATCTTTTTATAAGCAAATCTTTCGCCACTTCGATTTAACTTTTCAACTGATTTCCTATGTTTAGCTTATTAAGTTCACGAACTTTTAATCGTGATTTGCTTATAAAAAGATCCATATCCCGTTAAAATTGCAATAAAGATTATCAATTAGGATCGAAAATAAATTCAAAAATTTTAAGGATAAAAATAAATTACAAGTAATATCAAATTGATAAACGATTCGCGTTGAATCGATTTCCCCGAAAAAAAAATCACCCATCTTTAATATACAAGCTTTAACAAGAAGAAATAACTTACAGCAAAACACTTAAGATTGCATCATTTTCGACATCTGAACGCTGCTTTTATTTCAATTGATCTTATGCGATTAAGGTTGAAATACATCGTTAAAAGACATTGACTAATACATTCTTTACACTCTTTAATTTCACGACTGCACGGCAAAAAATCTGCAACACATAATAATAATAATGCAGTAATTCATAGCATTGCTACAAAAAGAAAAAAAAAGGATTTTAAAAAAATGATTTAGGACAAATTGGGTAGTGTCTCTTTCAAATATTTCTCACGTATTACTAAACTCAATTAATCAGGCTCTTACCTGTAGTAAGAATAAAAAGATGACCGATTTAAATTTAACATTTGCAATGCCTAAAAAAGAATCACGAACAAGAAGTGCATTGTAAACTGATGAATACAGGAGGAGAGACTGCTACGATAATAACAACCGAGTGACATAGCAGTGAAGGGCACGGTTGCCAGATCGAAAACTAATAAAATAGTATACGCATTAAAATCTGAAAGTGGTACGTTCATAAGCTAAACATTACAGAATTTTTTTTTCAACAAACGTAATAGTGGTACACACTAAGCTAAACAGAGGCCATTTTTTCCAACAGGGGTGCAAGTACCACTAACGCAAAAATATAAGTGGTACAGTTGTCAACCCCGAAAAAAATCGGGGTACATACTAATAATTCTTTCCATAAGCTAAGCATAAGCATAAAAGTTAAAATTCTTTTTGCTCGATTCCAGGAACAAATGGTGTAGGTTTGACTTCGGAATTATTTCTATAGAAATAGTTGGCATCAATTATAAGAATTTTCAAAATTAAATGCCATGAAATAACTAAAATCACTGTACCGCCTGTTCTTAACTCTCCTTTATGTATCAAAAGTCAGAATTTTTAGAATTCTCTTTCCATAATGTACTGACACAGTATTACAATATGGATAAACATTTCAAACTCCAATTGTGCTAACATAAATTTACAGGTCCAAAGTATCCCCAAAAAGAAAGTCTGAAATCCATCTTGCACGCTAACGGCGGAAGGTAGTCTGGGAAAATATTACCACTCTCGTACTTACAGAAAAAAATTGAGCAGATTTTAACCGATCCTGATTCAAATCGACTTACACCACATTCCAAGTTTATATAAACTTTGGTCGATTACTCTTGACAAATCCAAAAAAACTTACCTGAAAATAAAAAAAAATAAAAATAATAAAACAACTATGTTTTTAAAAATGATTAGACAATTTTTCCGCTAATGCATCCCGATATTTGATGAAATAAAAAAATTTGGAAGGTCCAAATTTAGTTGACTATCCAGCCCATTTTGGGTAAGAATCTAGGACGAAATGTCTTATGCTGGATGGCGATTGTTCCAAAACGAAAAATGGATGTAAAAAGTGGATAACATTTTAGCAAAATAAATGCAAAAAATTAATATAAAAAACTTATTGCTTTTTTATCATTTAAATAAAACTTTGGTCTTGCATAATTTCAGGTAAATGTATGCATATAATTTCTAAATCATGAAGCAGGAAAACATGCAAAAAGGTTTTGGTTATTAATCTTTTTTTTTTCTTCAGTTTTAGGCGTATTTATTTATGCAAAACTATAATGGAGAATGAAAAATAAATTTTTTGCTCAAAAGTTAACATCTGTGTACATAAATTGACCAAAAAAAAATTTTTCGTCAAAAGCCCGCCGGTTTATAGGCCACATTCATTTATTCAAAAAAAAAATTCTGGATTTTCAAAAGGAAGAAAGGCACCCAGTGTAGGATATAAAAATAAAAATTGGTCGTTTCTTTAACCGAAAAGACAATATAATTTTTAGATTATTTTAGAATAATTTTCACAAACAGACTTAAACAAACATAAGGGTTAAAAGTTTAACAATTATTATATTCGATATATTCCCTTCTCACAGCCGTATTTACAGAGTAAAGGCGCCTAGGTACTGAGAAACAGTTAAGAAGAATCTTATCTCAACAATTTTTAATTATGAATATTGTAAACTTATCCTGCCCAGCAAAAATATGACGCACTTTAAACGTCCAAAAGACGTCATCGAACATGATTACACTCTGGGACGATTTTCAAAAAGACATCTTTTAAGAATGACCGAAGGTACAATTGGTCAGTTGACGCTATCATAAAGATGTCTAATTGGTGACAATAAGAGGCGACATTAGCATTTTGAAATCAAACAGACGTTAACAGGTCCACACTAAGAAGTCTCCCAAATTCTTTTGGAGCCCAAAATATCGTAGAAAAGTCGCTAAAAATGAACGTCATGTTGACGCTACACATTTTTGGCTTCAAACAAGAGCATGAAGACCAAAACGTGAAGCGTCAACATGAAATTCATTATTTCGTTGGGTCTACACAAGGCATAACTATGATCGGTCGGTAACGATTGTTTGCATCGTAAGTAGTTTCATCACCTGGAAACACTACCTCCCAACTGGCCACTCAGCCGCAAAATCCACATCAGCTGACCTTTTTAAAAGATCAGGGAACCAATCAGGAGTTTTCTCATATAAAGCGCATACATCATTCTTTAATTTTTCCATATCATCTATCAGATTCAACCATCTGCACATTCTTTTTATGTCCCAATATTGAAGTGGACCAGCCTCACCGCGTTTTTTCAAATAAGAAATGCACAGCAAAGCACCTTTATTTGATGAATTCAAAAACTTTTTACATACTTCCTTTTTCTTATCTTCTCCAAACAACCAATTCAGATATACATCGACCAATTGAGCAATGAGCTGACCAATCAGGTAAGTATCTAAAAATTCTTCAATGTCTCTCCGATGCTGGACTTTGATTTCTTCAATTTTTTCCAAAGGAATCATGCAGAATTCACAAAAATTGTCTAAAAAATTTTTCGGAAACACCCTGGGACCCTTAAGAAGGTTAAGTAAATATTCCATACGATTTTCTGTCACCAGCACGTGCAGTTTCGTCTTCTTGAACATTAAGACTTCCTCGTCAGTTTCGTAATAAAGTTTAATAAAATCGTTGGATAAACTAACAATGGACTCTATATCAAAATATGACTCGCGTGTATCACTCCAAAATCCGAGAACATTAAACACGATGAAATCTCCGACTTTGGATCCCACATAATGTACATTCCATCTCTTAGCGTGAACGCCGCCCAGTCCCAAAAAATCATCATTCACGGCGGAACAAGACGATTTTATGCCCAACACTACGCCCCGATTTAATTCAGTTGCCTCTTCAAATTTCAAAAATGTCAAGCCCTCGGCATTATCAACTGGATCTTCGTCCGGGTGCGTCGCTACTGAATCCCCCGGACTCAACCAACCCAAATCGCCGGATTTAATCCTTAGATACTCCATACCACCGCCAATTATGAATTTGTAAGATTTCATCCTTTCCTTAAAACTTTTGACTTCACCGTCAGATTCAAGCTTCCATTTTAAAAATTTATCCGCAAGTTCAAATTTGCAATATGACCGTTCTGTTAAATACCTGCAATAGGAAATAGTATTTATTTTGTTCTTTAGACTAGCTCTCTCAGCTTTCGATTCCGTTAACCAGTCTAAAAACTGATCCAACAAACCCAATGATTCATCATTCTCCATTAACTCCTTAACAAAGTCGCGGTGCGAAATATATTCTTTTATCGGTTCTTTCGGTTCCGGAATAAAATTGAAAATATTTTCGATTATCTTGTTCAAAAAATCAAATTTTCCAATTTTTATTAACTCCAGAAAACCGTATTTTACTAAAGAATACATATCCGTACCATCAACTTCCCTAATACTAGGATCGTTGAAAAGTAAATTTAAGATCTCCAGATTCAAAGTTAAAAAGAAACCTTTAATATCATTGCACAAGCAACGAAGCTTTTCATTGACCGGAATGATTCCCCAAACTTTTTGCATTATTTGAAACACGAGTTCGTTGTCCACGGAAAATTCCCAAGGGTTCATGACATTAATGTCCCAAATCACAAAATTTACCATTTCCCGCAATCTTGATGATTCAATGTTCCAATCATATTTAAGTAAGTCTACTATCAGTCCCTGATACGGCCAAACGGGTAGAAACAATTTAATTATTTCATCCGCATAATCCGTGAAAAATAAGTACCTTTCCTCTTCTCCCATCTGGTTAATCAAAAATAATAAATTTTCGCAACCTTTTTCTACCATGAAAATTGCTTGATAGTATTTTCGACCGCATTTCTTCGCGAAATTAGTTAAATTTGAAACCTTTTCAACTTCGTCCAATTTTTCCCAAAAAAATCTAGCGGCTTTGCTGAAACCTTCTTCTAGGCACAATTCGAACATTCGTTGAGGTGAAGCCAAATTCTTAATTATGCCTTTATTTTCAGTCAAACAAATGGAAACGGACATTATGTTATAAATATCATCTCCCGTCTTTATCTCAGGATAAAACTCACTGAGCTCATCCAGCATTTCTTTTTTTCGTTCCTTTACAAATTTTTCACGGCCATACATACAGGCTAAGGAAAACAGTGGAGAATGTCTAAAATAACTTGACTGATTTATAAAATTATCAGAAGCCATTAAATCTGTCCAATATAAATCAAATATTTTAATTTCATCAACTGCTCCAAAACTGAAATAAATTCTCTGCGTAAAAATCAAATCAAGCTCTAAAATTTCGGTAACATAAACAATCCAATCATAAATCTTTTGCCCAATAAATAAAATGGTCTTCTTCAATAGCACAGAAAGACTTGCAGGCAAATTTATGGAATTTGCATACTCAACAACAAGCTTTGATATCTCACACCAATTTTCATCTGGATATGTGCAATGAAGCCCTAAGATATCATTCTTTATTCGGTTTTTAATATCTTGCGAATCCCAAAGCTTTTCTGCTATGGATATCATTGAAAGATTTTGAAGTTTTAAATCCAGTCTGAATCTGGTTCCGTCCATTGTGATATTTTTTAATACTTTTTCCCAATCCTCTCCTTTATATTATACTTTTAGTCATAGAGATGATGCTAAAAAAAAAAGAATAACACAAAATCAGAATAAAATTATGATTATAGGGATAAAAAAAAAAAAAAAAAATCATTAAAGCTCAAGCAGGATCATCGCCAGCCATGGACAAATAGTGGAATCGATTACCCCCCTCCGATATTTTGTATAATCGAAGCGGCTGATAATCTAAAATTGAAGCTGCCGATTCGATTCCAAGGACAGCATCAAACGGGGCCGAAAGAAGAATCAAATTACTTAAAAAAAAGTTTTTTAAATTAATAAACATGTACCATTTTCAAAGCAAGAAAAAAAATTCCTTTCGTATCTTGCGCTTGCTTTTGTTAATTCTAATTAATTATTACGAATGTATTTGGTTGCTTGTTCCCTTTTTTAAATTCTGTGGATTTGTGATTTGTATCGTTCTGCTTTTGAAACATTTATCATTTCAGTTGAAGCATGTTGAAGCATGGCGATGATTAAAGAACCCCTTAAGATTCAAAAGAAGTATTAAGGAAAAAAAATAAGTTACAAAATAATATCAAACTAATTCCCGATTTACGCTGAATCGATTTTCCCTAAAAATAATCGCCCATCTTAAATTGACATGCATCAACAAGTAAAAAAAAATTACTTACAACAAAGCACTTCTGATTGCATCACTTTCGACATCTGAATCCTGTTTTTATTTCCATTGATCTTAGGTGCCTAAGGTTTAAATACATCGTTAAAAGGACTTGGCTAATGCATTCTTTATACTCTTTCGTTTCACGATTGCACGACAAAAAATCTGCAACATAATAATAATAATGTAGTAATTCATAACATTACTACAAAAATAAAAAAAAGGAACTTTGAAAAATTGATTTAGGACACGTTGGGTAGTAACTCTTTCGAACATTTCTAACGTGTTACTACATTTAATTATTCAGGCTCTTACCTGTACTAAGAATAAAAAGATATCGATTTAAATTTTATATTTTCACATTCTAAAAAACAATTACAAACAACAATTTTAATATAAATAAATGAATACCAAGCGGGAGACTGCTACAATGACAACAGTGTTACATTGCAGTGAGGGAGCTGCTAAACAAGGTCAGTGTCAGCAGAATCATGATCAAGGCCAACCGTGAGCAGGGTTGCTGTTTAAAACATTTTTTAATAAAAAACAGTTTAAAACGTTTTATCTTTGAATATTTATATATAGAAGGCCAATGCCCTATCCCAAAAGCGAAATTACAAATCTGATACAATTTCATGCAGTAAGATGGCGCTAGCGTTGACTAAATGAGGAAAAAAATAATCCGTTTGTAAACCCAAACCGGTTTATATAAATTTGGACTTCAGATGTACCTTAACCGTTAAGGCATGTCCAAACGACAAATGACCGTTTGATTCATTTCCTGACGCAGTCAAAAGATGTCGTTAGTTCTGTTATAGGTTCAATTCCATAACGAAATTAGTTCATTTAATGGTGACATACATGTTTAACTTATCGATTTGCATCAAATAATGACCAGAAAAAAATTAAAAGGGTGAATTGCAATAAAAAAAAAATTGTTAATATATTTGAAAAAAAAAAAGAAAAAAGAAAGCAAAAGTATTTCCATTTTTATTTAAATTACCCTGCCAATAATATACCAAATACGATTAAAGCGATTGATCGATCCTAATCTGGCCGGAAAATTTTGTTTTCAATATGATCGCTTTTGATCGTAATTAATCATTTTTTATTTCTTTTCCGTTTCTAAAACTAAAAGGGGTCATACTAGATAAAAAACGATCAAAAATAGCGAGGATCGTTTTTGGTTTTTGGTATTTGAACTGGAAGGAAACCTAAAAAAAATTCGCCTTATAAGATTTATAAGAATTTTTTTTTTTTTTTTTTTTTTTTTTATAGTGTTACAGGAAAAAAATATTTCAACTTTTTAATAAATTACCCCAACTTGACCCATAATGATTATTCTATTTAATAATTTTTCGCGCTCTTAAAATATAAAAGAAACGGAGTCTTTCATATTTTTTCCGTAAAACTTGGTGGAAATGACAGTTTTCAACTTCGACCGAAGCTGTAGCTTTTTCTACTACAAAAGTAAAAAAAAAAAAAAAAATTGGGCATAGTATCTGGGACCATTAGATCTATTACCCTATTAAATTTAAATTTGTAGGTTACGGTCTTAAGCTCAAAGTACTGAAAATCTAGGAAATGCTGGGAATCTGTCCATGCCAATACCTGTTCTGAATTCCAGGTATTGCCTTTTGTTTCATTCATTTGGTTTAAAAGAATAAAAAACGAGTGCATTGACTCTGGTCATTTTCACTCCGTATGCATACCTGAAAGATTTGGACCCTTTTCTTTTAAATAGGCTGGTTTTTTTTTATTTGTAATCCTTCTCAAAAAAAAAAAAAAAAAAAAAAAAAAAAAAAAGAAATGCGAATATGAAAGGATGGATCTTTACCTGAAATTTTAAAACAAAATATTCAAAGTTATGCATAAAAAACCATCCCGAGTCAAAAGAGCCTTATTTAGAAAAAATAAGACTGACAACTTTCCAAAATTCTTGCTTTTTTCTATAAGAAAACTAAATTTGAATTCCAGCTCAGTTAAACTAATGATCTTTAAATTTTTTTCCATGCTTACCTCTGTCATATAAATATTCAAAGCCATTATGAATATGAGCGGCTCATACAATCTATGGTATGGTCCATACCATAGATTGTATAAAATGAGTCGTGCGCGACAAATTGCGGGCTCGGGCCTCTTAAAAATGCATTTTAAAAGGTATTTTATTCACTTAATAAAATATGGTGTTTAAAACAGTGTTTTAAAACGCTAGTGTTTTAAAACGGTGTTTTTTATTCGAATGTTTTAAAACACCGTGTTTTAAACCAATTTGTTTTAAAACGATCATCCCTTTCCGTGAGTGCTACAACCTATGAAATATATCGATTTTATTTTAGGAGAGAATTTTGAAAAAAACAAAAAAATTGTAAAACTTTTTAATGAAGTCCAATTTGTTCCAGACCTTAATTTTTTAGTCCCCGCTACAGATATTTGATCCTTTTCCAAATTGCAAGCTCAAAATACCCCAGTTAGGAGTTAAATTAATCTCATCTAAATCATAAACTACGGAACATAAGTTTCCAATCAGTTAAACATAGCGTCTCCCATGTTTAATAGAAACACCGGCTTAAGGAAAAGAGTAAAAAATACATGACAGGTCTTCCCCTGACATGTATATTTTACACTTACTTATTAAGGTGCAAATAATACCGTTCCTAAGAGACTCAATTTTACAACATCAAAAGATAATATCTGACGTTTCATTATAATGTTTACTATACTATGAAACGGCTATTGCAAAACAGATATCGGTAATTAAAAAGTACACGGAAAACAAAATGAACAGATTTCATATTTTTGTTGATATTTTTTGACAAAAGCAAAACATCAGAACACGGTAGAATATTAACATATGGAGTTCCACATTTTTCACCCCGAGCACTCTTTAAATTTTTAAGACCCATCAAAAATAACGAATCCAGGTCATTTTAATCGAATCTTGCAGTTTAATTTGATTGTCCCCAGTATACTGATTCAGAAAAAAAAAAATTCTAAAAAAACTTATTAAAACCATTACTTTCAATATGAAATTAAGACTCATGTTACTTTTTATCAACTATTTCATAGGAGTTGGTGCAGAATTTAACGAACAAGAAGAAAATATGTTGACGCATTTTCTGGGTTGCTTGAAAATAAAAAACTGTATTTTCCTAGACAATGAAATCCAATTATCAACCTTGAAAAAATTTTCCGTTTCAAATATTTACACTAGTATACCCGTTGCAGGTTTTGATCCGCTGCATACAATTACCGAACAAAAAGCAATAGTACTTTACAAAACCACCGTAAATTTTCCCATAGTAAAACAATGTTTCAATGTACTGAAACAAGAAAGTTGAATCAATCGAATAATCGCAATGAAATTAAAAATAAATTAATATTACAGCTTGAAAGATTGGATATACTTTCCAAACTAATTTGGCTGTTAATTGTCAACGCCACCGATATAAATCACGGTGATTTTTTTGTACCTTACGACTGCGAATTTTATGTTATTTATACGTCAGGGATTCGACTCAATGAATCAAAACGAAATAGACCGGCAGCCATTTTTAGAGAACGTTCACGAAACGAAACGATGCTGCCAACATTGCGGTCTGTTTACAAAATTCAAAATAACATTGCCGTCCGATTTTTTTTTCCCCCTTTTTCGTCAATTAAATTCTTTAGACGTCTAACCTTAGATTTAAATTAAGATTTTGAAATGTTGCAATCAATTAATTTGAATTACAGCGTAATTAAAACTAATACTTAGTCAAATTAAATGTTAAATAAACAAAAATTTAACTCTAAAAATATTTGAACCGCCATATTGGATTTTGCGCATCATGTCTGCGCATGACGTATCCAAGGGCGTTCTCGATTCAGGCTCCCACCGTCAGTGTGGCTTCTAGTGCCGCAGAAGTCACATCGGAATTTTTTTTAAAAAAGTTTTTTATTTAATTTAATTTTTTTTTTTACTTTCAAATTATATTATTTTTAGTGCCGGTTTTGCTTTATTTTAATTTAATTTAAATTTACTTTTAGTGTTTTTTTTTAATTCACGGTTTTTTTTTCAACTACATTTCAATTTTTTTTAATTTAATTTAATTTTTTTTTTTTTTTTAATAACGGCTTGGAGGTAAACCAGGAGGTTTAGCCTCCCATCGTAGAAGGCCTATGTATCGACCCAGCGACTGGCCTTGTGGTATTAGTTTTAAGGGTTTAGTGTTAAGTTCCCCCCGAATCGTTATACGTTAGGAGTCAGCTCCTCTCTTGGAGCTGCAGAGTTTATTAGGCTGTGCATTCTATTCGATTCGAGCATGGATTACGCGGGAGATAAGCTCCATTGTGAGAGTCTCCAGGGTTTTCAAAAGGATGACTGGGTGTAATACCGAAAGGCTCTCTATCTCCGGCTCGACCTGATGGCATGGTTCCGATGCGGCGGGCATTAACGGAGATCCTATTCGGAAGGCTTACGGGCCTCTCCTGGAAATCCGAATTTTTTTTTTTCATTTTTTTTAATTTTTACATTTCTTATGAGCTCCATTATGAGAGTATCACAGATTATTAATTTTTTTCATTTTGAATTAAGATTAAAGCTTAAAATAAATTTTTTATTTCAATCATACCGCGGGAGATAAACTCCATTGTGAGGGTCTCCAAGCCCCCCCCTTTTTAATTTGCATTTTTTTTTTGTTCTTTGATTTCAGGAGCAGCCACACAGCAGTCAGCAAGCTTCAAGGTCCAACGTCAGCCAAGGTCCAGGTCAGTCAAGGTTCAACGCAGTCAACAAGGTTTGAGTTTGGTAAAGGTCTGGCATTAACTGGTTTGAGTTTGGTAAAGGTTTGGCATGAACTGGTTGGAGTTTGGTAAAGGTCTGGCATGAACTCTTCAGGTTTGGTCTTGCTTTACAAAACCAAACTTCTTGTCTTTATCATCTTATCTTTTTACCATCATTCATTTTTTACTTATTTATTTCCATCCATCTAAAAAAATAATTTATGACCCGGTACGGTCTTTTACAACTTAAAAAAAAAAGACGTGTTTTAAATAACAGCAGCATAATTTAAAAAGCTGTTGGCTAGAGTTTTTTTTAAGCGGTTAAGCGATTTACAAAAAAAAAAAAAAAAAAAAAAAAAAAAAAAAAGATCGGATTCGTTTTACCGGTAAAGATTGTCGAAGAGTATAGATGACAATCTCGTCTTGTATGAATGTCCAATGCCGCACATTGTACATTTGTACAATCTTAATTTTAGTTTAGGTTAAGTTTAGAAACTAGTATATTAAATTAGGATAGTATTGTAAACTGTTTTGTAAATTGTATAAAATGTTGTATTAGTTTTAGGTTGTATTAGTTTTAAGTTGTCAGCTCGAGGAGTAAAGTCTTCCTTATGTCATGCGGATCCAATGTCGTGCAGATCGATGTGAAAAGGACGTCATTTTTATGTCGCTCTGTACGGGGTTGGTGACTCGTGCCGTTTGGCGGATGTAATCCTTTGACGCTGGCTTGGGGGGACAACTCGGTCGGGCGCGGACTCCGAGTTTTCCCCCCAACCCGTGTGGGGTTTTTGGCTAGTCCCCCATCGGGCGCCTCCCCAGGTGGCGGATAGGGGAACGCTCTCCAAAATCGGAGAGTATGAGGATTTATTCCTCAGGCGGACCAAAACTAGCCACAACTTAATTTTTCTAATTTTTGGTCTTAATTTTTCAGGGAAAAGGGTAAAAAAAAGGCAGTTTTGGGCTTTTCGACAAAATTTTAACAAAAAAGAAAATGCAGCCTTTCCAAAATTTTATCAATCCACGTCGAGTAAGAACTAACTCCAAAATGCCTGTTAAATATATACTAGTCGTTCCGCCCCCCACCGGGGGTTATTAAGACTGCCGTTAAGCGCTATGCCTGAATTTAAATAATTTTTTAGTACAATTAACAGTACTGTACAACGTGAAACTATAACTAATTTCTTTAAATTCAAAAAAAATTTCGTTTTCTATTTTTTTGAGTTCAACCTCATACTTACAGAAAAAAATAAAATAGGATTTAACCGATCCTGATTCACATTGACCGATCCACATTCAAAGTTTATACAATCTTTGATCGATTACTCTTGACAAATCCAAAAAAACTTACCTGAAAATAAAAAAAATAAAAATTATTAAAAAAACTATGACTTTAATTTTTCTGGTAATTTATCCAGAATCTAAAGGAATAAAAAAATTTCTGACGAAAAAATTCAGTGGACTATTATGACGATTTTGGGTAAAAATGTATGACGAAGAGTCTTATGTTGGATGGCGATTGTTCCCACACGAAAAAGTGATATAAAAACTGCACTGATTCTTACTGTTGAATAATTCTCCGGTTGGTGCCGAACAGGTGTTTACTAAATTTGGTTATTATTAACCCGGGTTCGCCATACTGCATTCGCCATTTTCATTTCGTTTCATCTAACTCTAAATTCGTGTTTCCCTAAAGAAACCCCGGTCGCTGATTTTCAATGCAATCGGGTCGGATTTGCAAAATTTCTTTTAAATCGCTCCGACTCCGGGAAATTCCGAAAAAATAAAAAAAATTATTTTCAATATCGAGGCATGCAGTGGGGCGGCTAAAACTCTCACGGATTCAAGACCATAATATGCCGATGTTCAGGTGTCCAGGCATTTATACGTCCTGAAGCAGAACCGGAGATGGGTGAGTGCGGAGTGGGAACAAAAACTCGGGTTATCGGCCTTCTTTCTTTATTGAAAAAAAAAAAAATTATGGATTTTCAAGAGTAAGAAAGACGAGTACAAAATAAAAAAATCGTTATTTTTCAACCAAAAAGACAATATAATTTTTAGATTCTTTTAAAATGATTTTCACAAACAGACTTAAACAAACATAAGAATTAAAAGTTTAATATTTATTATTATCGAAATATTCCCTTCTCACTGCTCTATTTACAGAGTCAAAGCGCCTAGGAACTAGGAAACAGGTAAGCAGAATCTTATCCCAACAATTGTTAATTATGAATTTTGTAAACCCGTGCCTCCCCAGCAAAAATATGACGTACGTTAAACGTCCAAAAGATGTCATCAGACATGGTCACATTCTGGGACGATTTTCAAAAAGACATCTTTAAGAATAGGGTATCACTTAAAAAATCAAATTTTGACATTCGGTCGTGCCACCCCGTAATTTAGTTCCAGTATGTAACAAATTTAACGAATTAAAATTACAGCTTGATCGATCATGTTTAAGGAGTCGCTTAAGGACCCGGACCCCCTATTTTGCCATAAAATTCACACTGGGCCAAGCACCACCAACCATGATCATGCTCTTCCCGTTCTTTAAAATAAACCTGCACATTGTATTTTACCCATTTTCACATGCTAAATTCAAATCTGCAACCGAACGTTTCTAGCTTTTGCCGTTTTCGACCTATTCAATAGCCGATTTGGGCTAATAGTGAGATTTAGCTACATTTTAGAGCCTAAAAAAGTCAAAAACAGCATAGGCTATAAAAATTTTCATTGCAGATCTGAATTTAGAGGGTCAAAATATTTCAAATATAATGTGCTGGTTTATATTGGAAATCGGGAAAGGCGTGGCCTTGTTCAGGGGGGCTTGGAACAATGTAAAATACATGGCGAAAATAGGGATTCCTTGAGCGGCCCCTTAAACATGACCGATCGAGAAGAAATTTTAATTCGTTAGATCTGTTATATACTGAAACTGAAACAAAATTAGAGGGTGGCGCGACCGAAAATAAAAAGTTGACTTTTTTAGGGACAACGTATTTAAGAATGACCGAGGGTACAATTTGTCAGTTGACGATACCATAAAGCCGTCTAATTGACGTCAATAAGAGACCACATTAGCATTTTGAAATCAAGCTGATGTCAACAGGTCCACAAAAAGACGTCTACCTCGTTATTTTGACGCCCAAAATATAGGAAAAAAGTCGCTAAAAATGACCATGTACGATGACAAAAACGTGAAGGGTCAACATGAGATTTATTTTCTCGTTGGGTGTACACTAGGCATAAGCAATGATTGGTCGGTAATGATTGCATGCTTCGTAAGTAGTTTCATCACCTGGAAAGACTACTTGAGAATTGGTCAGTCTGCCGTAAAATTCAAATCAGCTGACCTTTCTAAAAGACCAGGGAACCATTCAGGAATATTCTCATATAAAGCACATACATCATTCTTTAATTTTTCCATATCATCTATCAGATTCAACAAACTCCGATTCAAGTTCCGATAATAAAGTGGACTAGCCTCACCCCATAATTTCAAATAATAAATACACAGCAAAGCACCTTTATTTGACGAATTCAAAAACTTTTTACATAATTCCGTTTTCTTAACATCTCCAAACAACCAATTTAGGTAAATATCGACAAACCGAAAATTGGGCTGATCGATCAGGTAAGTATCTAGAAATTCTTCAATGTCGATGTCTCTCTGATGCTGGATTTTGATTCCTTCAATTTTTTCCGAAGGGATCATGCAGAATTCACAGAAATCGTCTAAAAAACGTTCCGGAAACACCCCGGGGCCCTTAAGAATATCAAGTAAAATTTCCATTCCATTTTCTGTGACCAGCAGCTGCAGTTTCGTCTTCTTGAACTTTAAGACTTCCTCGTCAGTTTCGTAATAAAATTTTATAAAACCGTCGGATAAATTAACAGTTGACTCTAAATCAACATATGACTCGCGTAGATTATTCCAAAATTGGCGAACGGTGAACACGATGAAATCTCCGACTTTGGTTCCCGCATAACGAACATTCCATCTCTTAGCGTGTAAGCCGTCGGGTCCCAAAAAATGATCATTCACGCCGGAACAAAACGATTTTATGCCGAAGACGACTCCCCGATTTAATTCAGTTGCCTCTTCAAATTTCAAAAATGTCAAGCCCTCGGCGTTATCAACAGGATCTTCGTCCGGGTGCGTCGCCAATGAATCCCCCGGTCTCAACCAACTCAAATCACCTGATTTGATCCTTACATATTTCAAATGATTCACAATTACGAAATTGTAAGATTTCATGGTTTCCTTAAAACGTTTGACTTCCCAGTCAGATTCAAGCTTCCATTTTAAAAATTTCTCCGCCAGTTCAAATTTGAATGGTCCGAGTAACCGTTCCGTTAAATTTCTGCAAACAAAAATAGTATTTATTTTATCTTTTAACCTGGCTCTTTCCGCTTCCGATTCTGTTGACCAATCTAAAAACTGATCCACCAATTCGAATGATTCATCATTCTTCATTAACATTTCAACAAAGTCGTAACTGGAAAAATTTTCTTTTAAAAACTCTTTTGGTTCCGGAATAAAATTGAAAACTTTTTCAATTATCTCGGTCACAAAATCAAGTTTTCCAATTTTTATTAAGTCAAGAAAACCGTACTTTATGCAAGAATCTATTTCTGGATCATCAAGTTCCCTAATACTAGGATCATTGAAAAGTAAAGTTAACATCTCCAGGTTCAAAGTCAGAAAGAATCTGGAAATGATTTCACGATTTTTTAAAAAATTAAGCTTTTCCTCGAACGGAAGGTTCTCCCAAACTTTTTGCATTATCCCGTACGAAAAAGGGATGCATAAAACTTGTATTATTTATACAAAAATTATACATAAAATATACAAAAAATTGGACATGCATAAAAAATGCATAAATTATGTATAAAGAACTTATATTTTTTTATCCTACAATATGATTATACATAAATTATGTATAAAAAACTTTAACTTTTTTAACAAATTTTTTTTTTTTATCCTCGGGGATGATTATGCATAAACTATGTATAAGAAACTAAGAAACATAAACTTTTTCAACGAAAAATTATATATATAATTATATATAAATTATACATAAATTATACATAAATTATATATATAATTATACATAAATTATACATAAATTATATATAAATTATGTAGGTCCAAATTTTTGTATAAATTATACAAAATTAATATATATTTTTTGTATTTATTTTGCAAAAAATTTACATATTTTATGCATCTCTTTTTTGTACGGGATTTGAAACATGAGTCCATTGTCCAGGGGAAATTCCAAACGGTTCATATCATTAATGTACCAAATCAAAAAAATTGACAATCTGCTCAATCTTGACGATTCAATGTTCCAATCATATTTAAGTAAGTCTACTATCAGTTCCTGATACGGCCAAATGGGTAGAAACAATCTAATTATTTCATCCGCATAATCCGTGACAAATAAGCCTATTTCCTCTTCTCCCATCCGATTAATTAAAAATAATAAACTTTCGCAATATTTTTCTATCAAGAAACTTGTTAGAAGGGGTATTCGCCAACATTTCTTCGCGAAATTCCTTAAATTAGAAACCTTTACAACTTCGTCTAATTTCTCCCAATAAAATCTAGCGGCTTTGCTGAAACCTGCTTCTAGGCACAGTTCGAACATTCGTTGAGGTGAAGCAACATTCTCAATTATGCTTTTATTTTGAGTCAAACAAATGGAAACGGAAAATATGTTATATATTTCATCTCCTGTCTTTATCTCAGGATAAAACTCACTGAGCTCATCCAGCATTTCTTTTTTTCGTTCCTTTACAAATTTTTCACGGCCATACATACAGGCTAACGAAAACAGCGGAGAATGTCTAAAATAATTTGAATGATTTATAAAATTATCAGAAGCCATGAAATCTGTCCAATATAAATCAAATATTTTCATTTCATTAACTGCTCCAAATCTGAAATAAATATTTTCCGTACAAATCAAATCAAGCTGTAAATTTCTGGTCACATAAAGAATCCAATCATAAATCTTTTGCCCAATAAATAAAATTGTCTTCTTTAATAGAAGGGAAAGCCTCGAAGGCAAAATTATGGAATTTGCATGCTGAACGACAAGCTTTGATATCTCACACCAATTTTCATCCGGATTTTTCCAATTTACTCGTGAGAAACTATTTTTTATTTTGTTTTGATTTCGGGTTTTATTTCGATATGAATCCCAAAGCTTTGCTGCTACCGATATCATTGAAAGATTTTGTAGTTTTAAATCCAGTCTGAACATGTTTTGGCCCATTGTAATATTTCTTATAATTTTTTCCAATCGTCTTTTTTATAGTTTACATTCAATCACAAACATGATGCTAAAAAAAAAAGAAAAAAAAAAAAACAAAATCAGAATAAAATTCAGACAACAACATAAATTTTTGGGATAAAAAGAAAAATCATTGAAGCTTTAGCAGTGTCATCGCCAGCCATGGACAAATATTAACTCAAAGATCTTGACAAAATAACACCTAATTTGAGTTGTTGTTGCCAATAAGGAACTCGTGTAAATAAGTCAGTATCATACCAGATCTTTAGGTTTGCAACTTATTTGCAATTAAAAACCCTCAATATAAAAAAAAAGGACACGTTGGGTAGTAACTCTTTCAGATATTTCTCACGTATTACTACATTTAATTAATCAGGCCCTTACCTGTAGTAAGAATAAAAAGATGATCGATTTAAATTTAACATTTGCAATGCCTAAAAAAGAATCACAAACAAGAAGTGCATTGTAAACTGATGAATACAGGAGGAGAGACTGCTACAATAATAACAACAGTGTGACATAGCAGTGAAGGGCAGGGTTGCCAGATCGAAAACTAATAAAGTAGCACGCATTAACCTCTGAAAGTGGTACGTTCATAAGCTAAACGTTAGAGAATTTTTTTTCACTTTAACAAACGTAATAGTGGTACACACTAAGCTAAACATAGAGGCCATTTTTTCCAACAGTGGTGCAAGTAACACTAATGGAAAAATATAAGTGGTACATTTTGGCAACACTGAAAAAAATCGGGGTACTCTTTCTATACGCTAAATATAGACATAAAAGTTAAAATTCTTTTTGCTCGATTCCAGGAAAAAATCATGCAGGTTTGACTTCGGAATTATTTCTATAGAAATAGGAATCCAGGACGAAACGTCTTATGTTGGATGGCGATTGTCCCGATACGAAAAATGGATGTAAAAAGTGTACAACATTTTAGCAAAAAACATTCAAAAAATTAATATAAAAAAACTTATTGATTTTGTATCATTTTAAAAAAATTAGGACATGCATAGTTTTAGCAAAATTTATGAACATAATTTAGAAATCATGAAGCAGGAAAACTTGCAACAATTTTATGTTTATTAATTTTTCTTTTTCTACTGTTTTATGCGTATTTTATTTATGCAAAACTATAATGGAGATTGAAAAATAAATTTTTTGCTAAAAAGTTAACAACTCTGTACACAAATTGACAAAAAAAAAAAAAAAAAATTATATAATAATTTTCGTCAAAAACCCGGTTCATCGGTCCTCTTAATTTATTGAAAAAAAAATCTGTATTTTCAAGGGGAAGAAAGGCAGAGAGTGTAGGGTATAAAAATAAAAATTTGCCATTTTTTAACCGAAAAGACAATATAATTTTTAGATTCTTTTAAAATAATTCTCAACAAAGAAAGACTTAAACAAACATAAGAATTAAAAGTTTAACAATTATTATTTTCGAAATATTCCCCTCTCACAGCCGTATTTACAGATTCAAGGCACCTGGGTACCAGGAAACAGTTAATTATCAATTTTGTGAACCCATGCATCCCCAGTAAAAATATGAAGCACTTTAAACGCGTAAAAGACGTCATAGAACATGGTCAAATTCTCGACTGGTTCTCAAAAAGACTTCTTTAAGAATGACTGCAGGTACAATTTGTTAATTGACGATATCAAAAAGTAGATTCATCCCCTGGAAGACTACCTGAGAATTGGTCAGTCTTCCGTAAAATTCAAATCGGCTGACCTTTTTAAAAGAGCAGGGAACCAATCAGGAGTATTCTCATATAAAGCGCATACATCATTCTTTAATTTTTCCATATCATCCATCAGATTCAACCAAGTGCACACTTCCAAGTCCCGCATATAATGTGGACAATATTCACCGTAAAATTTCAAATAATAAATGCACAGCAAAGCACCTTTATTTGAAGAATTCAAAAACGTTTTACATACTTCCTTTTTCTTAACATCTCCAAACAACCAATTTAGATAAATATCGACCAACTGAAAACTGGGCTGGTCGATCAGATAAGTATCTAAAAATTTTTCAATGTCTCTCCGATGCTGGATTTTGATCTCTTCAATTTTTTCCGAAGGAATCATGCAGAATTCACAAAAATCGTCTAAAACATTTTCTGGAAACGTCTCAGGGCCCTTTAGAAGGTTAAGTAATTCTATTCGATTTTCTGTGACCAGCACCTGCAGTTTCGTCTTCTTAAAATTCAAGACTTCCTCATCAGTTTCGTAATAAAATTTTATAAAATCGTTTGATAAATTAACAATGTGACAATATGACTTGCGTGATGTTTTCCTCCAAAACTCGAGAACGGCAAACACGATGAAATCGCCGACATTGGTTCCCACAGAATCTACTTTCCATAACTGAGTGTTAGGGAAGTCAAGTCTATAATTAATTGGGCATTTTCTGCCCAATACGACTCCCCGATTTAATTCAGTTGCCTCTTCAAATTTCATAAACGTCAAGCCCTCGTCGTTATCAACTGCATCTTCGTACCGGTTTATCACCAAATAATCCCCCGGACTCAACCAACTCAAATCACCTGATTTGATCCTTACATATCCCGTATATCCCAAAAGTACGAAATTGTAAGATTTCATTGCTTCCTTAAAACGTTTGACTTCACCGTCAGATTCAAGCTTCCATTTTAAAAATTTTTCCGCTAGTTCAAAGTACCCATCCGATTCCGTTAAAGATCTGCAATAGGAAATAGTATTTATTTTGTTCTTTAGACTGGCTCTCTCAGCTTTCGAATCCGTTAAAAAGTCTAAAAGCTGATCCAACAAACCGAATGACTCGTCTTTCTGCAATTTAGGGTGGGTCGAAAAAAATTTTTTTTTTTATTTTAACTTGTAATACCGCACAAAATACTTCATTTGGCGTCAGAATAACGTATGTATGACCTCAGCCCGATCGGACAATATTTTGAGGTTCCTTAATGCATTTACATGCTAAAAACCGAAATTTTGGATATTTTCTCGGCCAAAAAATTTTTCCAACATGGAAAGTAACCGAAACAGGATTTACATCGAAGCTTGACCTTCGTAAGATACGGTGCGACTGTAAAAAGAAAAGTTCCTGATGTGTTCTTTTGTACAGGTTGATCTAAGTGCTTAAATAGCTTTGTTTTTTGTCTTGGGTCGCCTGCAAAATCCATGAAAATTTTTGTATCGAGCTGAAAATCGTAGGGGAACTACCCATAGGGTTAATTTATCAGATTTAACACGATTTTTTTAAATCCGAATTTTTCCGGCAAAATGGCGGCATTAAAACATTGATTTTTAGCGCTAAAATTTTAAAAATTTAAGTTTTTTGATGAATAATTCTGCTAAAACGGAACCAGAATTTTTTTTTCTGTTTTTTTTACTTCCGGCGATCAAAACAAGTGTGTTTAAATGTTCTTCAAATCATTTTTTTAATCTCTCGAAATATTTTACAAATATTTAAAAAATGATTTGAAGAACATTTAAACACACTTGTTTTGATCGCCGGAAGTAGAAAAAACAGAAAAAAAAATTCTGGTTCCCTTTTAGCAGAATTATTCATCAAAAAACTTAAATTTTTAAAATTTTAGCTCTTAAAATCAATGTTTTAATGCCGCCATTTTGCCGGAAAAATTCGTATTTAAAAAAATCGTGTTAAATCTGATAAATTAACCCTATGGGTAGTTCCCCTACGATTTTCAGCTCGATACAAAAATTTTCATGGATTTTGCAGGCGACCCAAGACAAAAAACAAAGCTATTTAAGCACTTAGATCAACCTGTACAAAAGAACACATCAGGAACTTTTCTTTTTACAGTCGCACCGTATGTTACGAAGGTCAAGCTTCGATGTAAATCCTGTTTCGGTTACTTTCCATGTCGGAAAAAATTTTTGGCCGAGAAAATATCCAAAATTTCGGTTTTTAGCATGTAAATGCATTAGGGAACCTCAAAATATTGTCCGATCGGACTGAGGTCATACATACGTTATTCTGACGCCAAATGAAGTATTTTGTGCGGTATTGCAAGTTAAAATAAAAAAAAAAATTTTTTTCGACCCACCCTATATCTGCATTAACTGCCAAACAAAGTAGCTGTTTGAAATAAATTCTCTTATAATTTCTTTCGGCTCCGGAATAAAATTGAAAACTTTTTCAACAATCTCGCTCAAAAAATCAAATTTTCCAGTTTTTACTAAGTCCTTAAAACCCCATTGTATGGCACAATCCATTCCTCTAACATTAACGTCCCTAATACTATGATCGTTGAAAAGTAAATTTAAGATCTCCAGATTCGAAGCTAAAAAGATACCGGAGCCACTGTTTAAAAATGAAACCTTTTCGTAGAACGGAAAGTTCTCCCAAACTTTTTGCATTATTTGAAACATGAGTTCATTGTCCAGGGGAAATTCCAAACGGTTCATCTTCACACTGAACGAAATCACAAAGCTTGCCATTTCCCGCAATTTCGATGATTCGATGTTCCAATCATATTTAAGTAAGTCTCTTATCAGTTCCTGATACGGCCAAACGCGTAGAAACAAATAAATTATTTCATCCGCATGATTCGTGACAAATAAATACCGTTCCTTTTCTCCCATCTGATTAATCAAAAATAATAAATTCTCGCAATCTTTTTCTACCATGAAAATTCCTTGATAGTGTTCTCGCCAGCATTTCTTCGCGAAATTAGTTAAATTTGAATTTTTTTCAACTTCGTCTAACTTCTCCCAATAAAATCTAGCGGCTTTGCTGAAACCTGCTTCTAGGCACTCTTCGAACATTCGTTTAGGTGGAGGAACATTATCAGGCATGTTATCCCATTTAGTCATACAAATGGAAAAGGACATTATGTTATACACTTCATCTCCCGTCTTTATCTCAGGATAAAACTTACTGAGCTCATCCAGCATTTCATTTTTCCGTTCCATCACGAATCTTTCACGGCCATAAATACAAGCTAACGAAAACAGTGGAGAATGTCTACAATATTTTGACTGATGCACAAAATCATCAGCAGCCATTAGGTCTCTCCAGTATAAATCAAATACTTTAACTTCATCAACTGCTCCAAAACTGAAGTAAATTTTTTCCGTGAAAATCAAATCGAGCCGTAAAATTTGGGTCACATAAAGAATCCATTGATAAATCTTTTGCCCAATAAGTGAAATCGTTTTCTTCAATAGCACGGAAAGATTCGTAGGCAAATTTATAGAATTTGCATACTGAACGACAAGTTTTGTTATCTCACAGCAATTTTCATCTGAATGAACCCAATGCAGCCCTGAGAAATCATTTTTTATTCGGTTTTTAATATCTTGCGAATCCCAAAGGTTTTCTGCTATGGATATCATTGAAAGATTTTTCAGTTTTAAATCCAGTCTGAATTTGGTTCCTTCCATTATGATATTTCTTAGTACATTTCCCAATCCTCTCCTTTATATTTTACTTTTAATCACAGAGATGATGCTAAAAAACAAAAAAAAAAAAAATCAGAATAAAATTCAGATTTTACGAAAAAAAAATCATTGGAGCTCTAGCAGGGTCACCATCAGGACAAATAGTGGCTTCAAGACCTAGGCAAAATAATACCCTTTTTGAGTTTAAAAATAAAATTTTTGTATTGCTGCCAATAAGGAACCTGTGTAAATAAGTTAGTATCATACCAGATCTTTAGGGTTTGCAACACATTTGCAATAAAAATCCCTCAATATGGAAAAAATTTCATCGGGTTAATATACAAGCATTGGAAATAGTGGCATGAATCCAAGCTTAGCATCGACTAGGACAGGGAACTTACATATATGCAAAACAATATTGATTTTAAAATCTATAATAAAGATGGACGATCTTAAATCGGTTCGACGTGAATCGATTCCCCCCTGATACAAATTCAGGCTCAAACTTGACAAAAATTAGCAATAAACAACGAACATACAGGATCTCCATATCGACGAGTAAATTAATACGTGGCCTAAAATTAAAATTAACTTTTATTTTTATTTATTGATTTTTCCCAAAAATTAGCTTAATCTTCCTCAACTAAGTTAAGATTTATTTCTTGAACTTTTGGATTTGTGTAAATATTCAATTTAATATAAATTCATTCACACAATAAAAATAAAGTTTATTTACACGAATATTATTTTTTTTTCGTTTTGTGCATTTTTAAGACAAGAAAAAAAATTATTTTTTTAATCTTCCTTTTATGTATGTTAATTCCGATTAATTAGAACAAACGTTTGTTCCCTTTTTAAAAATTCTGCGGATTTGTGATTTATGGCGTTTTGCTTTTGAAACATTTACCATTTAATCATTTCAGTTGAAGCATGTTCAGACAAATTTTTTTTCATAAAGGCAACGAAGATCAAAGAACCTTCTAAGATTTAAAAAAAAATTTTAACGACAAAAATCAGTTACCGGCAATATGATTTATTATTCACGATTTGCGTTGAATCGGTTTTCCCAAAAAAATCACCCATCTTTAATTGACAAGCTTCAACAAGTAAGAAGAAATTACTTACATCAAAACACATCCGATCGCATCACTTTCGACATTTATCTTTTATTTCAATTGATCTTAGAAGCCTAAGGTTGAAATATATCGTTAAAAGGGCTTGACTATCTTTACACTCTTTCGTTTCATGATTGCACGATAAAAAATCTGCAACATAATAATAATAATGTAGCAATTTATAACATTACTACACAAAAAAAAAAAAAAAAAACTTTGAAAAAATGATTTAGGACACGCTGAGTTGTGTCTCTTTCAAATATTTCTCATGTAATGTTACATTTAATTATTCAGGCTCTTACCTGTACAAGAATAAAAAGATCAACGATTTAAATTAAATATTTTCCCTTTCTAAAAAACAATTACAAACAAGAATTTTAATAGAAATAAATGAATACCAAACGGGAGACTGCTACAATGACAACAGTGTTGTTTAGCAGTGAGGGACTGGTAAATAATATCAGTGTCAGCAGAATCATGGTCAAGGCCAACTGTGATTGCTACAATCTATGAAATGTATATAATTCATTTTAGGAGCGAATTTTGAAAAAAAAAAAAAAAAAAAAAGCGTTTAAACTTTTTAAGAAAGTCCAATTTGTTCCAGACCTCAATTTTTTAGTCCAAGCTGCAGATTTTTGATTGTTTTCCAAATTGCAAGCTTATCTAGAGCTTATCTAGAGCCCAGTACTTCTCCAATCGTTGTTCATTGGCATGAAATATATTTAAGTTTGCATGGGTTAAGTTAATCTCGTCTAAATCATCAACTACGGAACATAAGTCGTCCGTTTCCGATAAGTTAAACATAGCGTCTCACATGTTTAATAGAAACAACAAAAAACTAAATTCTAATCATAACGGAAATAAAATAAAAATGTTCATAAGCTAATAAGTTAAGGAGTCGATAATACCCACAACTAAACGAAGAGAGAAGACAAACGTAAAAATAAGATTTTCAAGTTATACGATTTTTAGTTCTAATCATGTTTGACTTTAATGTCAAACAACTCCAGAAATATAATGATTTGATTGTTTGATTTTACATTTGCAACACCGTTCCTATGACACTAAATATTAAAATATCAAAAGATAACATCTGACATTACATTACAATGTTTACTCTAAACTCAAAAAGTTGCACAACAAATTCTGGAATTGAAGAGAACACGGAAAAAAACTTAACGTATTTCGTATTTTTGTTAATGATTTCAGACAAAAGCTTAACATGAGAACACGGTGGAATATTGACATATGGAATCCCATTTCTTTTCCTCCTACCCTTTTAAATTTTTAAAATCCATTAGCAATAATTAATCCAGGCCATTTTCAATCGGATCCCACAGTTCAAGTTTACTGTTCCTAGGATACTGTTTCGGAAAAAAAGATTCTAAAGAAAATCAATTAAACATTTCATCTCAATATGAAGTTAAGACTCATGTTAATCTTCATCAACTATTTCATTAAAGTAGGCGGAAAATTGAACGAACAAGAGGAAAATGTGTTGACGGATTTTTTGAGTTACTTGGAAATAAAAATCTGTGTTTTTGTAACCGGTGAAATCCAACCATTTATCTTGAAAAAATTTTCCGCTTCAAATATTTACACTTCTATACCCGTTGGAGTTTTTGATCCAATAGATATAATTGCAGAACAAAAAACGATGATACTTTACAAATCCACTGTAAATTTTCCCAAAGTGAAACAATATTTCTCAAGACTACGGAAAGTAAGTTAAATAAATAAAATAATTGCAATGAAATTAAAAATAAATTAAAATTCCAGAATGGACTATTGGATTTTGCCTGCAAATTAATTTGGCTGTTAATTGTTAATCACTCCGATATAAATTACAGTGATTTTTTTGTACCTTATGAGTGCGAATTTTGTATTATTTATCCGTTAAGAGGTTCCTCCGGTTTCAAAATTACGAAAATTTATAATTTAGGAAACAACCTCATTCAAAAAGACTTCGGAACTTGGTATGGCACTGGTAGCTATGATTTTTCGATAATTCGCCGTTTCCCTCCCAAGATGGACGCAAATCAAACTTCACTTAGAATTCAAATTAGTTGTAATAATGTAATCATGAGATATTTCGTTCTCCTGAAAAATGAGATAGCCTAAATTATTTTCATTTTAAGGTATTGGATTTAAAATCTTTAGATTCGAATTATGCTGGCCACGTCTGTAGCGAGGAGAACTTTGTCCAAGATCTTTTACGAACAATGAATTTTCAGTATGTTCTTGATATTTTCCTGTAATGAAAGTCAAATGTGACAAAAAAATTATTATTAGTCTTGTAGCAACAAAACTTGGAGACCGAATTCGTTTCTCGGAATTCGACATTATAATAAGAAAGGCAGCTGTATTTGAAAAACAGAGCTTTGACAAGTTCGTAAAATATTGGCCGAAGGGAAGGTAAGACCAGATTCGCTTTAATCGCTTAAAAATTAGTTATCATCAAAACAGTCAACGAATACAATCTTCCATACGCAAAAGCACAGTTATTACCATAGATTTACATTTACTTTCTAGTTCATTACCATGGTCACTCTTTCCTCAGTCACAGTCAATGTATAAATTTTTCGTTGGTTATTTTTGCATGTATTTTTAGGCTTGATTTATACATAAAATACCCCGCAACAAAGATGACCGATGATTATTTCTACAGACCTTTAGGAACCGACGTATGGGTAACTCTGATATTTACCGTGATAGGAGCAGGGTCGTTTTGCTTGCTTATAAAATATTTAAACAACCGCTGTGTTCAACAACTCGGAACATACAATGTCTTAAATTACATTTTGCTACCATTCGATTCTATTTGTTATCAAGGTCAGTAGAAACGATGATAAAAAAAAATATACATATATTAGTGGGATTTCAAAGTTTCAGCACGGCCGGCGTATAGTTAATAAAACATGTCCCTTGGAAAATACATATACCACGTGTCCGTATTTTCAATATATAGACAAAAAGGCTCTTGGAACTTTTCTGGCATTAGCAAAAATTTTCAAATTACAACTGTTACAGGAGAAGAAGAAGACTACGCAATATCCATTCGAGTTTGTATTTTCATTTTTCGCTTCCTCGGAATCTTCGTAATTCAGGCGTTTTGCACGGACCTAGCGTCATATCTATCTTTACAAATCTTAAATCTACCTTTCAACAGTCTGGAAGAATTCTCAAAGAATGGAAAATATAGATTATTACTTAGGGACGAACGAGATGTTAATGTTATGAACCACTATTTTTTAGTAAGTACTAATTAACAATCACATTATCTCGTGGGCATACAAAAATACTTCTTCTACGTGGCTGCTCCGAGACGGACATTGGCTATCATCACCGCAATCCTTACTTTGGAAACAACAGCTCGAAAAAAGGCCCACGAAATCGACACCAAACTTGTCCTTACGATTTTCGAGTCTGGAGGATTTCCTGCCACCTTGATTGCGCATACCCTTGATTTTTATCTCCATCACAAGCTGTAGGAGGCGGAATTATTAGAGCCTAGATCTCGTAGAACACCTCTAACCCTTTTCCCATACAATTCAAAAGAATTCAATAATGTAATGTGTCCGGTGTCCCTTATTTTTTGGTTTTTTGAATTTGAACGAGTCCACCCCCCGAATCGGTTTTCTCTGTGGCACAAAGAATCCTATTTCCAGATTTTTAAAAAAGCATTAAACCGCTCCGACTAGTTTTTCAAGGTCGGAAATTTCCCATAAGGGTAAAAAAATCTACAACCTAACATGTGTCTATGATGTGGTCCTCTTGATCAGAAATCGCCCGCATTAGGTTAAGTTATTCCTTTCTTTCCACGATGATTTCATAAATTAAAACTTTTTAGGAGAGAAACGATACTCTCGGACAACGGATCAGAAGCGGATTAATAACATACTACGTAGATACAGACGAAATAAACGAAAATCTATGCAGCAATGAAAAATTCGCCCTTCCTTTTCACAATTCCTTTATACCAAAAGTCGACTGCTCACTCTTACGCATTCCTGAAGTACTGATGACTTACTGGCAGGTGTTTGTATGCGGAGATGAACATTATTACATTGACGTCATGAATCATGTGTGAGTATTGACTTATTAACTACGCGGTTTGTCTGCTCCATATATCAGAGGCACATAAGGGACTGTGACTAGAAAAAGAGATCTTAGGGTGAATAGCAAAATCGTACAAAAAACAAGAAAAATAGATGTAGGCTAAAAAAATAGGATCTTCGGTTTTTGGAGTTAATCGATTCTTTATCATCTTACTTATAAAAGATGGGTTCAAAATGTTTTGCCTTTAAGAATAGCCCCTGAGGTTTTATTTTACTTTGCTTAGTACTACTACTTCAATTTCAATTACAACCACTGTTACATTACTTTGTGTTTTGTCAATGCTTTAATTTGCTCATGTATGCCTACAGGTTTCTGCAAGCCTGGGAATTCGGAATAACTGAAAGACTCATAAGAGAACAAAAGAAAAATTCAATCGAGCAGTACCTCCAGCGTGAAGAAACAGATCTTCATCCAGTCGAAATAAATCAACTAATTAAAATATTTTATATCCTCTGGTTCGGTTGCATAATCGCGTGGATATTCTACTTGTGTGAACTGGTCACCAAATTCACAACAGGGAAATTTAATAAAAAGAAACATGAAAACCGAGTCCCAATGTTTAAAATATTAAATTTGCAAAAAAATAATTAAACAAGAGCAGTGAAAATGCTGAACTTTAAAAAAATGTACTAGATTTACGTTGCCTTTAAACGGAATTTATAATAAAATGCCATGCTGTCAGACTTGAGAAACCCTCTCCCCTTTATAGCAAAAGTCAGAATTTCTAGAATTCCTAACCGCAACATTTGAATGTCCCCATGAACCCGCTCATGTAATGGTTTACAAATCAGATGTATCATGTGTGAATGCAGATGTAAGTGCAACTTTATGTATCATATGGGAACGAATCGCTTAATTCAAAGAAGAGAAGTAAAATCCTAGTCCTAGGGAAAGTCGTACGGTGTCTGGAGCACGTTCCTGAGGGTGTGAACGCAGTCGGACTCATTATTACTCTGGATTATGCCGACGACATCGATTTATTAGGGGAAACCCGAGACGTTCGAAGGCTATATGGAGAGTTAATAATTACTCCGAAATATTTTTACACGACAGGTCACGTCATAAAGGTGCAAGTAATACCGTTCCTAAGCGACTCAATTTTACAACATCAAAAGATAATATCTGACGTTACATTATAATGTTGACTATGAAACGGCTATTGCACAACAGAAATCGGTAATTAGAGAGTACACGGAAAACAAAATGAACAGATTTCATATTTTTGTTAATATTTTTACACAAAAGCTTAACATGAGAACACGGCAGAATATTAACATATGGAGTCTGACATTTATTTCCCCGAGCACCTTCAAAATTTGATGGCCCATCAAAAATAATGAATCCAGGTGATTCTAATTGAATCCTACAGTTTAAGTTCATTGTTCCTAGCATACTGTTTCAGAAAAAAAAAAGTTTCTAAAACAATTAATTTCAATATGAAAATAAGACTCATGTTCGTTTTTATAAACTATTTCATAGGAGTTGGTGGAGAATATAACGAACAAGAAGAAAACATGTTGACGCATTTTTCGAAACACTTGAAAATAAGATGTATTTTTCTAAACGAAGTAATCCAACCATCAATTTTGAAAAAACTTTCCGCCTTCAACATTTACGCTACTACTATTCAAACTGACGATTTTAATCCATGGATCGAGAACTGCGAACGAAAAACAATGGTACTTTACAAAACAACTGAAGATTTTCCCGTAGTAAAGGATTATTTCTCTACACTGCGAGGAGTAAGTTAAATCAATCAAATAATTGCAATGAAATAAAAAATAAATTAAAATTACAGTATGGAAGATTGGACATAGCCTGCAAATTAATTTGGATGTTAATTCTCAACGCCTCCGATATAAATCGCAGTGATTTTATTGTACCTTATGAGTGCGAATTTTATATTTATCAGTCAGGACATTCCTCTCCTATCAAAATTACAAAAATTTATAAGTTAGGAAACAACTTCATTCAAAAAGACTTCGAAACTTGAACTGGCACTGGTAGATACGATTTTCCGATAATTCGCCGTTTTCCTCCCAAGATGGACGCGAACCAAACTTCACTTAGAACTCTAGGCAATTGTACAGATGTAATCATGAGATTTTGTTTCTTTTAAAAATGCGATAGCCTAAAATAGTTTCATTTTACGATACAGAATTTTACATCTATAGAAACGCATGGTGTTTCTCAATTCTGCAGGGAGGAGAATTTAGTCCAAGATCTTTTACGAATAATGAATTTTCAGTATGTTCTTGATATTTTGTTGTAATGAACAGTCCGATAAAAAAAAAAAATTATAATTTATTAGTCTTGTAGCAACAAAACCCGGAGACCATTTCAATTTATCGGAATTTGACTGTAGATTAAGAACAGCTGTTGTATTCAAAGGAGGTAACTATCGGAAGTACGTAAAATATTGGCCGAAGGGAAGGTAAGAGCAAAGTAGCTTTAGTCGCTCTACCGTTATCATCAAAACAGTCAAATCATTTACTGCCAAAAACACAGCTACAAATTAGATTTAGATTTACTTTCTCATTCATTGACTTTGTCATCCTTTCCTCAGTCACTGTATACAGAGTTCATTGGTTATCTTGTGCATATAATTTCAGGATTTACTTATTAATAAAATATCCCAAAACAAAGACGAGTGATGATTATTTCTACAGACCATTAGGAACCGATGTATGGCTATGTCTGACGTTTACCGTGACATTAGGAGGGTTGTTTTGCCTGCTTATAAAATATTTAAACAACCTCTGCGTTGAACAACTTCGAATATACGATATCTTCAATTACATTCTGTTACCGTTCGATTCGATTTGTAATCAAGGTCGGTAGAAAAAGTAGCAAAAAAAGGAAAAGAGGTTTGAGATTTTAGCGTGACCGGTCTTTACTTTATAAAACATCTCCCTTGAAAGATACATATACCAAGTTTCCGTACTTTTAGTATTTAGTTGCCAGAACAATGCACAATGCTGTGTCTCCACTTGATTGAATGATAGCATACATCATGTAATAAATTGTAGTAAGAGTACGATGATGTCTTCCTCTACGAGTTTGGACCAGAAAAGAGACTCTACAGTGTAGGATCCTATGATCGAACAATAACGTCATTACATCACTTTTTTGGTCCGAATACATAAATCGAAGAGATATTAAGTCTTCCGGTTCTGTAATTGACTACAAGATGCAGTTAAATATCAAGTGGAGACAGAATTTGAAAAAAAGAATTGTCGAAGACAACGCATAAAAAAAAAAAAAAAAAGAAATACACGAAAAAAACAGATACCAGATTTTATGATAAATCTTATATTCAAAATGGCCTGTGTCTTATGAGAAGGGAACGTGACGCGATGGCTATTGATTTTTTCTGGCATTAACAAACATTTTTGAATTACATATGTTACAGGAGAAGATCACGACTACGCAATATCCAATCGAGTGTGCAGTTTCATTTTTCGCTTTTTTGGAATCTTTATAATTCAGGCGTTTTCCACGGACCTAGCCTCGTTTTTATCATTACAAATTTTAAATATGCCTTTTCACAATCTGGAAGAATTTGCAAGGAATGGAAAATATAAAATATTAATTAAAGAGAAATCAACTAACGTAGTACCTCGCTATTTTGCGGTAAGTATGATGAATAACAGTGACGCGAACTATATAGTGTAATTATGACGTGGTACTCTCGACCAAAAATTTCCCATCAAATTAATTATTCCTTCATTAGAATATGATTCCGTAAATTAAAACTTTTTAGGATAGAAATGATACTGTTGGACAGCGCATCAGAAACGGATTAATAGCACACTATAAAAATACCAACGAGGTGAATGAAAAACTATGCAGCAATGAAAAATTTGTTTTTCCTTTAACCGATTCCGGTTTTCCAAACGTCGACTGCTCACTCTTACGGATTCCTGAAGTAGTGCTGACTTACTCGAACGTGTTCGCATGCGGGGATGACAATTATTACGTAAACATCATAAATCATGTGTGAGTATTAATTATTAAATACACGCTTTGTCTGCTCCATATATGAGACCCATATGGGACTGTGCCTAGGAAAAGGGATCTTAGGGTGAATAATAGCAAAATTGTACATACAGGAAATCAGAAAAATCTGCAGTCACATACGCATATTTTGAATTTAGCAATAACATAAATTAAAAACTTTTCTTTGCCTTTTATCAGTGCTTTATTTTCTATGCGTAGGTTTTTGCAAGCCTGGGAATTTGGGGTGACTGAAAGACTTATGAGAGGAAACGAAAAGATTTCAGTCGAAGGCAATTTTCAAGGTGAAGCAACACTTCTTCATCCAGTCGAAATAAGTCAACTGATTTACGTATTTGGTATCCTCTGGTTCGGTTGCATAATCGCATGGATGTTCTACTTGTGTGAATTGGTCATCAAAATCTTAACAAGGAACTTCAAAAAAAGAAACGTGATAGCGCATAGCCGTAAAACAATGTTTAAAATATTAAATTCGCAAAAAAAAATAATTAAACAGGAGCAATGAAAATGCTGAGCCAAAAATAAAATGAATTAGAATTATTTTAAAACGACGTAACCTTTGAACAAATATAATAAAATCCAAAAAGGTCAGATTCGTGAAACTCTCCCCATCATAGCATTTGAAGAATTCCGACCCGCTAACGTACTGATGCAACATTTGAATGGCCCAACGAACCCATTCATGAAATAGCCAACGTATGAGATGCGTTTAAGTAGATAAATATTTCAAAATCAATTTATGCTAACATAAATTGGACTGCTTCATAGATTTTTTACACCATTCTTGTACGTTAAGGGAGGGAGGGGGACTGGGAAAAACTTACCATTGTTTACAATAGGGATGGAGGGGGCTGGTATATAAGTATAGACATGAAAGTTAAAAATTCATCTTGCTCGGTTGCAGGAAAAAATGGTGTAGGTTTGACTTCGGAATTTTTTTCATAGAAATAGCTATAGCATCAATTACAAGAATTTTCAAAATTAAATGCCTTGAAATAACTAAACTCACTGTACCGCCTGTTCTTAACTCCCTTTTATAGCAAAATTCAGAACTTTTAGAATTCTCCCTCCATAATGTAATGACACAGCATTACAATATGGACAAACATTTCAAACTCAAATTGTGCTAACATAAATTTACAGGTCCAAAGTATCCCCAAAAAGCAACTCTGAAATCCCTTTTGTAGGCTAACGGTGGGAGGGCGTCAGGGAAAATATTACCACTCTCATACTTACAGAAAAAAATTGAACAGATTTGACTGATCCTGATACAAATTGCCAATAGACCACATTCAAAGTTTATACAAACTTTGATCGATTGCTCTAGACAAATCCAAAAACACTTACCTGAAAATAAAAAAATAAAAAAATTATAAAACAATTATGTTTTAAAAATGATTAGACAATTATTCCGCTAATGCATCCCGATATTTGATGAAATAAAAAAATTTGGAAGGTGCAAATTTAGTTAATTATCCTGACCATTTTGGGTAAGAATGTAGGACAAAATGCCTTGTTGGATGGCGATTGTCCCGATACGAAAAATGGATGTAAAAAGTGTATAGAATTTTAGCAAAATAAATGCAAAAAATTAATAATGTAAAAATTTATTGCTTTTGTATCATTTATAAAAAAATTAGGACATGCATAATTTTAGCAAAATTTATGCATAAAATTTTAAAATCAAAAAGCAAAAAAACTTGCAAAAATTTTATGTTTATTAATATTATTTTTTTAATTTTATGGGTATCTATTTACGCATATAATGGAGAATGAAAAATGTATTTTTTGGTAAAACGTCAACTTCTTTAGACATAATTTGACAAAAAATAAATTTTCGTCAAAAACCCGGTTTATCGGCCCTCTTCATTTATTGAAAAAAAATTCTGAATTTTCAAAAGGAAGAAAGGCACAAAGTGTAGGGTATAAAAATAAAAATTTGTCACTTTTTAACCGTAAAGACAATATAATTTTTAGATTCTTTCAAAATAATTTTCACAAACAGACTTAAACAAAAATTATAATTTTTGAAATATTCCTTTCTCACAGCCTTATTTACAGAGTCAAGGCGGCTAGGTACTAGGAAACAGATAAGAAGAATCTTATCCCAACAATCGTTAATTATGACTTTTGCAAACCCATGCCTCCCCAGCAAGAATATAACGCACATTAAAGGTCCAAAAGACGTCTTTAGACATGGTCACATTCTTAAAAAGACTTCTTTAAGAATGACCGAAGGTACAGTACAATTTGTCATTTGACGATATCAAAGTAGATTCATCACCTGGAAAGACTACCTGAGAATTTGTCAGTCTGCCGTAAAATTCAAATCAGCTGACCTATCAAAAAGAGCAGGGAACCAATCAGGAATATTCTCATATAAAGCACATACATCATTCTTTAATTTTTCCATATCATCTACCAGATTCAACCAAGTGCATAATTCCAAGTACCGGGAATAAAGTGGACTAGTCTCACCGTATAATTTAAAATAATAAATGCACAGCAAAGCACCTTTATTGGACGAATTCAAAAACTTTTTACATACTTTCGTTTTCTCAACATCTCCAAACAACCAATTTAGATACATATCGACCAACTGAAAATTGGGCTGATCGATCAAATAAGTATCTAAAAATTCTTCAATGTCTCTCCGATGCTGGATTTTGATCTCTTCCATTTTTTCCGAAGGAATCATGCAGAATTCACAAAAATCGTCTAAAACATTTTCTGGAAACACCTCAGGGCCCTTTAGAAGCTTAAGTAATTCCATTCGATTTTCTGAGACCAGCACGTGCAGCTTTGTCTTCTTGAACTTTAAGACTTCCTCATCAGTTTCGTAATAAAATTTTATAAAATCGTTTGATAAATTAACAATCGACTCGATGTGAAAAGATGACATGCGTGATGTTTTCCTCCAAAACTCGAGAACGGCAAACACGATGAAATCTCCGACTTTGGTTCCCACATAATTTACATTCCATATCTGAGCGGTAGAGCAGTCCGGTCCTACAAGTCTATAATTCATGCCGGATTTTCTGCCCAATACGACTCCCCGATTTAATTCAGTTGCCTTTTCAAATTTCAAAAACGTCAAGCCCGCGGCGTTATCAATTGGATATTCATCCGAGTGCGTCGCCAATGAATCCCCCGGACTCAACCAACTCAAATCACCTGATTTGATCCTTACATATCCCGTATATCCCAAAAGTACGAAATTGTAAGATTTCATCGCTTCCTTAAAACGTTTGACTTCACCGTCAGATTCAAGCTTCCATTTTAAAAATTTTTCCGCCAGTTCAAATTTGTACCGTGGCGATTCCGTTAAAGTTCTGCAATAGGAAATAGTATTTATTTTGTTCTTTAGACTTGCTCTCTCAGCTTTCGAATCCGTTAGGAAGTCTAAAAGCTGATCCAACAAACCGAATGATTCGTCTTTCTGCATTAACTGCCAAACAAAGTAGCTGTTTGAAATACTTTTTCTTATAAGTTCTTTCGGCTCCGGAATAAAATTGAAAACTTTTTCAACAATCTCGGTCAAAAAATCAAATTTTCCAGTTTCTATTAAGTCCTGAAAACCGGATTGTATCACAAAATCCATTTCTCTACCATTAGCTTCCCTAATACTATGATCGTTGAAAAGTAAATTTAAGATCTCCAGATTCGAAGTTAAAAAGATACCGGAGTCACTGTATAAAAATGAAAGCTTTTCATAGAACGGAATGTTCTCCCAAACTTTTTGCATTATTTGAAACACGAGTTCATTGTCCACGGGAAATTCCAAACGGTTCATATCATTAATGTACGAAATCACACAATCTGCCATTTCCCGCAATCTCGATGATTGGATGTTCCAATCAAATTCAAGTAAGTCTCTTATCAGTTCCTGATACGGCCAAACGAGTAGAAACAAACTAATTATTTCATCCGCATAATTCGTGAGAAATAAGTACCTTTCTTCTTCTCCCATCTGATTAATCAAAAATAATAAAGTCTCGCAATTTTTTTCTACCATGAAAATTGCGTGATAGTGTTTTCGCCAGCATTTCTTCGCGAAACTAGTTAAATTTGAAACCTTTTCAACTTCGTCCAATTTTTCCCAATAAAATCTAGCGGCTTTGCTGAAACCTGCTTCCAGGCACAATTCGAACATTCGTTGAGGTGAAGCAACATTCTCAAGTATGCTTTTCCGTTCAGTCATACAAATGGAAACGGATATTATGTTATATACTTCATCTCCTGTCTTTATCTCAGGATAAAACTCACTGAGCTCATCCAGCATTTCATTTTTCCGTTCCATCACGAATCTTTCACGGCCATAAATACAAGCTAACGAAAACAGTGGAGAATGTCTAAAATATTTTGACTGATACACAAAATCATCAGCAGCCATTAAGTCTCTCCAGTATAAATCAAATACTTTAATTTCATCAACTGCTCCAAAACTGAAGTAAATATTTTCCGCACAAATCAAATCGAGCTTTAAAATTCTGGTCACATAAGCAATCCAATCATAAATCTTTTGCCCAATAAATAAAATTGTCTTCTTTAATAGCACGGAAAGACTCGTAGGCAAATTTATGGAATTTGCATACTGAACGACAAGCTTTGTTATCTCACAGCAATTTTTATCTAGGTGAACCCGATGCGGCCCTAAGAAATCATTTTTTATTCGGTTTTTAATATCTTGCGAATCCCAAAGCTTTTCTGCTATGGATATCATTGAAAGATTTTGAAGTTTTAAATCCAGTCTGAATCTGGTTCCTTCCATTATGATATTTCGTAGTACATTTCCCAATTCTCTCCTTTATATTTTACTTTTAATCACAGAGATGATGCTAAAAAAAAAAAAAAAAAACACAAAATCAGAATAAAATTCAGATTTTAGGAATAGAAAAAAATCATTGGAGCTCTAGCAGGGTCATCATCAGGACAAATAGTGGCTTCAAGACATTGGCAAAATAATACCCTTTTTGAGTTTAAAAATTAAATTGTTGTATTGCTGCCAATAAGGAACTTGTGTAAATAAGTTAGTATCATACCAGATCTTTAGGGTTTGCAACACATTTGCAATAAAAATCCCTCAATATGGAAAAAATTTTATCCGGTTAATATACAAGCATTGGAAATGGTGGCATGAATCCAAGCTTAGCATCGACTAGGACAGGGAACTTACATATATGCAAAACAATATTCGATTTTAAAATCTATAATAAAGATGGACGATCTTAAATCGGTTCGACGTGAATCGATTCCCCCCGATACAAATTCAGGCTCAAACTTGACAAAAATTAGCAATAAACAACGAACATACAGGTCTACGAATAAATTAATACGTGACCTAAAATTAATTAACTTTTATTTTTTTTCATTTACTTATTTTTCCCAAAAATTAGCTTCATCTTTCTCAACTAAGTTAAGATTTATTTCTTGAACTTTTGGATTTGTGTAAATCTTCAATTTTATATAAATTCATTCACACAATAAAAATAAAGTTTATTTACACGAATATAATTTTTTTTCGTTTTGTGCATTTTCAAGACAAGAAAAAAAAAATTTTTTTTAATCTTCCTTCTATGTATGTTAATTCCGATTAATTAGAACGAACGTATTTGGTTGTTTGTTCCCTTTTTAAAAATTCTGCGGATTTGTGATTTGTGTCGGCTTTCCTTTTGAAACATTTATCGTTTTATAATTTCAGTTGCAGCATGTTGAAGCATGGCGAAGATCAAAGAACCCTCAAAGATTTTAAAACATTTCAAGGATAAAAATAAATTACAATATCAAATTGATTCACGATTTGCGTTTAATCGATTTCCCCGAAAAAATCACCCAGCATTAATTGACAAGCTTCAACATGTAAGAGGGAATTACTTACAGCAAAACACTATTCCGATCGCATCACTTTCGACATCTGAATCCTGCTTTTATTTCAATTTATCTTAGAAGGCTAAGGTTGAAATACATCGTTAAAAGGGCTTGACTAATACATTCTATACACTCTTTCGTTTCATGATTGTACGACAAAAAATCTGGAACATAATAATAATAGCAACGTAGAAGTTCACAATATTAAGACAAAAAAAAAAAAAAAAAATGAACTTTGAAAAAATTATTTAGGGCAGGTTGGGTTGTATCTCTTTTCAATATTTCTCACGTATTACTACATTTAATAATTCAGCCTCTTACCTGTTCAAGAATGAAAAGATCATCGATTTAAATTTAATATTTTCGATTTCTAAAAAAAAAAAAAAAATATTACAAACTAGAATTTTAATGTAAGTAAATGAATACCAAACGAGAGACTGCAACGATGACAACAGTTTTACAAAGCAGTGAGGGGCTGGTAAATAGTATCAGTGTCAGTAGAATCATGGTCGAGGCCAACTGTGAATGCTACAACCTATGAAATATATCTATTTTATTTTTGGAGGGAATTTTGAAAAAAAAAAAGTGTCAAACTTTTTAAGAGCGTCCAATTTGTTCCAGACCTCAATTTTTTAATCCCCGCTACAGATTTCATATTTTTTTCGAAATTGGAAGCTCAAGATACCTTAGTGTTTCTCCAATCGTTGTACATTATTATGAAATATAGTAAAGTTTGTATCAGTTGAGTGAATCTCATCTAAATTATCAAGTACGGAACATAAGTCGTCCGTTTCCAATAAGTTAAACATAGCGTCTCCCATGTTTAATAGAAAAAACAAAAAACTAAATTTTAATCAAACCAGAAACAAAATAAAAATTATTATAAGCTTGTAAGTTAAGTAATGGATAATACGCACAACTAAACGAAGAGAGAAGACAAACGTAAAAATAAAATTTTGAAAAAACAGTTAAAACAATTGATGAAAATGATAAAAATGAATAGACGATTTCGACAGTGACATTTCATCTCATAATGCATTGCAAATCGTGTCGTTTGACCGGGTACATTCTAATAATGCTTCCCATAAGCTAAATATAGACATGGAAGTTAAAAATTTATTTTGCTCGGTTCCAGGAAAGAAGTTTGTAGGTTTGACTTCGGAATTATTTTTAAAGAAATAGCTGGTATCAATTATAATAATTTTCAAAATTAAGTGTCTTTAAATAAAAAGTTTTAAAAAAAAGTTTAAAAAAAATATTCCCGCTTTGTTAAATTTAATATTATACCTTTCGAACGGCTGCCGTTCTGCTGTATGCGAACGTATTTAGACCATAATTTATACAGTCCTTGTCATTAGTGCCCCCTACTAATATACCAAATTTGGGATCGATCGGTCTCAAATTGTGTCTCCAATCAAAGACAGAAAAATGAGGACAGACGGACGGACGGACGGACGGACATGTGTAAATAGCTTTGGCTTGAAAAGTTACCCCTGACAAGTGCCGTTCGTTTTCCTCTCCGTTCGATATTAACGGAGGTTATTATAGGATATTAAATTTGGTTTTGAGTGAAGGGTACCCTTCACTCAAAACCAAATTTAATATACTCTTCTTATGAAATTGAAGAGTATAAAAAGATAATATCTGACGTTACATTCAAATGTTTACTTTAAAACGGCTATTGCACAACAATTTCCGAAATTGAAGAGTACACGGAAAAAAAGTTAAAACACGGTTCATGTTTTTGTTGATATTTAGGCAAAAGCTTAACATAGCAAAAAACTGTAAAATGTAAACATATCGAGCCCCGCTTTTTTTTCCTTGATCAACCTTTAAACTTTTAAGACCCATCAAAAAAAAAAAAAAAAAAAAAAAAGAAATTCAGGTCATTTTTAATCGGATTCCACAGTTTAAGTTGATTTTTTCTGGACACAGTTTCAGAAAAAAATATTTTAAAAAAGGCTAATTTTAATATGGAATGGCTGATGTTACTTTTTATCAACTATTTCATAGGAGTTGGTGGAGAATATAACGAACAAGAAGAAAACATGTTGACGGATTTTTTGAGTTACTTGAAAATAAAAAAATGTATCTTCATAGGCGATAGAATCCGACCATCAATGTTGAAAAAATTATCCGCTTCAAATATTTACGCTGGTATTACCCTAGAACGATTTAATCCACTGGATATAATTATCCGACAAAGAACGACTACCGGTATACTTCACAAAACCACAGTAAATTTCCCCGAAACAAAAGATTATTTCTCTTTTCTGCAAGAAGTAAGTTCAATCAATGAAATAAGTTAGATGAAGTGAAAAATAAATTCAAATTACAGAAGGGAATATTGCATATTGCCAGCGAATTAATTTGGCTGTTAATTTTCAACGGCTCCGATATAAATCACAGTGACTTTTTCGTACCTTATGACTGTGAATTTTATACTATTTATCCGTCAGGAGATTCCTCTGGTTTCAAAATTACAAAAAATTATAATTTAGGAAACAACTTCATTCAAAAACATTTAGGAACTTGGTATCGTAACGGTAGCTACGATTTTTCGATAATTGGTCGTTTTCCTCCCAAGATTGACGCAAACCAAACTTCACTTAGAACGATAGGCTATTGTGCCAAGGTAATCATGAAATATTTTGTTTTCTGAAAAATGCGGCAGCCTAACCGTTTTTCATTTTAAGGTATTGAATTTAACATCTGTAGATTCCGATTATGCTGGTCACATCTGTAGCGAGGAGAATTTCGTCCGAGATCTTTTACGAATAATGAATTTTCAGTATGTTCATGATATTTTCTTGTAATGAACAGTCCGATATAAAAAAAAAATTATAATTTATTAGTCTTGTAGCAGCAACACATGCAGACGAGTTTAATTCATCGAAGTTTGACATTTTAGTAACAACGATTACTGTATTTAATGAAATGCCTTATCTGAAATACGTGAAATATTGGCCGAAGGGAAGGTAAGACCAAATTCGCATTCATCGCTTAAAAATCACACTTATCATTATCAGTCAACGAATACAATCATCCATTTCCAAAAACACAGTTATTACCATACATTTAGATTTACTCTCTCATTCATTACTATATTGTCACTCCTTCCTCAGTCACTGTCAATGTATAAATTGTTTGTTGGTTATCTTATGCATGTATTTTCAGGCTTCATTTATATATAAAATATCCCGAAACAAAGATGAGCGATGATTATTTCTACAGACCTTTTGGAACCGGTGTATGGGTAACTCTGATATTTACCGTGATAGGAGGAGGGTTGTTCTGTCTGCTTATTAAATATTTAAACAACCTCTGCGTTGAAAAACTCGGAACACACAATGTCTTAAATTACATTCTGCTACCGTTCGATTCCGTTTGTTATCAAGGTCAGTGGAAAGGATGAAAAAAAAAAAAACTGTAGAAAAACAGATACCCTGATTACGTGACCCGGACTACGTCTGGGAACCCTGTAAATTATGATTCTTTAATTCAAATCGCCTGCCCCTTAAGAGAAGAGAAAGCGACGCGATGGCTCTTGAATTTTTCTCTCATAAGCAAAAATTTTCAAATTACAACTGTTACAGGAGAAGATCAAGACTACGCAATATCCATTCGAGTGTGTGGTTTCATTTTTCGCATCTTTGGAATCTTTACGATTCAGGCGTTTTCCACGGACCTAGCGTCGTATCTATCTTCACAAATTTTAAATCTACCTTTTCACAATCTGGAAGAATTCGCAAAGAATAGAAAACATAGATTATTAATTACGAACGAACCACATAATTTTATGTCCGGGTATTTTGAGGTAAGTATGAATTAACAATCAAATCTATATAAGATTGACTGTCCCTAACGTCTCATAATCATCTATTACGAAATCTCATATATCCCGCGGCCCGAAAAACGGGCCCGTAGCCAGAACGAAGAGCCAGGGGGGGCAGTTGGGCTTCTTAGGAGGGGCAATAGGCCTTTATTCCCTATACCTGCCATGTTTAGCCAATTTACTCCAGGGGGGGCACCGAGTCAGCCCAGGGGGGGCAACGCCCCCCCTGGCCCCCCCTTGGCTACGGGCCCGCCGAAAAATCTGAAATTATCGGAAGAGGTTGGTTTCGATTTACCATTTAATTAAGATATATTTTTTTAAACCAAACGTTAATTCTGTCTTTCTTCCGTCGGAAAAGTCGATAAAAAGGGGGAAGGGGGGGGGGGGGGAGGGTCCTCACCGAAAAACAGAAACTGTCCGCTCGTCGAAAAATTCTCTTTTTTCTCGCGGTTTCGTCGCTCAGTCGTAAGTTAACAATCCGTTTTAACGATTTCTGCTACTTCCGGTTTTCTCGGGAAAGCCGATAAAAACAATTTGGCTTAGGGTCATGGTACCGGTAGTGGATCAAATAAGCAAAACAATTTTTTAAAAATTAGATTTTCCCTCCTTATTTGCATAAGTGGAATCGAAAACAGCATTGATATCACAAGAAAATAAGGTGCTCTCAAATTACTCACCCTTTCAAAGTTTTAAAAATCCATTTTTAAGGAGAAAAAATAATTATTTGAAAAAATAAACAGAAAAACTGGCAATGCATTAGTAGTGGACCATTCATGGTTGAAATGAACATAAACAGAAAAGGTTTGCTCATTTGTTTTTCATTTGCTTTTAGTTTTTATTTTTCACAAGATTGATTGCTTTTTCATGCGTTTTTCCTTTAATTGGACTGATTTCCTTTTTTCGCTCATTTTTACAATAACAAATTCGAAGAAAACAAAAATAAACCGCCATAACCGTTTAGACCACAAACCTTTTTCATTCAACCACGGAAAAAAAAGAGTAAATCAAAACAAACAAATCCGTGGTCCACAACTGAGTTTTGAATTTGTTTTGATTCAGTGGTGGATCATCAACAATTTAAAATAAAAACAGTAAAAAGTTAATAAAATGACAGAATAGGCTAATAGTCCGCATCTTAAACTTCAATTTGTATGTCGCCAAAAGAAAAATTAGTGCATCAAAAACGATAAAAGCGATTAAATTCGGACAGGAAAAATATGGCCGTCTTGTTATTTTCCGTCAAATTTCGAGCTACCAGGTAATAATTTTCGTTTTCATTACAAAATATTGCCAGGAATCGTTGCATATTCAGTTTTTTTAAGTCAATATGAAGTTTTCTAGATCTTAAGTGATTTTTACATGTCAAAAACTTAGCATTTTTAAATAAATCGACAATGATTAGCGAATGATTCACTACTCCAACATGGTCCACTACCGGTGCCATGATCCTACTTTTTTTTAATGCTTCATCGAGACTAATATTTTCCACTATCGGCCATATTTTTAGGACCCCGGGAAGTATTTTATCCACTGGTCTGTCAGTTTGTCTGTCTGGCTCCAGCTCGAAAACCGAATCACCTAAAAACGTGGAGGTTTTTGTAAAAAATCGGGGGGGGGGGGGGGGGGGGGAAATTAGGGTTCATAAGTGGCACAGAGAGAATCAATTCCGGGGGTGCACTCATTGTATATAAAACAATTTGCATGAGTTGTGTATGTAATTGTGTATATGTAATTTGTTGACTTGTATATTAAAAACAAGCAAAAGCTTTTGCTTAGGCTCTTTAAATAAACTTAAACAAGTTTATTTAAACTTAATTAAGTTAAAATAAGGTAAATTAAGTTTTGCAAAACTTATTTAAACTTAATTAAGTACAAATAAACTTAAATATTGTTGACAAAGCTTTTGCTTGCTTTTAATATACGACTCATTTAAATTCGAAAATTTGCAAAATAAGGGACAACCAAAAGGGTGTCTATGATGTGGTACTCTCGATCAGAAATTGACCACTAAATAAGTTATTCCATTCTTTCTATGATGATTTCATAAATTAAAACTTTTTAGAAGAGAAATGATACTCTCGGGCAACAGATCAGAAGTGGATTAATAACATACTTCGAAAATACCGACGAAATGAATGAAAAACTATGCAGCAATGAAAAATTTGCTTTCCCATTTCACAGTTCCGTATCTCCAAACATCGACTGTTCACTTGTACGAATTCCTGAATTACTGATGACGTACTTGCGTGTGTTTGATTGCGGAAATGAAAATTATTACACTGACATCATAAATCATGTGTGAGTATTGACTATTAAATACACGCTTTGTCTAATCCTAGGCAAAGGGATCTTGCGGTGAAGAGCAGAACTGTACAAGAAACCAGAAAAATATATGTTGGGTAAAAAAAATGTACATTTTCGGTTTTTTGGAAAAATCGATTCTTTATCATCTTATATTTATATAATGCATAAGATGAGTTCAAAATGTTTTGCCCCTAAATATAGCCCCTGACGTTTTATTTACAATTTGTATTACAATTTCAATTACAATTTCAACTACTATTGCTTTTACACGGTGCTCAACTAGCCTCCGACTATCGGGCGGAATGGCAGAAAAAAATCTGACTTCACAGAAAGTTTAGGGACCATGAATATAGTCACCAACAAGTAACCGCAAAAACGCGTCAGATTATCCTGGGGCCAACGGGAACCGCGAACATCTCCTTAGACGTGTTGCATATCATATAAAAGCCCGTTGCAAATGCTTTGCATAAGACCTTACAGAAATTTCTATCTGTAATACGTACAAAAATATTGTCTTTTGAAAAATTCAAAAATGAACCCCCCCTTTTGAATGATTTAAATGACAATATCTTCATAACTATAAATCGTGTGTTAAAAATAAGTAAAAGCTTTTGCTTTTGCTTAAAAATATTGAGCATTATGTTGAGAATAAAAACCCGTCAAAAAAACCGATTTGAAAAAACCTAAGATCCCTTTTCCTGTGCAGAGCCACCAATTCATATTTTGAATTTATCAATGATATGAATTAACAACTTTTCTTTGCTTTTTGTCAATGCTTTATTTTCCTGATGTCTGCCTACAGGTTTCTGAAAGCCTGGGAATTCGGATTAACTCAAAGACTCACAAGAGAACAAAACGAAAATTCAATCGAGCGCTATCTGCAGCGTGAAGAAACACAACTTTATGCAGTCGAAATAAATCAACTAACAAAAATATTTTGTATCCTCTGGTTCGGTTGCATAATCGCATGGATACTCTACTTGTGTGAACTAGTCACCAAATTCATAGCAGGAAAATCTAATAAAAAGAAACGTGAAAATCGACAACAATGTTTCAAATAATAAACTCGCAAAAAAATAATGAAACAAGAGCGGTGATAATGCTGAGTCTAAAAATAAAAATGGACTAGTTAGTTAAGCTAGCCAAACTAAAAAATGAAGTTTTTACTTAAGAGAATACTACAAATTAGTTTGCAGCAAAAATCTCAAAACACGTGACTTGTCCATTAACAGTACAATCTCAAACTATAACTCATTTCAATGTATTAAAAAAAATTTTTGACTTTTTTCCGGGTTCACTCCCATTCTTACAGAAAAAAAATGAATAGACTTTTACCGATCCTGATTCAAATTGACTTAGATCAAATTCAAAGTTTATACAAACTTTGATCAATTGCTCTTGACAAATCCAAACAAACTTACCTGAAAATAAAAAAAAAATAAAAATTATTAAACAACTATGACTTTAATTTTTCCGGTAATGTATCCAGAATTTTAGAAATAAAAAAATGTCTAATTTAGTTGATTATCCTGATCATTTTGGGTAAGAATGAAGGACGAAGAGTCTTATGTTGAATGGCGATTGTTCCCAATAGGACGAAATGGTGCAAAAAGTGCACTGGTTCTTACTGCTGAATAATTTTCAGATTGGTGTCGAACACCTGTTTACTATATAACTTTGGTTATTAGTAATCCGGGTTCGCCATACCAAATTCACCATTTTGATTTCGTTTGATCTGACTTCAAAGTCGTCTTCAGCGATCTAAAGAAACCCCGGTCACTGATTTTCAATGCCATCGGGTCGGTTTTGCAAAAAATTTCTTCTACATGACTCCGTCTCGTCTCCGGGAAATTACGAAAAAATAAAGCAATTATAACAAATATAGCGGCATACCCGGACGCGGCTGAAACTTTCATAGATGGAAGATCCTGTTATTGTAAGCCGATGACTTGAGGTCCTGGGACTTATACGTCACGAAGCAGAACTGGAGATGGGTGAGTGCGGAGTGCGGACAAAAACCCGGTTCATCGGTCCTATTGAAAAATAAATTCTGATTTTTCAAGAGTAAGAAAGACAGAAAGTGTAGAGCATAGGAACAAAAACTTGTCATTTTTCAACCAAAAAGAAAATATAATTTTTAGATTATTTTAGAATAATTTTCACAAACAGACTTAAACAAACATATGAATTAAAAGTTTAACAACACAAAAATGTTGTTTCATTTTGGAAATATTCTTATCTCACCGCCTAGGTATTAGGAAGCAGGCAAGAAGACTTTTATCACAACAATTGTTAATTATGAATATTGTAAACCCATGCATCCCCAGCAAAAACATGACGCACTTTAAACGTCCAAGTCATCAGACATGGTCACATTCTGGAACGATTTTCAAAAAGACATCTCTTAAGAATGACCGACGATACAATTTGTCAGTTGACGATACCATAAAAACGTCTAATTGACGTCAATAAGAAACGACAATAGCATTTTGAAATCAATCTGACGTCAACAGGTCCACAAAAAGACATCTCCCACGTCATTTTCACAGCCAAAATATGGTAGAAAAGTCGCTGACAATGACCATGTATGATAGCAAAAACGAGAAGCGTCAACATGACGTTCATTTTCTCGTTCATGGGTCTACTGGAGGCATAGCTATGATCGGTCGGTAATGATTAAACGCATCGTAAGTATTTTTATCTCCTGGAAACACCATCGGAAGTATTTTTAACACCTGCCGATTGGCCAGTCTGCCGTAAAATTCAAATCAGCCGACCTTTCTAAAAGACCAGGTAACCAATCAGGAGTATTCTCATATAAAGCGCATACATCATTCTTTAATTTTTCCATATCATCTATCAGATTCAACCATCTGCATATTTCCAAGTTCCGACGATTTAGTGGACTAGCCTCACCGTATAATTTCAAATAATAAATGCACAGCAAAGCACCTTTATTTGATGAATTTAAAAACTTTTTACATATTTCCTTTTTCTTAACATCTCCAAACAACCAATTTAGATAAATATTGACCAACTGAAAATTGGGCTGATCGATCAGGTAAGTATCTAAAAATTTTTCAATGTCATCGCTCCGATGCTGGCTTTTGATTTCCTCAATTTTTTCCGGAGGCATCAAGCAGAATTCACAGAAATCGTCTAAAAAATTTTCTGGAAACACCATGTGGCCCTTAAGAAGATTAAGTAAATATTCCGTTCGATTTTCTGTGACCAGCACCTGCAGTTTCGTCTTCTTGAAATTCAAGACTTCCTCGTCAGATTCGTAATAAAATTTTATAAAATCGTTTGATAAATTAACAATCGACTCTATGTGAAAATATGACTTGCGTCTTTTAGTCCAAAATCCGAGCACGTTAAACACGATGAAATCTCCTACTTTGGTTCCCACATAATGTACATTCCATCTCTTAGCGTGTAAGCCGCCCGGTCCCAAAAAACCATCATCCACGCCGGAACAAAACGATTTTATGCCCAAGACGACTCCCCGATTTAATTCAGTTGCCTCTTCAAATTTCAAAAACGTAAATTCCTTCGAATTATCAATTAAATCTTCGTCCGGGTGCGTCGCCAATGAATCCCCCGGACTCAACCAACTCAAATCACCTGATTTGATCCGTACATACTCCATAGCACCCACAATTACGAAATTGTAAAATTTCATGCCATCCTTAAAGCTTTTGACTTCGCAGTCAGATTCAAGCTTCCATTTCAAAAATTTATCCGCTAGTTCAAATTGATACAGTGGCGATTCCATTAAATATCTGCAATAGGAAATAGTATTTATTTGGTCCTTCAGACTCGCCCTCTCAGCTTTCGATTTCGTTAACCAGTCTAAAAAATTATCCAACAAACCGAATGATTCATCCTTCTCCATTAACTCCCTAACAAAATGGTGATACGAAATATATTCTTTAAAAGGTTCTTTCAGTTCCGGAATAAAATTCAAAACTTTTTCAATTATCTCGTTCAAAAAATCAAATTTTCCAATTTTTATTAACTCCAAAAAACCGTATTTTACTCTAAAATATATTTCTGTACAATCAACTTCCCTAATACTAGGATCGTTGAAAGTTAAATTTAAGATCTTTAGATTCAAAGTTAAAAAGAAACTGCAAATATCACGCTCCAGCCAACAAATCTTTTCATCGACCGGAATGTTTCCCCAAGATTTTTCCATGATTTGAAACAGGAGTTCGCTGTCCACGGGAAATTCCAAACGGTTCATCTTCACACTGAACGAAATCACAAAGCTTGCCATTTCCCTGAATCTAAATGATTCAATGTTCCAATCATATTTAGGTAAATCTACTATCAGTTCCTGATACGGCCAAACGGGTAGAAACAATCTAATTATTTGATCCGCATAGTCCGTGAAAAGTAAGTATCTTTCCTCTTCTTCCATCAGATTGATTAAAAATAATAAATTTTCGCAATATTTTTCCATTTTGTAACTTGTTTCATTGTCATTCGGCCAACAATTCCTCGCGAAATCAGTTAAATTTGAAACCTTTTCAATTTCGTCCAATTTTTCCCAATAAAATGTAGCGGCTTTGCTGAAACCTGCTTCTAGGCACAATTCGAACATTCGTTGAGGTGAACCAACATTCTCAAGTATGCTTTTCTGTTGAGTCATACAAATGGAAACGGATATTATGTTATACACTTCATCTCCCGTCTTTATCTCAGGATAAAACTCACTGAGCTCATCCAGCATTTCATTTTTACGTTCCATCACGAATCTTTCACGGCCATAAATACAAGCTAACGAAAACAGTGGAGAATGTTTAAAATACTTTGACTGATACACAAAATCATCAGCAGACATTAAATCTCTCCAGTATAAATCAAATATTTTAATTTCATCAACCGCTCCAAAACTGAAATAAATTCTTTGCGTAAAAATCAAATCAAGCTCTAAAATTTTGGTGACATAATAAATCCAATCATAAATCTTTTGCCCAATAAATACAATTGTCTGCCTCAATGGCACGGAAAGACTCGGAGGCAAATTTATAGAATTTGCATACTGAACGACAAGCTTTGATATCTCACACCAATTTTCATCTGGATATGTGCAATATAGCCATAAAAAATCATTTTTTATTCGGTTTTTAATATCTTGCGAATCCCAAAGCTTTTCTGCTATGGACATCATTGAAAGATTTTGAAGTTTTAAATCCAGTCTGAATCTGGTTCCGTCCATTATGATATTTCTTAGTACATTTCCCAATTCTCTCCTTTATATTTTACTTTTAATCACAGAAATGATGCTAAAAAAAAAAAAAAAAAAAAAAAAAAAAAAAAAAAAAATTAGAATAAAATTCAGATTATAGGAATAGAAAAAAAACATTGGAGCTCTAGCAGGGTCATCGTTTGGACAAATAGTGGCTTCCAGACCTTTGCAAAATAAAACTTTTTTTGAGTTTAAAAATAAAATTGTTGTATTGCTGCCAATAAGGAACTTGTGTTAATAATTCAGTATCATATCAGATCTTCAGGGTTTCAACACATATCCAATAAAAATCCGGCAATCAAATAAGCATTGATTGTGGCATGATGAATCCCAGCCTAGAAGCGACTAGGACAGGCAGCTTTCGATGAATGGCTTTATCAACCGAAATTCCAAATAAAAAGAGAGATCCAAGGCAATATTTGATTTAAAAATCGATAATAAAGATGGTCGATTTTGATTCGGTTTGACGTGAATCGATTTCCACGAAAAAATCACCATCTTTAATTGACAAGCTTCAACATGTAAGAAGAAATAACTTACAGCAAAACACATCCGATCGCATCATTTTCGACATCTCAACCCTGCTTTTATTTCAATTGATCTTAGGTGCCTGAGGTTGAAATACATCGTTAAAAGGGCCTGACTAAAAAATTTTTTACACTGCTTCCTTTCGTGATTGCACGGCAAAAAATCTGCAACACATAATAATAATAATGAAGTAATTCATAACATTACTACAAAAAAAAAAAAAGAACGAACTTTGAAAAAATGATTTTAAACAGGTTGGGTTGTATCTCTTTCAAATATTTCTCACGTATTACTACATTTAATTATTCAGGCTCTTACCTGTACAAGAATAAAAAGATCATCGATTTAAATTTAATATTTTCGCTTTCTAAAAAAAACAATTACAAATAAGAATTTTAATATAAATAAATGAATATTAAACGCGAGACTGCTGCAATAACAACAGTGTTACATTGCAGCGAGAGGCTGATAAACAATATCAGTGTCAGCAGAATCACGGTCTAGGCCAACTGTGAGTGCTACAACCTATGAAATATATCTATTTTATTTTAGGAGGGAATTTTGAAAAAAAAAAAAAAAAAAAAAAAAACGTTAAACTTTTTAAGAAAGCCTAATTGTTCCAGACCACCATCTTTTTAGTCCATACTACAAGATTTTTCAAAGAAAGCTTCTAAATCTAGCCAATTTCTTATGTAAAATTTTCACGCAAAAGCTAAAACCAATAAAAATATTGAGCTAAATTAAAAAACGATCGAGAAAATATTTTTTTCTCCGATATAGCGACTTCAAGAAAGGAAATGCAGCCTTTTCAAAGGCAAATGCAGCCTTTTATCAATCCTCGTTGCGTACGGACTAACCCTAAATCCTTTTTAATATATATTAGTCGTTTCGCCCCAAACCGGGAGTAGGTAAGACTGCCATTAAGCGCTATGCAAAAATTTAAGAATTTTTCACTACAAGTAAGCTTAAGAGTACAATCTCAAACTATAACTATGTACTTGCTTTATATTCAAATAAATGTCGTTTTCGATCTTTTTTCCGGGTTCACTCTCATACTTACAGAATAAAATTGAACAGATTTCAACCGATCCTGACTCAAACTGACATAGACCACATTCAAAGTTTATACAAACTTTGATCAATCACTCTTGGCAAATCCAAAAAAAAACTTACCTGAAAATAAAAAAATAAATAAATAAATACATCAAAATTATAAAACAACGCTGTCTTTAAAAATTATCGCAAAATATTTCCGGTAATTTATCCAGAATCATCAGGGATAAATAAATAATTTTAAGGAGCCAATTCAGTTGACTATCCTGACCCTCCAGTTGAATATCCTTAAAATCTGTTCTTCATGACTCCGACTGTGGAATAAATAAGAAAAATTTTAAAAAATTTTTTTAATATTGCGGAATGCACAGAGGAGGCTGAAACTTTCGCAGATTCAAGACCCTAATATGCCAATGATTTGGTAAACTGGCAGCAGAACCGGAGATTGGTGGGGGCGGAGTTACGACAAAACCCGCTTTATCGCCCTCTTCATTTATTAAAAAAAAATATTTTGGTTTTTAAGAGTAGGAAAGACGTAGTTTTTTACTAGGGTATAGAAATAAAAATTTGTCATTTTTTCAGCCAAAAAGACAATATAATTTTTAGATTCTTTAATATAATAATTTTTATACACAGACTTTAAAAAAGATAAGAATTAAAAGTTTAACATTTATTATTTTTGAAATATTCCCTTCTCACTGTTCCATTTACAGATTCAAAGCACATAGCTACTAGGAAACAGGTAAGAAGAATATTATCCCAACAACTGTTAATTATAAATTTTGTAAACCCGTACCTCCCCAGCAAAAATATGACACTTTCTTTAAACGTTTAAAATACGTCAACAGACATGGTCTCGTTCTGGGACGATTTAGAAAAAGACATCTTTAAGAATGTTCGAACGTACAAGTTGTCAGTTGAAGATATCATAAAGACAGACGTCTAATAGACGTCAGTAAGAGACGACATTTAGCAATTTGAAATCAAGCTGACGTCAACAGACGTCTCGTACGCTATTGTGACGCCCGAACAGTACAAAAATTTCTAAAAATGACCATGTAAGACGGCAAAAATTTGAAGCGTCAACATGACGTTCATTTTCTAGTTCATGGGTCTGCAAAAGGCATAGCTATGATGGTCCGTAATAATTGTATGTATCGTAAGTAGTTTATTAACCTGGAAAAACTACCTGCCAACTGGCCATGACGCCGTAAAATTCAAATCAGCCGACCTTTCTAAAAGACCAGGGAACCAATACGGAGTATTCTCATATAAAGCACATACATCATTCTTTAATTTTTCCATATCATCTATCAGATTCAACCATCTGCATATTTCCAAATTCAAAAGATCAAGTGGATTAGCCTCACCGCATAATTTCAAATAATAAATGCACAGCAAAGCACCTTTATTTGACGAATTCAAAAACTTTTTACATAATTCCTTTTTCTTAACATCTCCAAACAACCAATTTAGATAAATATCGACGAACTTAAAACATGGTTGATCGATCAGGTAAGTATCTAAAAATTCTTCAATGTCGATGTCTCTCCGATGCTGGCTTTTGATTTCTTCAATTTTCTCCGAAGGGATCATACAGAATTTACAAAAATCGTCTAAAAAATTTTCTGGAAATAGCTCAGGGCTCTTTAGAAGGTTAATTAAATATTCCATTCGATTTTCTGTGACCAGCACTTGCAGTTTCGTTTTCTTGAACTTTAAGCATTCCTCTTCAGTTTCGTAATAAAATTTTATAAAATCGTTGGATAAATTAACAATCGACTCTATATGAAAATATCCTTTGCGTGTACCATTCCAAAATCGGAGAACGTTAAACACGATGAAATCTCCGACTTTGGTTCCCGCATAATGTACATTCCATCTCTTAGCGTGTAAGGCGTCCGGTCCCAAAAAATCATAATTCAAACCGGAACAAAACGATTTTATGCCCAAGACGACTCCCCGATTTAATTCAGTTGCCTCTTCAAATTTCAAAAATGTCAAGCCCTCTGCATTATCAATTGGATCTTCGTCCGGGTGCGTCGCCAATGAATCCCCCGGACTCAACCAACTCAAATCACCTGATTTGATCCTTACATACTCGAAATAATTTACAAGTATGAAATTGTAAAATTTCATGCCATCCTTAAAGCTTTTGACTTTGCCGTCAGATTCAAGCTTCCATTTCAAAAATTTATCCGCTAGTTCAAATTTGTAACATGACCGTTCCGTAAAATATCTGCAATAGGAAATAGTATTTATTTCGTTCTTTAGACTGGCTCTCTCAGCTTTCGATTCCGTTAACCAGTCTAAAAACTGATCCAACAAACCGAATGATTCTTCATCCTCCTTTAACTCGCGAACAAAGTACGAAATATATTCTTTCAAAAGTTCTTTCGGTTCCGGAATAAAATTGAAAACTTTTTCGATTATCTCGTTCAAAAAATCATATTTTCCAATTTTTATTAACTCCAGAAAACCGTATCTTATGAAGATACATTTCTGTACCATCAACTTCCGTAAAACTAGGTTTGTTGAAAAGTAAATTTAATATCTCCAGATTTAAAGTTAAAAAGAAACTGGAAATGTTTCCCATACTGTGTCTTAAAAAATTAAGCTTTTCATCGACCGGAATGTTTCTCCAAGCTTTTTGCATTACTTGAAACAGGAGTTCTTTGTCCTGGGGAATTCCCGAACGGTACTTCTGATAACTGTTCTGAATCAAAAAATACGTCATTTTCCTCGATCTTGATGATTCCATGTTCCAATCATATTTAAGTAAGTCTACTACCAGTTCCTGATACGGCCAAATGGGTAAAATCAATGAAATTACTTCATCCGCACAATCTGTAAGAAATAAGTACCTTTCCTCTTCTCCCATCTGACTAATTATAAATAATAAATTTTCGCAATATTTTTCCATTATGAAACTTGATTCATGATCTTCTCGCCAACATTTCTTCGCGAAATCAATTAAATTTGAAACCTTTTCGACTTCGTCCAACTTTTCCCAATAAAATCTAGCGGCTTTGCTGAAACCTGCTTCTAGGCACAATTCGAACATTCGTTGAGGTGAACCAACATTCTCAAGAATGCTTTTCTGTTGAGTCATACAAATGGAGACGGATATTATGTTATATACTTCATCTCCCGTCTTTATCTCAGGGTAAAACTTACTGAGCTCATCCAGCATTTCATTTCTTCGTTCCTTCACAAATCTTTCACAGCCATACATACAAGCTAACGAAAACAGTGGAGAATGTTTAAAATAATATGACTGATGCATAAAATCATCAGCAGACATTAAATCTCTCCAGTATAAATCAAATATTTTAATTTCATCCACTGCTCCAAAACTGAAGTAAATTTTTTTCGTGAAAATCAAATCAAGCTCTAAAATTTCGGTCACATAAAATATCCAATCATAAATCTTTTGCCCGATAAATAAAATTGTCTTCTTCAATAGCACGGAAAGACTTGAAGGCAAATTTATGGAATTTGCATACTGAACAACAAGCTTTGATATCTCACACGAATCTCGATCTGGATATTTCCAATTATATTTTATTTCGTATTTATTTTGATATGAATCCCAAAGCTTTTCTGCTATGGATATCATTGAAAGATTTTGAAGTTTTAAATCCACTCTGAATCTGGTTCTTTCCATTGTGATATTTCTTAAAACTTTTTCCAATCCTCTCCTTTATATTGCACTTTTAATGACAGAGATGATGCTAAAAAAAAAAAAAAAAAAAAAAAAAAAAAACACACGAAATCAGAATAAAATTCAGATTTTAAGGATAAAAGAAAACTCATGGAAGCGCTAGCAGAGTCATCGCCAGGCATGGACAAATAGTGGCTCCAAGTCCTTAGCAAAATAACATCCTCTTTGAGTTGTTGGGCGATTATGATTCAGTTCGCCGTGAATCGATTCCCCCCCTCCGATATTTTGTATTTGAATCAAAGCTGTCAATTTGATCTCCATATTTAACAGTAAATTAATACGTGACCTAAAATTAATCAACTTTTATTTTCACTTATTTATTTTTCCAAAAATTTGCTTATTCTTCCTCAAATAAGTTAAGATGTATTTCTTCATCTTTTGGATTTGTGTAAATATTCACATCAATATAAATTCATTCACACAATAAAAATTAAATTCATTTACACGAATTTAATTTTTTGCCTTTTTATCATCGCCCTGTTTTTGTTAATTACAACTAATTATTAAGAATGTATTTTTTGGTTGTTTGTTACCCTTTTTAAATTTGGGAATTTGTGATTTGTGTCGTTTTGCTTTTGAAATATTTATCATTTTATCATTTCAGTTGAAGCATGTTGAAGCATGGCGAAGATCAAAGAACCCTCTTAAGATCTAAAAAAATTTTAAGGATAAAAATAAGCTACGAGTAATATCAAATTGATTCACGATTCGCGTTGAATCGATTTTCCCCAAAAACAATCACCCATCTTTAATTGACAAGCTTCAACTAGTAAGAAGAAATTACTTACAGCAATCACTTTCGACATCTGTAAACCCTGCTTTTATTTTAATTTGTTCTTAGGTGCCTAAGGCGGAAATACATCGTTAAAAGGGCTTGACTAATATGTTCGTTTATACTCTTTCGTTTCACGACTGCACGGCAAAAAACCCGCAACATAATAATAATAATGTAGTAATTTAAACATCACTACAAAAAAAAAAAAGAACTTTGGAAAAATGATTTAAGGATAGTTTGGGTTGCATCTCTTTCAAATATTTTACGTATTACAATAATTATTCAGGCTCTTACCTGTACCAAAAATAAAAACATCATAGACTTAAATTTAACATTTGCACTGCCTAAAAAACCATTCCAAACAAGAAAACTTTAATATAAATAAATGAATGCCAGACGAGAGACTGCTGCAATAACAACAGTGTGACGCAGCAGTGAAGGGCAGGGTTGCTAGATCGAAAACTAATAAAGTAGTACGCATTAACCTCTGAAAGTGGTACGCCCATAAGCTTAACATTAGGGAACATACTTTTTCCTCACAAACGTAATAGTGGTACCCCATGAGCTAAACATAGAGCCCTTTTTTCCAATAGTGGTGCAAGTACCATTTAAGTGGTACATCCGCAATCCTGGTGAGGGGCATAAGAAGTTATTCCATGTTATATACTGTATTTACTTTTATGTAATTTATTTAAGAGGAGGCTTCAGATATTTATTTAAATATACCAAAATAAATTTCCATGGCTTAGAACTTTTTTTTGGAGATACAAATTAGAAATCTGGCTTCGTAGCGAACTTCATAGTGATACTGGCATCTTTCCTTCAAAATTTCAGATTTTCAGGTTGTAAAGAAACTCCGGAAAACGCTTTGGAAAATATATTCCCGACATTTATTTTTGAAAACGTTTTCCGGAGTTTCTTTACAACCTGAGAATCTGAAATTTTGAAAGAAAGATGACAGTATGAATATAAAGTTCGCTACGAAGCCAGATTTTAAATTTGTACCTCCAAAAAAAGGTTTTAGGCCAGGGAAATTTATTTGGGTATATTTAAATAAATATCTGAAGCCTTCTCTTAATATATTAAATTTCATACCAATAATTATTTCCAACATTTAAAGAAAAAATATAGTTAAAAACTATTTTTTATAAAAATTGTATTAGAAATTTTGTATCAGGAAAAATGAATTAGGGGTCGTACATAAATTACGTAAGCACATTTAGGGGTGGGAAGGGGGTCCAAATTTTACATCTTCCTCATAAGCTAAGCATAGGCGAAATAGGATAAAGCGTGCAAAAAGGGCCTAACTAATGCTTACGTAATTTATGCACGACCCCTTAGGGAAAACGGTCGAAAACGATATCCTTCAATCAATTCCAAATCCTGTGACAAAACCCATTTTCATTTTTCTTACATTAACTAAAAAAGATTAGTTGTTGGTTTATATAATTTAATTTGAACAATTGACCTAAGAGTTTTAGTTCTAATCCTATTTTTTTAAAATGTGAAGCAACTCCAGACGGTTTGAAGGCTTTGATTTTTAATTGCCCACATGGCCTTTTTTTGTCTTTAATCACACCCACCGGTTATAAAAAAATGAGTAAAAATACATTACAAGTGACGTCATAAAAATGCAATTTATACCGTCCCTAAGAAGTTGAATTTTAAAACATAGAAAGATAATATCTGACCTTACATTTAAATGTTTACTATGAAAAGGTTATTGCACAGCAATTTCCGAAATTAAAGAGTACACGGAAAAAAAGTTAACGCATTTCATATTTTTGTTGATGTTTTTACACAAAAGCTTAACATGACAACACGGTAAAATGTTAAAATATCGAGTCCCACTTTTTTTTTCCTTGATCAACCTTTAAATTTTTACCCATAAAAAAAAAAAAAAAAAAAATGAATTTAGGTCATACTTAATCGGATCCCACAACTTTAAGTTGACTGTTCCAAGGATACTGTTTCGGAAAAAAATATTCCAAAAAAAATTAATAAAACGACTAATTTCAATATGAAATTAAAGCTGATGTTAATTTTTATAAACTATTTCATAGGAGTTAGTGGAGAATTTAACAAACAAGAGGAAAATATGTTGACGGATCTTTTGGGTTACTTGAAAATAAAAAACTGTATTTTAGTAGACTATCCAATCCAACCATCAATCTTGAAGAAATTCTCAGCTTCAAATATTTACACTACCATACGCGTTAAATATTTTGATCCACTACTTATAATTACCGAACAAAAAACGACGATTATTCACAAAACCAGTGTAAATTTTCCCGTAGTACAAGAATATTTTTCCGGACTGCAAAAAGTAAGTTGAATTAATTTAATAATTTCGATGAAATGAAAGATTAATTAAAATTACAGGTTGGAAAATTGGGTATGGCTTGCAAATTAATTTGGCTGTTAATTGTCAACGGCTCCGATATAAATCGCAATCATTTTTTTGTACCTTATGAGTGCGAATTTTATGTTGTTCATTCGTTAAGAGATTCCTCTGCTTTTAAAATTACGAAAATCTATAATATAGGAAACTACTCCATTCAAAAAGATTTCGGAACTTGGTATCGTATTGGTAGCTACGATTTTTCCACAATTCGCCGTTTCCCTCGCTGGATGGACGCAAAACAAACATCACTTAGAACGATAAGCGAATGTGCTAATGTAATCATGAAATATTTTGTTTCTTTGAAAAATGCGACAGCCTAAATTTTTTCACAGTATAAGATACCAAGATCGAGGGTAAGATATGTAGAGGCACTTAATTTTCATCGAGTCTGCATGGAAGAAAGACTCGTCAAAGATCTTCTGGAAATAATGAATTTTCAGTACGTTCTTGATATTTTAATGTACGAATTAACACTGAACAGTATGAAGGGACATAAAGAATAATAATTTTGTAGTCTTGTAGAAAAAAGAACAGGAGAGATATCCGATTTATCGGAATTTGACATAATTCTTTCCGCTGCTTCAAACTTACGCAAATATAAGCAATACGTGAAATATTGGCCGAAGGGAAAGTAAGTTCAAATTCGCTTCGATCGCTTAAAAATTGCGATTATTATCAAATCAGACAGCAAATATAATCATCCGTTGTCAAAACACAGCAACCACCATAGATTTACATTTGCTTCCTCATTCATTACCATAGTCACTCCTTTCTCAGTCACTATTATTATATACATTTTTCGTTGGTTATATTGTGCATATATTTTCAGGCTTGGTTTATTTATAAAACATCCCGGAACAAAGATGAGCGATGATTATTTCTACAGACCTTTTGGAACCGATTTATGGGTAACTCTGATATTTACCGTGACAGTAGGAGGGTTGTTTTGTATATTTATAAAATATTTAAACAACCTTTGTGTTGAACAACTCAGAACACGCAATGTCTTAAATTACATTTTGCTACCGTTCGATTCGATTTGTTATCAAGGTCAGTAGAAAAAGAAGCAAAAAAAGAAAAAAAGGTTTGAGATTTTAGCAATTTAGCATGACCGGTCTATACTTAATAAAACATCTCCGTTAAAAAGATTTCATTACTAAGTGTCCTTACTGTTCATATTTGGTTGCCATGACAATGAATATAATGCTGTGTCTCCAGTTGATAATAATTTGGATAGTTAATTACATAATGTAATAATAAATTACAGTCTCAGAAAAGTACATTAATGTCTTCACTCTATGACTTGGGGCCAGAAAAGAGACTCCACAGTATATTACACTATGCCCGAAAAATGACGTCACTACGTCACTTTTTTCGGTCCGAATACATAAAGCGGAGATAGACCGTATTCATGGAGGGGAAATAAGGGGAAGGATCTGTAGCTGGCGTAGGGGGGTAGGCCTACGGTCAGCGTATCAATACCCAGATAAAAATATATAATCACAACGTCATTCGACAAATATCCGGTATATTCAACAAAATATCATAAAAACGAAAGATGAACATAGGAACGAACACCCTAAAAATAGATAATAAAACAATCTTTCAGTATAACAAAAAAAAAGAAAAAAAAATCATCACGTTTCTTATCAATATCACAATATCTTACGGACGAGCCGGTGTTCAGTATCCTAAATTAAACAATGACCCATTTCGCTGATCCGATTCCGTCCCCTAGGACAGAATCCTATTTAAAACCTTTTTACACCATTTTGATGTATTTAATCACCAAAGAAAAATAAAATGAATAATTAAGAAACGTTTTCTCATGCTTTCTGAGAAAACGGAAATCAAGTGAAAAAAAAAAGCGTGCCTTTAATCAACTGCCACTGCAACCTGGCAACATAGCAACCTGGCTGTCGATACCTCGCGCGGGAATTTTTAATACTTTGCGCGGGAAAGAAAAAAAAATGAACTTGTACTTGTTACAAACTCTCCCCTCCTTAAAAGAAGTACGAGATAAAAAAAATTTACAAATACGACGAACTTGACTATTAAGTCAAGGAAAAAAAAAAAATGCATACATGACCCTACAAAAATTAATTCAAACAAAAGTTGAATTGGACGACTTCAAAATCTAAACTATGAACCCTACGAACAAACAAAATAAAAGAATTTAATTAACGCGGCAAAAAAAGTTTCAGCGTAATACGATAAAAAAAAATTTTAAAACGAATAAATTCAAGTTTTACGAAACAAGATGCTTTAACTGGCTGACATGCCATCTACCGAAATCTTTACCGGCTAAAGATTCTAACCGAACTTGAGACGGCGATAATATTTCTGCGATTCTTGCCGGTCCGATATAGCGCGGTAAAAGTTTTCGAGTGACACCGTCAGCTGCTTTGGATTTAGCGTGGTTTCTTCTCCAGACTAAATTTCCTTCGGCAAAATCAGGTTGTCTCCGTCTGAGATTGTAGGCATGCGCTCTCCTTTTTTGCGCCTTTTCGATGGCTGTTTTCGCTTGATCGAAAATTTCTACTAAGTCCTCGTCTAATTGACGTAAATAATCGTCTGCTTGAAATTCCAACAGATCTCCCTTGTCCGAAGTTTTAAACAATTCAAACGGCATTTTCATGTTTCGTCCATAAGTTAACAGAGCAGGCGAAAATCCTGTACTTTCGGAAATTGTATTTCGCATGGCGAAAATGATATACGGGAGCGTCTCATCCCAGTTGCGATGATTTTGACCAGCGAAGATTGCTAACGATGTTTTGATGGTACGATGATGACGTTCCACTTGATTTTGCTGGGGGTTGTACAGTGGAACCGTATGTAGATCGATGCCAAATTTTCTTAATTGATCTAACAAAAATTTACTTTTGCTCAAATTTTGACCATTGTCGCTAAGAAAAAAATCTGGCGTACCGTATTCTAAGATGATCCGATTTAACAAAAATTTCCACATGTTTTGCCCCGTGTCTGCTCTTACTGGCAATGCAACCATCCAGCGAGTAGAGATGTCCACTGAGGTGCAAATGTACCGATTCCTTTTTGAGGACATTGGTAGTGGTCCCACAAAATCGATTGCGTACGCCTTTCCCGGACAAAACATTCGAGGATAGTCTACCATTTGTCCTGCGGGTGGAGTGTTAGGATATTTGTATTGCTGGCAGACTTGACAACACTTAACATATTTCTTAATATCGATCCACATGTTTGGCCAGTAATATTGCTCTTGAATTTTCTCAAAAGTCTTCTTAGCCCCAAAGTGAGCTCCTACTAGCGAAGCGTGAAAATGATCAAGCAAGTTGTCACGAAAATCCCTTGGTACAACAAGTTTTTCGGTATCACGGTTAGTTATTTTATTCCTAACGGTTTTAAAAATTTTGTTTCCATCCAATTTAAAATGAGGATAAGCGTCTGGTTGGTTTTCAATCTTATCTCTTAAGTCGGTGTACCAATGATCTGTGACTTGGTTGAAATCTGGTTTTTCTGGCAGATCAATCGCAGATACTCGGATATTTTCCTGTTCCAATTCATCGCTATTTTCGTCTTCTTCATCAATCCAAGTGTAAGGAATTCGACTGAGCGCATCCGCGACGGTCATGTTCTTTCCTGGACGGTGTTTTATGGTAAAATCGAATTGGTCTATTTTGATAATCCACCTGGCAAGTTTGCCAGTTGGATTTTTCAAACTTCTCAACCACTGCAAGGCCGCGTGATCGGTGACCACGGTGAAATGCGCTCCTTCTACATACTCCCGAAAATGCTCGATTCCAAAAAGAATAGCGAGACATTCTCTTTCGGTCGTCTGTAGCTTTCGCTCCTGTTTCGATAAGGTTTGAGAAGCATAAGCAATGGGATGCTCCTTTCCATCAAACTCCTGCACTAATACAGCTCCCAGTCCTACTAAGCTAGCATCAACTTGAATCTGAAAAGGAAGGCTAAAGTCCGGGCATCTCAAAATTGGATAATTTAATAATTTTTCCTTTAAGATGTCGAAGGATTTCTGACATTCGTCTGTCCATTCGAACTTGGCGTCCTTTCGTAACAGATTATTCAGCGGTTCTGTCAAATCAGCGCATTTGTCAATGAAGCGGCGAAAAAAATTTATCAATCCTAAGAACGCGCGTACGTTCGTTTTCGTTTTTGGGATCGGATAATTTCTTAGATCTTTCGTCTTTTTATCCGATACGTGAATTTCCCCTTGACCTACTATATGACCAAGAAACTCTGCGTATGGTTGTAGGAAATTACTTTTCCTCCAATTTGGCTTCAGATTAGCATTAAAAATCAACGTGAAGAATTCATCTAAAAATTTTAAATGGCGTTGAAAATCTTTACTATTGACAATATTGTCGTCAATATATACAAATCCATATTTGCCTATTATTGGACGCAAAATGGTGGTCATGGCATTTTGAAAAGTCGCAGGTGCATTCATTAATCCGAATGGCATGACTTTGAATTGCAGTAGTCCTCTGCCAGGCACGGTAAAGGCTGTTAGCTCCTTGCTTGCTTCGTCCATCGGGATTTGGTAAAATCCGGATTCTAAGTCAATCGTTGAGATAAAGTTTCCTTCTTTCAAGTTATTAAAGATCTCTCTCATATACGGGATTGGATAAGCATACGGTACTGTGCAACTGTTAAGCTTCCTATAATCTATGGCTAATCGGTATCCTCCTGTTTTCTTTGCTACCAGTAAAGCAGGACTGCTCCAGGCACTTGTCGACTCTTCGACTATTCCTTTGGAAATCAATTCGTCGACCAATTCGAGCATTACCTTTGATTTAGCTGGACTAAGCGGGTAATACCGCTGTTTTATTGGAACAGTATCCGGTTTGAGGTAAATTTTATGCTTGGTAACGTTGGTAAGTCCTGTGACTGATTTAAATTTTTCCTTCCAATGGTTAAGAAAAATTTCAAACTCGGCCTTTTCTTCAGGCGTTGCTTTGACTTTGGCGTTTTCACAGAGTTCTTCCAATGATCTTGGTGTACTTTCTTCATTGGATATGGAAATGGACGATAATGCTGCGATTTGCTTGTCACTATCTTCAAAACAAATTAATCGTTTCTGGGGACGTACAATCAATCCAATGTCTTCCATTAAATCCAGGCCTATAATTCCAGAGAAAGGTACATCTCTGACGAAATAAACCTTCCCAGTCCAAGTTCTGGAACCTATAGTTATGGAAATTCTGGCTGATCCAACAATAGAGGATGTTCTTCCGTCGGCGTATCTAAGTTTTCCTTGAACAGGTTTTAATTTAAGATCGGGTTTAATATATTGTACAACATCAAGGTTAAAAATCGTATTCGTTGCTCCACAGTCGATTAAAGACGATACAGCTTGATGAAATAAAAAAGCTGATACATATAAACGTCGATCATCCATTTTCATTAAAGCTGACAAGCAGACTGATGTTCTCACCTCTATCAGGTCTTCAAACGGAGTTCGAAGATAGGAGCCTGATTTTCCTATCTCCGTGGCGAGTTTTCCCTCTTTTCCGGAAATGGCGACGGAGATCGAGATCTCGACTTTGGAGGTGTCCTAAATTGCACTTTACGGTCGTCGTCTTGATCCGATACTTCTGAACTTACAGCATTTATGCTCTTGCCATAATATTTCTTATGATGAGGTGAATTTTCCCTACGATGAGCATCCTTTGATCTCGGAGGAGAGTCATCTCTCTGTGCGAACTCATCATATTTATTCAAAAGAGGATGCAGAAGTCTAGCGGGTGGAGGTTTATATCTGTTTTGCCTCTCAACAATTATTTCTCCTTCTCGGCAGATTTGTGCTAAATCTTCAAGATCCATGACTGTCTTTCCTTTTAACATTTCTGTGTATTCCGGAGTCAAATTTTCTATAATTAGTTCTAGAAATACGTCATCTGGAAGAGGCTTAGGCAATCGTTCTTGCATTGTCTTCATAAGCGAAATATAATAATCAATGCGTTCATTTGACACTTGAGTCCTAATATGCATATCCGCTTTTACTTGGTTTGGTGAAATATTCGGAGCAAATATCTCCATGAATAGTTTCTTAGTTGCATCCCAATTGCTGCATTCTGCTGCATGGGTATCGACAAATCGGCTTGCGGCTCCAAACAATAAATCCGGGAATACCGTATTCATGGTGTTTTCATCTATAGGAAAATATTTCCTAAGTTTTTCCAGTCGTTTGAAAAATTCCTTAACATCTTCTTTCAAAGTTCCCCCGAAGCGTAGTTTTCTCTCTCTTGCCTCCTTCAAGAAGGTTTTAGTATTGGGGTTTTTGTCCGTCCCAGCTACTGTAGAATTGCGTACATTCAAGCCTTGAAACGCTTGCAAGACAGCATTTTTCATGTCGTCGACAAAAGAATTGGTCATGCTCCTTTGACTAAAATTTGGCGGCGGAATATTTATCGGTACCTGAAGGTTTGAATATTGCGGTACATAACTAGGCGGCGGTTGGTACGGCGGCTGCATTACATACATTTGCTGAGGCATTCCATAGGTTTGAGGCTGACTTGGAAGTACACTCGGCATAGGCGGCATCATATAACTCGATGGATGCGTGTTCATGACGGGAATTCGTTGATAATTCGTAGTCGGGAATGTCGTTGCCATAAATCTAGCAGAAGGCGACACATTTGAAGGAGGTAAATAAGTTGGCAGTCCGGAGGTATTTATCGGTGGACTTGCTGCTGTAATCGACGTCTGGGGCAACGTTGAAACTGTTGTCGCGGTCGGTACCATAGTCGAGGTACTAGCTAAGCTTGAAATTTTAGTCGCTGCAAATGTCGAAACTGCTGAAGAGGTTATCGCGGAAGTGGTTTTCTGTTTCGCGGACAACGGATTTGACATTCCAATTCGGGCAACGCTAAGGTAAGACTTAGACGGCGTTAACGGACTCGTAATTAACGATAACGGCGGCGGCGATCCTGGCGGCGTGAAAGACTGTACCGGGTTAAAAGGGGATGGGGGCGGCGAAACGCGTATCGGAGGGAGTTCCTCGTCTTCATCGTCCTTATCCAGAAAATGCTCTAAGTTCGCGGTCGGATCGGGTGTTATCGGGCGATTCGGATCCTTTCCCGATTTATCTTTTGCTTGGCGATACTCGACAAATCCTTTCGGCATATAATCCGGATTCGCGGAACAAAAGTCGAATAACCGAGCCCTAAGTATCGGAGCTTTTCCTGAGTCGTCCAATCCAGCTTCTCTGAACAATTCAGCTGCTTCAGCTTTCTTAAGCTTACCAATGAATCCTGTCAAAGACATAATTACTAATTAGAATATGAATAAACAAGACAAATAATAAAAAAAATCAAAGTTATCTGCACGTTGAAAATTCTCAACTTTTGCAAAAAAAATCAATCCACAAATATTTCAGATTTTCAATGTGTAAAAAAAAATTTCTAAAACATTTGTAGCAAGTACAAAAAAAATAAATACCATCAATACTAAAGCAATGATAAAAAAAAATAAATCTCCCAAAAACTGAGATTTCCGAAATCTACAACCTTTGAACTATATATCAAATCAATCATTTAAAGACGGATTCTGTCTTTGGGTCCTCCTAGGAGAAGCGATTACAATTGGGTCTTCGGGCGCCAGCTAGAATAATTTACATATCCTAACAACAAAAAAAAAATTTAGAAGAAAAGAAAGAAAACATATTATCAGCAACAGTTTAGCATTATAACCATTTAAAAGGAGATGTTATTTATAAACCTCAAAAGTTTGCTTTTCATCAAAAACAAAAAAAGACAAAATATTTGGGAGTCTGATCTCTTCCCCAACTTCCATGAATCAAATAAAACTTCATAAAAGTCATGAAAAAAAAATCATATTTAATTTAAAGCTACCCTAAGTATTTAATTCACTTTAGTATAATGCCATCCTTTGCTGATACATTAAAAAAAAATGCACTCCTTAAGGCTTCATTAAGATGACAAGCAAAAACATGGTTTTTCATTTTAACAAAACAACTAAAAGAAATAAAACCATGTTTAATTATTCAAAGAAGTCAACAAATCAGAAAACATTATTGATTTTCTTATCCTAATTATTTAAAGAAAACCTAACTAAAACTCATGATATTTTCAGTTAAGTACCAAAATCACAAAAAAAAATCTTAGGAATGCTGCCTAATTTATATGAAAAAAAAATTTCTTAACATGTTAAAACAAGCTTATTAAAAAAAATTTAAAGCAATAGATAGCTTTGCAAGAGATTATTAGATGTAAAAACTCAAAAAAAAACTCAACATTTAACCAACACGTGGTTGGGATTCCTAACCTCATTTTATTTTAATATTAGGCTTGGGTTAAGATTGAAAAAAAAAAATCACTCAATAAAATCCATTTACACAATCCTATTCAAAATGCAGATAATTTAAACTCAGATAAGTAATCAAAGAAAAAATTGGTTGATACTTAAATCAGGTTTCCACATGCTTCCGATTTGCGCAGGATTGATCCGAGTGGTTCAGCATTAAAGAAAAATCACGGATATCATCAAATATTGTTGCAATTATGAGATGGAGCTCGTCTTATCGAATCATCAAAAGCTTTTGGTTGGTCCAGAATATTCTCCATTAGCCCCTTTTTGTCCTTTTTGACGTTTTTGTCCCTGTTCGTCGGCGACAGTTTGTAGCTGGCGTAGGGGGGTAGGCCTACGGTCAGCGTATCAATACCCAGATAAAAATATATAATCACAACGTCATTCGACAAATATCCGGTATATTCAACAAAATATCATAAAAACGAAAGATGAACATAGGAACGAACACCCTAAAAATAGATAATAAAACAATCTTTCAGTATAACAAAAAAAAAGAAAAAAAAATCATCACGTTTCTTATCAATATCACAATATCTTACGGACGAGCCGGTGTTCAGTATCCTAAATTAAACAATGACCCATTTCGCTGATCCGATTCCGTCCCCTAGGACAGAATCCTATTTAAAACCTTTTTACACCATTTTGATGTATTTAATCACCAAAGAAAAATAAAATGAATAATTAAGAAACGTTTTCTCATGCTTTCTGAGAAAACGGAAATCAAGTGAAAAAAAAAAGCGTGCCTTTAATCAACTGCCACTGCAACCTGGCAACATAGCAACCTGGCTGTCGATACCTCGCGCGGGAATTTTTAATACTTTGCGCGGGAAAGAAAAAAAAATGAACTTGTACTTGTTACAGATCACATGGGTGATCACGTGATCTCATAAGTTAAGTACAGACGCCATCTTGCGTGGTACCACGCAAGATGGACGCTATACATGGAGCTTATGAGAGCCGTGACGTCACGTGAATACCATCTATATATCTTCCTGTGCTGTAATTTATTACAAGATGCAGTAAGTTATAAAGTGGAGACATACCATTGAAAGAAAAACAGTGGAAAAGCAGACATCCGGTTTTATGTTAAGTCTTATATTCAAAATCACCTGACCCTTAAGATAAGAGAACGTGACCAGGGTTGCTGTTTAAAACATTTTTTAATAAAAAACAGTTTAAAACGTTTTATATTATTTTCCAATGTTTTAAAACGTTTTAAAACGTCTTTTATTCGGCCTGGTTTTAAAACACGTTCAAAATGTTTTAAATTCGTTTCAATTTTTATTCAAATTTTTAAAAAGGTGTTTTTTATTCAAATGTTTTAAAACACCGTGTTTTAAACCAAATTGTTTTAAAACAATCATCCCTGAACGTGACGCGATGGCTAATGCATTTTTCTGGCATTGGCAAGCGTTTTCAAACTACAACTATTACAGGTGAAGACAACGACTACGCGACATCCCTTCGAGTGTGTAATTTCATTTTCCGCTTCCTCGGAATCTATATAGTTCAGTCATTTTCCTCGGACTTAGCGTCTTATTTATCTTTACAACTTTTCGATTTGCCTTTCGACAATCTGGAAGAATTCGTAAAGGACGGAAAATATACATTATTAATTAAGGACGATCCAGATGTTTATGCGTACCGCTATTTTGCAGTAAGTATGAATTAACCATGATATTAGCTAGAACCTTGTGGGCATACATAAACACTTCTTTTACTTTTACGTACCGGGTCCGCGAGGGTCATTGGCTGTTATCACACAGCAGTAGTAGGGTCGGATCCGGATGGAAGAAGTAAAAATCGAATACAAAATCGAATCGAGAAATGCATTTGTTGAGACAACCTAACAGAAAGTTTATGATGTGGTACTCTCTATCAGAAATTGCACACCAAATAAGTTATTCCTTTGTTTGGATGGCTTTTTCAAAATTAAAACTTTCTAGGAAAGAAATGATACCGTCGGGCAACAGATCAGAAGCGGATTAATAACACACTTCAAATATACCGACAAAATATATGAAAAACTATGCAGCAATGAAAGATATGCTACTTTTTTTTCCAATACCGTTTATATAGATGTCGACTGTTCAGTCGTACGCATTCCTGAAGTAGTCGTGACTTACTCCCACATGTTTGAATGCGGGAATGAAAATTATTACATAAACATCATAAATCATGCGTGAGTATTGATTATTAAATACACGGTTTGTCTACTCCATATATCAGAGGCATATGGGACTGTGACTAGGAAAAGGGATCTAAGGGTGAATAGCAAAATTTTACATGAAATCAGATGTAGGGTAAAAAAATGTAGATCTTTTCAAATCTTTCAATCAATTCTTTTTTCAAGATTTATATTTTCGATCCTCATTGAGGATCGAACCCCTTTCTGAGGAAACCCTTTTCAGCGCCCACTACTGAGATTGGGTGTATTGACTGCTTTTCATTTGCTTTATTTGACCAAGAAAAAACGTTAAATCACCTTCAGGGATTTAACATCACCACACCTTGGGGATCGTACATAAATTACGTAAGCACATTTAGGGGGGAGGGGGTCGAAATTTGACATCTTACTCAAAAGCTAAGCATAGGCGAAATTGGATGAAGCGTGCAATAAGGGCCTAACCCATGCTTACGTAATTTATGCACGACCCCTTGCTGGCAAAAGCGGGTTGGCAAGGAGTAGTTTTACATAAACTTGAACTAGGTGCATTTTCCTCGAATTTGCCAAACCCAAATTTAAGAATTTCCGAAAAAAATCATGCTATTGAGCAGTATGTTTAGAATAAACGCAAGTCAAAAAACCATTTTTAGAAAATTGTAAGATCCCCTTTCCTGTGCACAGTCACATATTTATATTTTTAATCCAGCATTGACATTAAACACCAACTTTTGTTTGCCCTTTGTCAATGCTTTGCTTTCCTCATGCATGCCTATAGGTTTCTGAGAGCCTGGGAATGCGGAATAACGAAAAGCCTGCAAAGAGCAGTAAAGTATTTCCCCCGTGAAGAAGCACATCTTCATCGAGTCGAAATAAATCAACTAATTAAAATATTTTATATCGTCTGGTTCGGTTGCTTAATCGCATTGATATTTTACTTGTGTGAATTGGTCATCAAATTTATAACAAGGAATTTTAATAAAAAGAAACGTCAAAACGGAAAAAGAATATTTAAAATATTAAACTCGCAAAAAAAATGATTTAAAAAGAGCAGTGAAAATGCTGAGCCTGAAACAAAATAAACTAGAACGATGTAATCTTTGAACGTAATTTACAATAAAATGCTGTAACGTCAGATTTGTCAAACCCTCTCCCTTTGATAACAAAAGTCAGAATCTCAATAATTCCTTTCCCCTAACGTACGACGCAATATTTGAATGGGCCCACGAATCCGATTCTGTAATGGCCTACGCATCAGATGTATCGTACGTATTTTCTGTGTTAGTTTTCAAAGCGTACGAATCGCTTAATTCAAAGAAGACGAAGTAAAATAATATTCGATGCTGTTCAGAGGACCGAAGTAAAAAATATTTGAACAGAGATCTAACCAAGAACGGAAAGGAGCTGAAGAAAAGCAAAACCATCCAATCAAAGTCAATTGTAGATCACTGATATTCTTCAATAAATTCCGAATCCTGGGACGAAACCTATCTTCAATTTTCCTACTTTTATTAAAAGAGATAAATTATTGATTCTATTAATTCATTTTGTAGCATTTATCTACAGGTTTTAGTTCTAATCATTTCCTTTTAAATGTGAAACAGAACTAGAAACATATTGTGTTACTGATTTCAAAGTAACATTTTTTCCTTTCAGAAAAAAGTCTCTTAAAAAAATCCACATTTTCCAAATCAAAAATGATATTTCTGCTGGAAAAAAACATTTTTTCTACAGAAAAACTATTTCGGACGTGGAAAATGTGTTTTTTTTTTAAGAAAATTTTCTTTAAGTGCGAAACATCTGACCCCAGGGGTTTGGTAAAAAAAATTTTCTGGAAAACCCTGGAAATTTTTCAAAGAAAGCTTCTAAATCTAGCCAATTTTTTATGTAAAATTTTCACGCATAAGCTAAAACCAATACAAATATTGAGCTAAAATAAAAAACGATCGAGAAAATATTTTTTTCTCGGATACAGCGACTTAATTTCTTTGACGCGAAAAATTGTAACAAAAAAGAAAATGCAGGCTTTCAAAAATTTTATCAATCCACGTTGCGTATGGACTAACCCCAAATGCCTTTATAATATATACTAGTCGTTCCGCCCCAAATCGAGAGTAGATAAGACTGCCGTTAAGCGCTATGCCGAAATTTAATAACTTTTTACTACAATTAAGAGTATAATCTTAAACTATAACTACGTAATTGCTTTAAATTCAAATAAATTTCGTTTTCATTTTTTTTTTCCGGGTTCACTCTCGTACTTACAGAATAAAATTGAGCAGATGTGAACCGATCCTGATTCAAACTGACATAGACCACATCCAAAGTTTATACAAACTTTCATCAATTACTCTTGACAAATCCAAAAAAACTTACCTGAAATGAAAATAAATGAAAATTATAAAAACAACGATGTCTTTAAAAATGATCACAGAATTTTTCCGGTAATAGACAACAGACATGATTGCTAATTATGGTGAATAATAAAAGTTCAAAGTTTTCTGGTCATCTAATGGCAATTTTTACAGTAGGAATTTTTTTAGAAATTAAGAAAAAAAAATTATAAAGTCGTAAAAACTTCTTGTCACGTGACCCCACTCCAAAACGTTTCTCATTGGTGTGACGTCATTGTTCACTTTTAAGCGCGCTGTCATTTAAAAAACGAAACCACGAGTGCACCTGCTCGTCCTCAAAGGTTAACACGGATTTGTTCGTACGACAATTCTTCTTGCTCCGATGGGCATGCCGCTGCATGCCGCCGATAGCTCACGTAGGAGCATACCTAAATCGTGAACTGTGACGTCACGGTCGTTTCGGCGCAAATTCAAACAGCCAAAATTTTTATTCTTTTTTACTCGGTAATTAAACATCGCACGACAGCAAAAATTGCATTTACTATTTTTATATGCTAGGTTTATTTAAAAAATATGTTCAGTGCAAAATGTGTCTGTTGTCTATTTATACAGAATCTTAAGGAATAAAAAAAATTGTAAGGTGCCAATTAAGTTGACTATCCTGACCACCCAGTCCTGCAAAATTTCTTCTTCGCTACCCCCCGTCTCCAGAAAATTAGGAAAAATTAAAAATATTATTTTCAATATTGCGGAATGCACAGAGGAGGCTGAAACTTTCGCAGATTCAAAACCCTAATGTGCCAATATTTGGTGTCCTGGAAGCAGAACCGTATATTGGCGGGTGAGGAGTAGGGACTAAAACCCGCTTTATCGGCCCTGTTCATATATTGAAAAAAAAAAATTGCTTTTTAAGAGTAGGAAAGACAAAATGCGTAGGATATAGAAATAAAAATTTGCCATTTTTCAAGCAAATAGACAATATAATTTTTAGATTCTTTTAAAATAATTTTCACAAACAGACTTAAACAAACATAAGAACTAAAAGTTTAACATTTATTATTTTCGAAATATTCCCTTCTCACTGCTCTATTTACAGAGTCAAAGCGCCTAGCTACTAGGAAACAGGTAAGAAGAAGAATCTTACCCCAACAATTGTAAACCATGAATTTTGTAAACCCATGCTTCCCCAGCAAAAATATGACATATTTTAAACGCCCAAAAGACGTCATCGCTCAGACATGGTCTCATTCTGGGACAATTTAGAAAAAGACATCTTTAAGAATGTCCGAAAGTACAAGTTGTCAGTTCAGGATATCGTAAAGACGTCTAATTGACGTCAGTAAGAGACAACAAGTAAGAGTTAGTAAGAGACACCTGGAAACACCATCGGAAGTATTTTCAACACCTGCCAAATGCACAGTCTGCCGAAAAATTGAAATCAGCCGACCTTTCTAAAAGACCAGGTAACCAATACGGAGTATTCTCATATAAAGCGCATACATCATTCTTTAATTTTTCCATATCATCTATCAGATTCAACCATCTGCATATTTCCAAGTTCCGACGATTAAGTGGACTAGCCTCACCGTATAATTTCAAATAATAAATGCACAGCAAAGCACCTTTATTTGACGAATTCAAAAACTTTTTACATAATTCCTTTTTCTTAACATCTCCAAACAACCAATTTAGGTAAATATCGACCAATTGAAAACATGGCTGATCGATCAGGTAAGTATCTAAAAATTCTTCTATGTCATAGCTCCGATGCTGGCTTTTGATTTCTTCAATTTTTTCGGAAGGGATCATACAGAATTTACAAAAATCGTCTAAAAAATTTTCTGGAAATAGCTCAGGGCTCTCTAGAAGGTTAAGTAAATATTTCATTCGATTTTCTGTGACCAGCACTTGCAGTTTCGTTTTCTTGAACTTTAAGACTTGCTCATCAGTTTCGTAATAAAATTTTATAAAATCGTTTGATAAATTAACAATCGACTCTATGTGAAAATATGACTTGCGTCTTTTAGTCCAAAATCCGAGAACGGTAAACACGATGAAATCTCCTACTTTGGTTCCCACATAATGTACACGCCATCTCGCAGCTTGTAAGCCGTCCGGTCCCAAAAAATCATCATTCGCGCAGGAACAAGACGATTTTATGCCCAAGACGACTCCCCGATTTAATTCAGTTGCTTCTTCAAATTTCAAAAATGTAAATTCCTTGGTATTATGAACTAGATCTTCGTCCCGGTGCGTCGCCAATGAATCCCCAGAACTCAACCAACTCAAATCACCTGATTTGATCCTTACATACTCGAGATCATCCACAATTACGAAATTGTAAGATTTCATGGCTTCCTTAAAACGTTTGACTTCACAGTCAGATTCAAGCTTCCATTTTAAAAATTTATCCGCTAGTTCAAAATTGTATGGACTAGGGAACCGTGGTTCCGTTAAAGATCTGATAACGGAAATAGTATTTATTTTGTTTTTGAGACTGGCTCTCTCAGCTTTCGATTTCGTTAACCAGTCTAAAAAATTATCAAACAAACCGAATGATTCATCCTTCTCCATTAACTCCCTAACAAAATAGTCATACGAAATATATTTTTTTAAAGGTTCTTTCGGTTCCGGGATAAAATTTAAAACTTTCTCAATTATCTCGCTCAAAAAATCAAATTTTCCAATTTTTATTAACTTCAGAAAACCGTATTCTACTATAGAATACATTTCCGTACAATCAACTTCCCTAATACTAGGATCGTTGAAAGTTAAATTTAAGATCTCCAGATTCAAAGTTAAAAAGAAACCCTCAATATCATACCGCAAGCAACGAAGCTTTTCATCGACCGGAATGTTGTCCCAAACTTTTTGCATTATTTGAAACACGAGTTCGGTGTCCACGGAAAATTCCCAAGGGTTCATGACATTAATGTACCAAATCACAAAACTTGCCATTCTCCGCAATCTCGATGATTCGATGTTCCAGTCATATTTAAGTAAGTCTACTATCAGTTCCTGATACGGCCAAACAGGTAGTAACAACAGAATTATTTCATCCGCATATTCCGTGAAAAATAGGTACCTTTCTTCTTCTCCCATCTGATTTATGAAAAATAATAAATTTTCGCAATATTTTTCCATTTTGAAACTTGATTCATGATCTTTTCGCCAACATTTCTTCGCGAAATCAATTAAATTTGAAACCTTTTCAAATTCGTCTAATTTCTCCCAATAAAATCTAGCGGCTTTGCTGAAACCTTCTTCTAGGCACATTTCGAACATTCGTTGAGGTGAAGCAACATTCTCAATTATGCTTTTATTTCGAGTCAAACAAATGAAAACGGAAAATATGTTATATATTGCATCTCCCGTCTTTATCTCAGGATAAAACTTACTGAGCTCATCCAGCATTTCATTTTTACGTTCCATCACAAATCTTTCACGGCCATAAATACAAGCTAACGGAAGCAGTGGAGAATGTTTAACATACTTTGACGGATACACAAAATCATCAGGAGCCATTAAATCTCTCCAGTATAAATCAAATATTTTAATTTCATCAACCGCTCCAAAACTGAAATAAATTCTTTGCGTAAAAATCGAATCAAGCTCTAAAATTTTGGTAACATAAGCAATCCAATCATAAATCTTTTGCCCAATAAATACAATTGTCTTCCTCAATAGCACGGAAAGACTCGGAGGCAAACTTATGGAATTTGCATACTCAACAACAAGCTTTGATATCTCACACCAATTTTTATCTGGACGTTCCCAATGTATTAGTCGTGGGAAACTATGTTTTATTTTGTTTTGATTTCGATATGAATCCCAAATCTTTGCTGCTATGGATATCATCGAAAGATTTTGAAGTTTTAAATCCAGTCTGAATCTTGTTCCTTCCATTGTGATATTTCTTAACACGTTTCCCAATCCTCTCCTTTATATTTTACTTTTAATCACAGATATAATGCTAAAAAAAATAAAAAAAAAAAAAAAAAAAAAAAAAAAACACAAAATAAGAATAAAATTTAGATTTTAGAAATAAAAAAAAATCATTGAAGCTCTAGTAGGGTCATCATGAGGACAAATAGTGGCTTCAAGACTTTGGCAAAATAATATTCTTTTGGAGTTTAAAAATAAAATTTTTGTATTGCTACCTATAAGGAACTTGGGTAAGTGAGTCAGCATCATACCAGATCTCAAATAGAAATCGCTCAATATGAAAAAAATTTCATCCATTCATTATAGAAGCACTGACTGGGGCATAAATCCAAGCTTAGCATCGATAAGAACAGGCAACTTGCGACAAATGGCTTTATCAACCGAAATTCCAAATAAACACATATATGCAAAACAATATTCGACTTTAGAATCCATATAAAGATGGGCGATTTCGATTCGGTTTGCATTGAATCGATTCCCCCCTTGATATTTTTTATTTGAATCAAAGCTGTCAATTTGATCTTCATATTCAACAGAAAATTAATATGTGACCTAAAATTAATTAACTTTTATTTTCAATTATTTATTTTTCCCAAAAATTTGCTCATTCGTCCTCAAATAAGTTAAGATGTATTTCTTGAGCTTTTCGATTTTTGTGAATATTCGCTTCAATATAAATGCATTCACACAATAAAAATTAAATTTATTTACACGAATTTAATTTTTTTTCCTTTTGTGCATTTTCAAGACGAGAAAAAAAATATATTTTTTATCTTCGCCCTGTTTTCGATAATTGAAACTATTTATTAAGAATATATTTGGTTATTTGCTTCCTTTCTTAAACTCTGTGGATTTGTGACTTGTGTCATTTTGCTTTTGAAACATTTATCGTTTTATCATTTCAGTTGAAGCATGTTGAAGCCTGGCGAACATAAAAGAACCCTCAATGATTTAAAAAAATTTTAAGGACAAAAATAAATTATAATTATCAAATTGATTCACGATTCGCGATGAACCGATTTCCCCGAAAAAATCGCCCATCTTTAATGGACAAGCTTCAACAAGTAAAAAAGGAATAACTTACAACAAAACACTTCTGATTGTATCATTTTCGACATCTGAACCCTGCTTTTACTTTAACTGATCGTATGTGCCTAAGGTTGAAATACATCGTTAAAAGGGCTTGACTATTACATTCTTTACACTCTTTCGCTTCACGATTGCACGACAAAAAATCTGCAACAGAATAATAAGTAGTTATTCATAACTTTACAAGAACAAAAGAAAAAAAAGGAACTTTGAACAAATGATTTAGCACAGGCTGAATAGTAACTCTAAATATTTCTCACGTATCACTACCTTAATTTATTCAAGCTCTCACCTGTCCTAAGAATAAAAAGATCATCGATTTAGATTTAATATTTTCGCTTTCTAAAAAAAACAATTACAAACTAGAATTTTAATATAAATAAATGAATACCAAACGAGAGACTGCTACAATAACGACAGTGTGACAGCAGTGAGGGGCCAGGGTTGCCACATCAAAAATTACGAAAGCAGTCAGGGATGATTGTTTTAAAACAAATTGTTTAAAACGTTTTAAAACATTTGAATAAAAAACACTGTTTTAAAAATTTGAATAAAAATAGAAACGAATTTAAAGCATTTTGAACGTGTTTTAAAACATTTTTTAAAACGTTTTAAAACCAGGCCGAATAAAAGACGTTTTAAAACGTTTTAAAACGTGGGAAAATAATATAAAACGTTTTAAACTGTTTTTTATTAAAAAATGTTTTAAACAGCAACCCTGAGCAGGGATGATTGTTTTAAAACAAATTGGTTTAAAACACGGTGTTTTAAAACGTTTTAAAAATTTGAATAAAAATAGAAACGAATTTAAAACATTTTGAACGTGTTTTAAAACCAGTTTTAAAACGTTTTAAAACAAGGCCGAATAAACGACGTTTCAAAACGTTTTAAAACATGGGAAAATAATATAAAACGTTTTAAACTGTTTTTTATTAAAAAATGTTTTAAACAGCAACCCTGACTGTGAGTGCTACAACCTATAAGACATACCTATTTTCATTTCATTTTAGGAGGGAATTATGAAAAAAAAAAAAAAAAAAAAAGGATTGAAACTTTTTAAGAAAGTACAATTTCGATCAATAGATGGCGCCTCCTGCTTGTTGTCACGTCATGTGACCATCAATAATAACATTGTGGTCGGCAAGGGAATAAATATAAACATATGAAATACAAGGTTAGGCTAACAACACTCAATCCAGACCAGAGATGAGAAAAAACTCCTCAACGAAGATCGCGGGATGATTAAATTTTCTGTGAAGAACCTGTCGCGAGTTGTCAAGTGAAATCATTTTGCAGGCGTACGATCTTTTTTCCTTGGTTTCGCATTATGCGATAAATTTTTGGAATAAATCAATTTTTACGGCCTAATTTCTGGAGTTTTTCATAAGAAAAAAAAAACCGTTGTAAAAGGTTAGGCTATTTTAAAAAAAAGAAAGTAATTAATGTTGGGAACAAAAAGAATTTTAAACTTATTAACCAGAATTTAAAAAAAACATTTTTGTGTCCTAAAAAGCCTTGGATTCAAAATAGAAGTTCAGTCACGTGACCCGACTATATACATACAGCTCCTGACATCTATTGATTGAAGTTCGGAAGTAAAAACAGCATCGATAAGGAGGACGCAAGCGATCATAAAAACGGAATATACAAGTTTCCAGATCTGTTTGCATAATCGTGAAAGAAAAAACATTTTAAAAAAATTAAGAAATTAAGGAGCATTTTTCCTACATTTTATATATTGAATTTTCGCCTCTAAAACATAGGGGTCGTGCATAAATTACGTAAGCATGGGTTAGGCCCTTTATGCACGCTTTATCACATTTCGCCTATGCTTAGCTTATGAGTAAGATGTCAAATATGGACCCCCTCCACCCCCCTAAATGTGCTTACGTAATTTATGTAAAAAAAATGGACTAGTACGATGTAATCTTTAACGGAATTTTTAATAAAATGTCATAACGTCAGATTTGAGAAACCCTTTCCCCTTTATAACAAAAGTCAGAATTTTTAGAATTTCCTCCCTGCTAACGTACGACGAAACATTCGAATGGCCCCACAAACCCCTTTCAGTAATGGTCTACGTATCAGATGCATCGTATGTATTCGTATGTTAGCTTTCAAAGAGTACGAATCGCTTAATTCAGCGAAGACGAAGTAAAATAATATTCAATGCAGTAAGGAGGACTTTCTTTGAAAAATATCTGAACAGAGATCTAACAAAGAACGTAAAGGACCCGAAAAAAAGCAAAACCATCCAATGCAAGTTTATTGTAAATAACTGATATTCTTTAATAAATTCAGAGTCCTGGGACGAAACCCATTTCTATTTTTCTTACTTTTATTAAAAGAGATAAATTGTTGTTTCTACTAATTCATTTTGTACTTTTGGTCTAGGGGTTGTAGTTCTAATCACATTCTTTTAAATGTGAAACAACTCCAGAAATATAATGATTCCACGGATTGATTTTAGATTTCTAACAATTTTTTTTTTCAGAAAACATTTTCTTAAAAAAAACCATCATTTCTCAGACCCGAAATATTTTTTCGGTTGCAATAACAATAGTGTGACTTGGCAGGGAGGGAGAAGGTTGCCAGATCAAAAATTACGAAAGTAGTACACATCAAATTCTGAAAGTGGTACTGTCATAACCAAAACATTAGGGAATTTTTTTTTTTTAAATTTTTTTCCCTCACAAAAGTAATAGTGGTACCCCATAAGCTAAACATATATATTTTTTTTAAAAAATTAAAACAACTCCAGAAATGTATTGACTTCATGGAATAATTTTAGATTTGCAACATTTTTTATTTTCAGAAAACAATTTCTTAAAAAAATCCTCATTTTCCAGATCCGAAATATTTTCTCCAACAGAAAAAATATTTTGGATCCGGAAAATGAGAATTTTTTAAAGAGAATTTTCGTTAAGTGAAACATATGACCCGAGGAATTTGGTAAAGAATATTTTCTGCCCTGGAAATTTTTCAAAGAAAGCTTCTAATTCTAGGGAATTATTTATGGAAAATTTTTACATCTGAGCTAAAACCAATCAAAATATTGAGCTAAAATATAAAAAGCGATCGAGAAAATACTTTTTTTTCGGACATAGCGACTCGTTTTCATCAAGCGAAAAATTTAAACAAAAAAGAAAATGCAGCCATTCCAAAATTTTATCAATCCGCGTTGCGTACGGACTAACCCCAAATGTCTTTTATATACATTCTAGTCGTTCCGCCCCCGACCGGGGGTAGATAAGACTGCCGTTAACCGCTATGCCTAAATTTAAATAATTTTTTAGTACAATAAACAGTACAATCTCAAAACTATAACGAATTGCTTTATATTCAAAAAAATATCGTTCTTAATATTTTTCCGGGTTCACTCTCATACTTACAGAATAAAATTGAACAGATCCTGATTCAAACAAACATAGACCACATTCAAAGTTTATACCAACTTTGATCGATTACTCCTAACAAATCCAAAAAAACTTACCTGAAAACAAAAAAATAAAAAAATAAAAATTATAGAACAACTATGGAACTATGTCTTTGAAAATGATTAGAAAATTTTTTCAATAATGTATCGAGAATCTTAAAAAATAAAAACATTTTTAAGGTCAAAATTCAGTTGACTATCCTGACCATTTTGGGTTCGAATGTAGGACGAAGAGTCTTATGTTGGATGGCGATTGTTCCCATACGAAAAAGTAATGTAAAGAAGTCCCGGTTATTGATTTTCAATGCCAACGGGTCGGTTTTGCAAAATTCTTTCTTCATGACTCCGTCTCCGGGAGATTGAGAAAAAATAAAAAAATTATTAACAATACTGAGGCATACAAGGAGGCAGCTGAAACTCTCACAGATGGAAGACCCAAATATGCCAATAAAGTATTGGTATCCTGGAATTTTTACGACGCGAAGCAGAACCGGAGATGAAGTCTGCAGAGTAAGGAAAAAAACCTGGTTTGGGATCATACAAGTATTACGTAAGCATGGGTTAGACCCTTCTTGCACGCCTTACAATGTTTCGCATATGCTTAGCATATGAGTGACTCGCCAATTTCAGACCCCCCCCCCCCAAAATGCTCACGTAATACTTGTATGATCCCTTTATCGGCCCTCTTTCTTTATTGGAAAAAAAATTGTGGGTTTTTAAGAGTAATATCTTACTCTTAAAAACCCACAATTTTTAGACGACAGAAAGTGTAGTGTATAGAAATAAAAATTTGTCATTTTTTAACCAAAAAGAATATATAATTTTTAGATTCCTTTAAAATAATTTTTACAAACAGGCATAAACAAACATTAAGAATTAATAGTCAAACGTTTAACAAGTCAAGTTTAACAAGTCAAAAATGGTGGTTTCCTTTTCGAAATATTCCCTTCTCAATGCCATATTTAGAGTCAAGGCGCCTATGTGCTAGGACACAGGTAAGAAGACTCTAATCCCAACAACTGATAATTATGAATTTTGTATATCCCTGCCTCCCCAGCAAAAATATGACGTAAGTTAAACGTCCAAAAGACAAGGCCACAATCTGGGACGATTTTGAAAAAGACACCTTTAAGAATGACCGAGGGTACAATTTGTCAGTTGACGATACCATAAAAACGTCTAACTAACGACAATAAGAGAAGACATTAGCATTTTGAAATCAACTGACGTCAACAGGTCCACAAAATTTGACGTATTTGGTCGCCAAAATATCGTGCAAAAATTGCTAAAAATGACCATGTATGACGGCAAAAACTTGAAACGTCAACATGACGTTCATTTTCTCGTTCTTGGGTCTACACGAGTTACAGCTATGATTGGTCGGTAATGATTGTATGCAAGTAGTGACTAGGTTACATTGGGTCGTCAGGGAGACACGCCTGGGGAACTCCATCCCAGACGTCTGACCCATGCAGTCCCACCCTGTTGACGTCTCACCCGTCATGATGGTGGGCCCCTGTGACTAAATAGACGTCTCTTATACCTGTCTGATTTTTTTTTTTTTTTGCTGGGCCCTGTGACTAAATAGACGTCTCTCATACCTGGCTGACTTTTTTTTTCGATGATGTTAATTTTTTTCTTTCCTGGATTATAAATATATTCTTAGTTTTTATTTAAGATTTATTTTGGATCAAGGTAAGATTTTTAAATGAGAAATCAGGTAAGTTTTTTTTTTTAAAATACATTTATTTATCTTAATTATACATTTTTTTTTTTTTTTTTAATTCTAAGACTACATCTATAATTTTAAATTGAATTTAATCTATCGACAACTTCGGTCATTAAGTTGTATCTGATAATCCTATCGTGAATAATTAACGAATGCTCTTGTGTTTGCCGGAAAATTCTGATTAGCTCGAATTTCTAACCGGAAACTAACAGACCCATTTTTAATTTTATCGTTTTGGCGGGAACAATCGATGACCACAAGAGGTGCTTTGGCTCTAAACTCGTCTATGGACAAAGGTGGTGTGGAGCATTTTTGATAGTAGCTTTCTCTGAAGGTTGCATACATGTGATATAAAAATGCATATTTTGATTTTGAAAAATCCAAGTTTAAATTAATGTAAGGGTAACATTCATCATCGATGAATAATTTTACGTCCCTTAAATTAATGTTGTCAAATTCGGATGCATTTTTTGCCAAGTTTTCTTTTCTATCTGTTTGAAATCCGACGATGACGTATCGAGGTTTTTCCAACTGGGAAGATGATTTTATTGCCCAAGAATGTGAATTTGCACTGTCTGGCATACTGGAATGTTCTGCCAATTCCCATGTGCGAAAAGGTACGTTTATCCAAGCGCTTTTGTTTGCCAACCCGAGGAGATAAAGTTTTTCTTTATCCCCGGGTGTTATAAATGGAACATACCAATTAATTTCGTTGATTTTAAATTCGGCATCGTCGTCAGCTTTTGCTGGATCGGAAGTTCGATACGAATTTTTGTCGGTCGAAGATCTAAGAAGCGTGAGGGTTTGACGAGCGTAGAAAATGACTTTGTTATAATCTTCTGCGAATCCGAGTAATTTTTTTAAAGGTAGACATACAGAAAAATTTCCATCAGCTGATACCCGAGAGGCATGTTTTTTTAATGGATCCCATCCAGCAGCTACCATGGAAGGCATATCGCAAGATCCGACGGATACGTAATTTTTTACGGTTGTTGCTATCCCGAGTTTATTCGTTTTGTCAATTTCGACTCCATTTAACGAATATCGGATATCTTCGAATAAAAAGGCGAATGCATTGTTGTTAATTATCGAATTTGTTGTTTGTGCCCCGGTTGTCTTTTTGAAGGTTCCCGTTACTAATATGAAGCTTTCTGAAGGCAACGTGTAAAGGTTTTTGTTGCTGATTTCCATTATGATCTCCCCGTTGTGTTCGAGACTGGTCCCCGTTTGCGGTGCTACTATGTGGTACTGGTACCGGTAGATTGAATCGTCCTGAACGACGGGTCTGTTTACGTCTAGTATATTCGCCATGGCAGGTACAATTTAAACCTCGAAATTTGAAATATAAATTTACGAGGAAGCGTTTCCGCCAATTTTGATTTTTGGCCGATTTCTTTTAAAAACTGGATGTTTGATTTTGTCAGTTTTTTTCTTGGTTTTTTCCTGGGTTGATTTTGAGGACGATTTGTCTTCTTTGGTTGATCGTTTGCGACTGGCCATCCCGAAGAACTGTTTTCGTTTTTATAGGTAATCATTTCGAAGATACGTCATTATTTGTCTTGTTTTAAATGAAGTCGAATCGTTATTTCTTCCCCTCTGAAATTTAACAAGCGATTTTCTTGATCCGTAACTCTGACTTGAATTTCCGAAATGGTATTTCTCGTTATCGGATAATAAATAATCGTCGAAGGTCTTTGAATTAATCTGTAACCAGGTTCTACGTCCGGTGCAAAAGCATAGATTTGATGCCCCGAGCGTCCGTTTATGAATGAGCCAGTTGCCACGTTGCAGTCGATTCTTATATCGTGATGTCTGACAATGTCCACCATCTGGTCAGAAATGTGAGGAATCCCTGGTTCTAATTCTTTATGACCAAATCCCAGGAGTGGACCAATGGAATTTTCATGAGAAAAATCAATGACAAATTCGCATATTAATTCGACTCGCAATGTATTCAAATTCCTTTCCATACTATGACATCACTCGGTTGTTTTAATTTACTTTTTAAAACTGTATTTAAATATTCGAAGATATCGTTGACTTCGTAATTCCCTGAGGGAATTTCTAATTGTAATTTTCCGACTTTTATGACGTTATTGTACTCATCCACGTTTGGGATCGAATTAAAAGTATGAAAATCAACCATTCCTATCATCCACCCCTCCCCGGTAATTCGATAGGAGGTTCGTGGGTCGCTCTTAAAAGCGAGGAAGTTCCGCTAAGCGTGATTGTTAAAGACATTCTGATGATTTTTTTAAATATCGTTTATTTATTTATACAAAAATTTTAAGCATAAATGTCCACAAATAAAAGTATTATAATTTTGAACGCGCTCGTAGTTATATTTTATTTCGCAACCTTTAAAATATCGAACCAACTCCAGTGGGGGTTTTAAGTCTCCAAAAGAATCGAAATAAATGATTTGATTTCCTCTCTTTTTATACCCGACCCAATGAGTTCCGGGACCCGTTGACTTGTCCAAATTGACGACAGCGCTCTCGTTTTTCCATGGTTTTTTAGGCAAAGCATCCACCATGAAAACCCCTCTGAAGTATGGCACCCTTGAAGCATGTTTTTCAATATCCAAATTTGTTAACGGTTTCCGAGGCAAGGCTTTGAGTTTTTTGAATTTATTTCAAGTCCATATCCCTTTTTATATGGCCTAAGGAAAAATCCTTTTCCAATTGCTATGGCTTCCATTGTTTTGTTGTGACGTTGCGCTTCCTCGAGAGATTTTCTTGCTGCCTGGGTATCTTTTACGGCTTTTGCTACCTGAGCAGCACCTCCAGTCAAAGCCCCGATGGCAGATAATCCAGCAAGAATTGGAATTAACGGAAGTATGCCTCCGTGCTTTACTACAGGTAAAATACGAGGTATTTTTACGTTTGCATTTTTCTTTGACAAAGGTTTCACTGAATTTAATGCCTCCCGAATTGCCACTTGAGCTGTTTTTGCTTTCGATTTTTTTATGGCAACTCTAGCTGTCTTGATTAATTTTTGCAAACTAACACCCTTTCCTTTCGTTGTCTTTTTCCCTGCAACTTTCCTTTTCTTTAAATTTTTTTTTCATCCCTAATCCGAGTTTGACTTTGGCTTTCATGGCGTTCGTCACAGCCCAAGCTGCAGCTTTTTCTCCAAATTTAGAATCCGGTGCTTTCACCCTGTTCCAAGCGGCTTCTGCTAGTATCTTGTCTGCTTCGTGTCTTTTTGACAACTCTTTTTTTTGGAATAATATATGTCGTGTGCTTTGCAGGCCTCGTCTAATTTACTTATTCCTGGGACGTTATTGGCCAATTTTTGGGCCAGTTTTGTCCCTGGTCCGCAGTATTGGTGAAATGGAAGGTGGGCCTCGAAAGGTAAGTTTTCAATTATGAAGTTTACTATCCCCATGGTTGAAAGCGACTGAGCTGGAATCCGGTATAAATCAGAGTTTATATAGGGCTCGAGTTTAGTTGGAAAATAACTTTCTTCCTGAACGGAACTATTTTTCCAGTTCAAAATGAAGCTAGTACCATTAAAATATACTTTACCGGTTTCAAATTTCGATACCCCGAACGAATTGAGGCGTCCGAAAAGGCACGGAGACCTACTTCCGAATAGTATCAGAGGAATCTGTGTTGGACCTTCTAATGCGGGAAAGACTAATGCGGTTTTTTCTTTATTAATTCATCCCAACGGATTACGGTTCGAAAACGTTTACGTCTGCTCAAAATCTTTGGACCAGTCGAAATATCAAACTCTTCAAAAAATACTGGAACCTATCGATGGGATCTCCTTCTTCGGAATTAGAAGCGTGGAGGATATTCCTGAAAAGCCATTACCTTATTCGGTTTTTATTTTCGATGATTTAGCCGGGTCTAGTCATACTCGAATTCAACAATTTTTAGTTACGCTCGTCATTTTAACGTGGATTGTTTTTATATCGGGCAAACATATTCCCGAATACCAAAACAACTTCTCAGAGATAACGCGAATTTTTTAATGGTTTTTAAACAAGACGATAAAAATCTCCGTCATATTTACGAAGATCACGTGGGTGTCGAACCGGGCTGGGCAAAATTTAAGGAAATGTGTGCCGTGTGCTGGAAAGAGCCTTTTGGATTTTTAACCATCGACAAAGACGGAAATAATTTTCGGAAAGGATTCGACATGATATTTAAGTGAAACCTTTGAAAAACGGTTCAGTTTAAATCAAGATGGATTTAACGAAAGATCTGATTGCCGCTACGGAAAGCGTTAGAAAAAAATACGAAGAAATAAGAAGGGGTAAATTCGATTTAAATACTGATCTTGAGGAGGTTTTTAAACCAGTAACAAAACCTCTGAAAGAAGTTCTGGAAAAAAGTTCTTCTCAAAATGCAAAGAGTCAACAACAATTGCAACAGCAGCATCAGTTAATTCAACAGACGTTTCAACAGCAACAACAGAATCAACAGCTACTCCAGCAAACTCAGGACCAGCAACACAAGCACGCTCGACAATTGGAATCGTTACAGCGAAAACCCTCGTTTCAACCGTCACCGGTTAGAAGCAATATTCCCCTTTTAGACCTCAAAAAGAATCACCCGTGCTTCATCAAAATTATTATACTCCCTTTCTGGAAAAAGTTATGTTCGATCCGGAGAATACCGATCAAATTTACGGATTACGCTACGATAATTATTCTAATCAGTTTCATATAGGAAACAAACCGGTTCAAATCGAAAATGGTGATTTAATTATCGACGGTAAAAAATATCACGGGACGCTTGGATTATACCAGTGGCTTGTACGAAAACATCCGCCTGATACCGATTCTACTGATAAGGAAGTATTTAAAAGGATCGTCCAAGAAACTTCGGCCCACAAGGAAAATTACTCTCCGACTGGAAACATCGCTGTTAATAAATCCTGGAAATTTAAAAACGTTTTCGAAAAGGACTTGGTCTCTGGATCCGGATTTTATAAAGTTTACAAGCCCAACGTCGATTACAGATATTACGACGATCCAAACGAACTTTGTACAAGGTTGAGAAAGCTTTATGCTTCTCAAGCTGCAGGCTCATCGGCTCATTTTAACGAAATTAACGAAATTTTAGAAGAACTTCGAGAAGGCGGTTACATCGAATAATTTTTAAAAATGCCAATCGACAAATTCGGAAGAGGAGCTGAGCCGAGGAGTCGGATTAGCGAATTCAACATTTTAAAATAATCGAAAAAGTATTAGCGAGGGATGATTACATTAAATTAGATGAAAATGGGCAATCATTTAACTTAAAAGATAGAAGAATCGGTGGACTTGGCGCTCCTGTTTCCGATACAGATGCCGTTAATAAAGACTATGTAGATAAAAATTTGGTTCGCTACGTTGATAAAACATCTGAAGGAAATGTCGATATGAAACAAAAAAGGATTGAAAATTTGAGTGAACCAATAAACGATTTTGATGCCGTAAATAAAAGTTATATAAACGAATGCTTGTCCCGAAATTTTTCAGTCATCACTCTTACCTTGGAAGATGATAAATCGAGCGAGTTTTTCACCGTTAAACCGTATGATAAAAATTACTACGAATTCGTATTCGACTGCAAAGTGAAATTTTTGCAAGCTAGTTTTGAAATAGAGTCCGGGGATATTCAGGTTCTATGGGAAATTCCAAGAAAGGTTGGAAAATCGCCTAAACAAAATCCACTTTCCAGGAACGAAGTCAAAGAATTTTGGAAAGTTAAAAAGGACATAGACTTTACTTTTGTCGATCTGAAAAAATTCATTCTTCTCAGTGGGTCGAATTAATTATACGTTTTATTTCAACATGAATTCTGTGCGCGAAGGTATCATTCATGAAATTTTCCAACCTGCAAGAAAAACATACCCTCGAATGAAAATTGATATTAGAGGGTTATATGAAACTTTAAGTGGCGATTTGATGGACATGCAAAAACATGCAAACGAAAACGAGGGATATAATTATATTTTAACGGTCATTGATAATTTCTCAAAATACGCTTGGGCAATCCCAGTCAAAAATAAAACAGGGCCTGCCGTTACTGAAGCAATGAGTAAAATTCTCGACGAAGATCCGAATCGTCCGATAAAAAATCTACACACTGACGAAGGCGGCGAATTTTTTAATGGTCCTTTTAAAAAGTTAATGAAAAAGCATGGAATTAATCTTTATTACACCTATAGCGGAATAAAAAATCCGATTGTGGAACGATTTAATAGAACTCTTCGTCATTTAATGGAACCTGAACTTTATAAGCAAGGAAACAATAAATGGCTGGAACTTCTTCCTCGACTTATTAATTTTTACAATAATAAAAAACATAGAACAATTAAAATGACACCTGTCGAAGCAACCGATCCTGAAAAAGAAAAAGATATTTGAAAAATGTATATCAAAAAGAATTATGGATGGAAAATTCGAAAAAGAAGAAAATAAAGGAAAGAAAGGAAGAAAAAAGGTCAAAAATGGCGAGTGGGGGATCATGTGAGAATCTCCAAAAGGAAACTATTATTTGAAAAGGGTTACACCCCAAATTATTCGATGGAAATTTTTAAAATTGTAGAGATTAAAAAATCTAATCCTCCGACTTTTTTGCTTCAAGATATGTATGGAAAGGAAATCAAAGGACGATTTTACGAGCACGAGATAAAAAAAACAAAATATCCAAATCAATATCTCGTTGAAAAATTGATAAAAAAGAAGAAAAATAAATATTATGTTAAATTTTTAGGTTTTGATAAACCGGAATGGATCAATAAAAATGACTTTGTATAATTACTGTAAAATTATTTTTATTTTATTTTATTAAATTAAATCCTTAATGCTAAACTTACAATTATTATTTTTTTATTTTTGATTGACATTTCAAATGAATACAATATTCGTTTAAATTAATTTTTTATCTAATGCAATATTCGTTAAAAACTAATTTTTATCCAATTTTATTTTTTTCTCAGAAGGCGGTTTTGTCCCGTAATTTTATCGGTTCCTTGCCTTTTTTGCATCGTTATTTGAAACAATTTCGTACAAGGAACAGTTACTACATCTTTATCTTTTGTTCTCAAAATGGAAGTGTAATCTACATTTACAACTTTGTGTTCTTCTGATAAAACTAATTTTTTAAAGATTCAAAATTTACAATCTGAGACGTTTTAAAATTTAAAGTGATACCCTTTGCTTTACAAACATAATTTTTTGCCCCTGTTCCCGGTGTAAAAACTTCATAAGCATAACTCTTTGGTCCACCGGAAATAAATTCTGTTATGTAACTCCCAGGGCCGTAAACTTCAAGTTCGTCGGTCATTTCTCCCAAAAAACCCCGTTTTAACCTCGTGTTGGCCTGGCTTATGAGAATAAATGACAGAGTCCGTATCGTAATACAAGACTTGCTCGTTTAAAGTTTCTAAATATTGATAGAGTTTTAACCTTGCTTGGGCGGTAGTATAGGCAGCAATGGCAACGTTGACCGTAGGAGATATATCTTGGACTTCGTCTTTATATCTCCAATTAACGTAGCAAACTTCCTCCGTTGCAACCTGAATGTGATTGACTTCCATTGAAGGATTCGAAAGCAAAGTAAATAACTCGTGAGGTTCACGTACGACATTAGTTTTAGGCATATTCTCCCGCATTCCGAACCTGCCCCAAAATGAATTTAACATTAATTTGGCCAAACTTCTAAGTCCGGGATTAGGAGCAATCGAATCTAAATCTAATTTGACTCCTTCCGCATTAAAATAATCTTCGACATACTTTAATTTTGCTTCTTCAGATTCGCAATCAGCCGGAAATCCCGAAGCCTCTTGCTTCATTTTAAGAAATTTAATAAATTCTGTAAAAAGTCCACCCGAACGATTTTCAGGGTCATATTGAGCAATTTCGTACTGCCAATTTCGTAAATTTTTAAAATTTTATACCCTTTTGAAATTGCTTTTTTAACCTCGTCTACCACCCAAGTTCCGTGTAAAACTCTATCATCATCGTTATGCTCGCAATCAAAAGGATTTTGCTCTTTGCTGCAAGTTCTGCATAAGGAAAACATTAATCTACCGTTTTGTTTTATCGGTAAAACGGGGTGGTACAATCTATCGGGAGGGAGGACCGAACATTTGATTAAACCTTCGACATTCGTTAAGTCAAAACCGTCTCCCGTTAATTTTTTACATTCTTCTTCCCCCACGTAAAGTTTTGGATGACCTAAAGGTATTTTCCGTATTTACAAACCCACGGATAAAGGCTACAAACGTCGACGTATCGAACAGTTTCATTTTCTCCGGCTTTGTAATATAATCTTGTGCATCCTGTCCGTCCACCGAAAAATGCTTCTCGGATTTAAAGGCGAATCGAATAAAATTAAATCGGAATCATCCGAATTATCTCCAAGTTGTTTTCTAAATTCACATTCCCATATTTCTGTGAGTTTATGACCGAAAGACTTTAATCGATTTGCTTTTTCTAAAGTTCTTTCGTACCGGCTTTCCATGGTTTCATTTGGATCGTCGTGCAATTTTTTATCTCTCTCAAAATTAAAACATTTTGGACACCCATGGTAATAACATCCGTAAAATTCAAAAATTTCATTTGTTTCTTTGTAATAACCGTCGACTTTTACCCCAGAAACGATAGCTTCTCGATCCCGTCCTGCATGTCTAATTTCGATATTTCTTTCTTTTTCTACCATTATCAGCCATTTTAATGCGATTCTAGATTGGTTGTCTCTTCCGCGATAACCGTTAGGTGAAATAACCCCTATTGTATTGGGTTCCAAAAATTTTCTTCTGAAAGCTAAATTACAGGCCGAAGCGATGGTGGTGCTTTCCAAAAACGGGTCGACCCCGCATTCTTCTAAAAAATAATCTTTAAACTGGATGCAAGCCTCCTTTAACACAGTAACGTCCGATATGCAATATTCGGCTATTTCTTTCCGCATGTCAAAACATAATTTGACTTTACTTGCTCGTCATACCACTCTAAAAATTTTTTACGGTCCTCTGTTTTCATCGTATCCGGGCTGTAATATTTTACGTCTGGTATCGGGCCGATATAATTTTCATTTTCTTTAGTGTTAAAAAATGCGGAAAATACCCTTTTTTGGCTGAAGATGAAAGTTTAAATGCTTTCGGTAATTTAGCAAGTGCCATCGGAAAAAAATTTAAAGAATCAATAAATCGAACGTTTTCGATTACCATTTGAATTATTTTGGTTCCTCTCATAATCATTTGCGGAATATGTTTGGTTTTTTCGATAAGATGTTTTAATATAAATTGTAAATCGAAAGACTGGCCATTGTGCGAAATTACAGTAACTTTTTGGTAAGCCGTTCTAACACCCAGAACGTACCCTAAAAATTTTTCTATAACAAACGGGGGTCGGACAACGGTTTGTTTCATCCCACATGATTCGCAAAACCAGTGTGTCAAATGCTCGCAGTTTCTACAGCACTGTTGAATGACACATAAATTTGGCTCGTGGATGTTTACATTGGGAAACTCAGGGTGCGGTTTTTCCTGCATCGTTTCCAAATCGAAAAAAATCGTTAAATATTTTACATTGGGGGCTTCTTTCGTGTCTTTTTAATGTAGCACTTGTGGTCTTTTTCCACATAATCTTTACAAATTTTACAAAAATATTCCCGCAAACATGAAGTTTGTTTTTATTTTGTCTTTGTTTATAGTCTTTAATAATTTTTAAGCAAATTTTACATCTTTTAATATTTTCGCAAATATTATTTTCTTTATGAGTATTAAAACAAGTCTGATTGAAAAAAAGTCTATAACACTCGTCACATCGAATCTTTTTTCCCCTTCATTTGTGGTACACTGTTGCTGAGAAAAGCAGGCAACACAAGATTTTTCACATTTATGGTCATTTTGGTGTTATACGGGACCTTACAGTCCTCGCAAAAATATGCACAACAAAAAGCGGCCGTTAAGCTTAAAATTACATTAAAATGGCCTTCATGATGTAGCAAATTAATTTTATATGTTGCGTCCGGGTTAATTCCGTCAAAAATTACTTCACGTCCTTTTGTTCCGTATTTGTATACTCGAATTTGGTATTTTTTTAAATAATTTTGGAATTTTTCTAGTTCGGGGATCCCGCATCCTTCCTTCGGTACAGATACTCCTGCTTTTTCTAATAATTTTTTAGCTTTGTCCGTTTGTACTTTACCCTTGTCTTTGCGAATTTCTTCCCAATACGTTTTCCCTTTTTTCTTTGCATGTGCTTTCCCGACCACCAGAGCACGAGGAGGCAGAGATTATCTTTATTTTCAATTGCTAGGATTCCTTGCTTTGCTCTACATTCTTCAGCGAAACTGTTGTAATCCCCGCTTTTCCTTTTACCATTTCCCACTGGTAATTCCACACGTGTAAATTTAATGCGGAAAGTGTCGGTCGTATAAATTCCGTCTATCGAGTTACTTTGTATAAGGAAAATACCACACTCCAAACGTCTTCGACCTTCAGTTCCTCCATGCTTCTGTAACTGAGGAACCCGTCGCCCTTTTCGAATTTTTCGTTGCAAAACGTGAATCCGACTTTGTCTTCTGGGTTACAGTTCCGTTTTAAATAATTGACAATATCGGAAATTGCCTGCTCGACCCATTCGAGCTCAGGAACATTAATTGGTGGATCGTTTATTTTAAAAATCACTTCACTTCCTTCAAAATTAAAACGACGAACAATAAAACTTTTTTCCGATAAAATTTCATACTTGGAATCAGGCATTTTTTTTTTTTCTTATAACTTCGTCAAAATTCGACCAACGTTTGATGGAAATGCCCGTTTTTCGTTTGAATTTAAACCCAAAAAGCGACTAGACAATCCAAAATGGCCGAGGAGTATGTTTTTTTTAGACAATTCGAACAATTTTAGAAACCATTATCATCCAAGATACCGGAAAATCGATTGTTTTCTAACAATTAACCCATCCATCCATGCAAAAATAACAGGATATTCTAGAAATCTTAAGAGCTAAAATTAGAATAATTTTAGAAACGACCGGACCATCCGAAAAATCTATTGTTTTCTATCCTATCCATCAAAATATGACAGGTATTCAGAAATTTTCTAAAAATCTGACAGTTTTGAAGAACAAAAGCCCATGTTAAAAAAAGAAAAAAAGTTGTTTATAACAATAGAACAAAAGTGTGGACGACAGGTATTCAGGTTTTTTTAAAAATCTGACAGTTTTGAAGTACAAAAGCCCATGTTAAAAAAAAAAGTTGTTTATGACAATAGAACAATAGTATGGACCAAATGCCTATGCTAAAAATATATCATCCTGTTAGAAAAAAAAAACTGTTGCGTCGACCAAAAATAAATCATGTCAAAGGTCAAAAATTTTCTTCCTGTTTAAGAAAAACATTTTAAAAAGAAGTCACAGAATTTCCAGAAAGGAGAAATGATAAATATTTCCCTATAATAATTTAATACCCGAATGTTCAAAAATTGTCTGAATTATCCTAAGTAAAGTCTTTTTAAAATAAAAAATATTACTATTTAAGAAATTGTTACAAGAGAATTTTTAGCAGTAAAGAAAAAAAATTCTAACGGTCAAAATGCGTTCCATACGAGCAAGAACGTATTTTCTTTCACGAACTCTACTCTTAATAGCTGGATTAAGAAAAAAACTTTGAATTAATTTCGGCGATCGGTTTGGTTTCCATCGGAGGAGAAAAAATAGTATTTTCCACCGAAGAGTTTTCTCTCATTTTGCATCCAAGGAAGAGATTGGAAAAATATTTCACCGGAAAATGCAAAACCTTAAATCTGAGGCTACCAAATCACGAAGTTTTGCTATTGCATGGAAATGAAAAGGAAATAGTATTAAAATGTAAGCACTCATGGAATTCCATTCGAATGAACAGGATTGAGTTTGAAAATTTATTAAATTTTTCCTCGTTTGCTCAAAAGTACCTTGAGAAAATAGAAAAAAAACGTTCATTTTTAACATATAAAATGAACTGTTTAATTCTTTCCGCAATTGATAGAATCGATGGAACAACAATGGAAATTGACGAAAGTTTTTCAAATTGCAAGGCAAAAAATCCGGGGATCTTTATACCAAACCCACCAGAAGTAACGAAGGGAGAAATTTTTTGCGAGTTAAAAGTATTGATGATAAAGGAGGAGGACCCGGATGTAACCGAAATGATCCACATTTATGGCGACGATTTAAGTAATGAAATTCTCTTCCAACTTCGTTTTAAACGAAATCCCTTCGCCTTAGATATGCCAATGAAATCGGGAGATCAAAAACAGGAAGGAGAGGACGTCACATATTGATAAAATTTATTGTAATTATTATAATTTAATAAATTGAAGAAAAATCCAGAAAAAAAATGTTTAAAACTAATTACAACAATATATTTTTAGATACTGGACAATAGAATTTTGTTCTTTTTTTTCTCTTGTCAACCTCTTTTGTTCTCTTTTTCTCTTGTCAACCTCTTTTGTTCTCAATTTAGAACAATGGAAATTCCAAAAATATTTCTCCTGAACAAAAATAGAAGAAAATCTTTTGTTTGAAAAGATGTCCTCCGTCATCTTGGATACCTTGTCGCTGGAAAAAATAGATTTCCCGTTATTTTTATGGTTTTGCCCTCCTGTCGTTCTCTTTTGTTCTCATTTTGAACAATGGAAAATTCCGAGAAATCTTTTGTTCAGACCAAATAAGTGGAAAATCTCTAGTTTGAAAAGTTGTCCCCCGCCATCTTGGATGGCCTAGTCGCTGGAAAACAATAGATTTTCACCATTTTGGATGGCCTAGTCGATTTTGGGGTTTAAATACGGCCGAAAAACTTCAATTGCTCAAACAAAAATCATCTTCCAAAAGAATCTCCAAGGGACATTTTTCGAAATCCAGCTTTTTTCAAAAGTAAGTTAAAATTTTTAACTAATCATGGAAGATTTCGCGAAAAATTTTAACAAATTTTACTCAATTCCGAAAAAAAACGCACACAGAGTTGGAAGAATAAACCGTACAGGATTTTAGAAGCAGAGATTAAAACTTTTAAAAATAAAAATTCTCACGAAAATTAATTTAGAAGCGGTTTTACTAACTTTAAAGGATATTTCAAAAAATGAGCAAAATTTTAACCTTTTTATCGGAGGAAAATACGTCCCCGTTTTCACTGATCAAGTTAGAACGGCAATAAATTCTGGAGAAGCAAATATTAATTTAATTTACAAGGGGGTTAAAGTGGATGGATTATATAAAATCCCCCAGTTTTTAAAAATTTAGACAATTAAAATATTTTTTAAAAAAATTACAGGAATGGAAAGCACACCGAAATTCATCACTGCCTATTATCATTCAAAACCAGAAAAATTTCCGCTAGCAGAGCAAACAATGGAATTTGACGTTCCTTGTTTGAATTTGTTTTATAGAGAGCAGATATCAGTACTAATTAAAAAATCGCACTTTGCAAAGGAACGGATACCTTCATAGATATACAATTATTGAGGGTTGGAGGTGAAGAAATAAATTTCTCATATGATCATGTTTGGATGCATTGCGATAATTTTTATTTTAACCTTCAGTTGAATAAAGTTAAAAGATCATACCAAAATTTAATTTTTAATCACTTTGCATCAAATGAAAATCAGTTTAAATATAAAATAAAAGTTTATTCAAAGTCGAAAGACTTAACTCTTAGAGAAAGGGCATGTTATGTAGTCATTAAAACTAGAATGGAAGAATTGATGGAACTTCCGCACCATTTTGTAGAAATATTAGCGAACGACTTCGCTTATTTTTGGCCAGACGTCGAATAAATTTTTTTTTTTTTTAAAAGGTTTTTAAAAAAACGAAAATTAATTTTAAATTTGATATTTAACTTAAAGATTTAAAATTAGGTCTCATTATATTTTTTTAAATTTCAATTTCTATGTAATTTCATTTTTAATATTATAAATGTAAAATCATTTAAAACAAACATTGTGCTTTTTATGTATTTGGATGACAAAAATCTTTCAAATAAAATGGTAATTAGAACGCAACAATGGTTTTTAAATTTATCACCTTAAAATTCCTTCTCAAAAGATCCAGAAATAAATCACAAAAGAAAACAAAAGAAAAATTTGCAATAAGGTACAACTCTTCTCTCATCCTCCCCTTTTGAGAAGAGTCGATTGTTCCCGTCAAAACGATAAAATTAAAAATGGATCTGTCAGTTTCCGGTTAGAAATTCGAGCTAATCAGAATTTTCCGGCAAACACAAGAGCATTCGCATTAATTATTCACGATAGGATTATCAGATACAACTTGTCGATAGATTAAATTCAATTTAAAATTATAGATGTTGTCTTAGAATTTAAAAAAAAATGTATAATTAAGATAAATAAATGTATTTTAAAAAAACTTACCTGATTTCTCATTTAAAAAATCTTACCTTGATCCAAAATAAATCTTAAATTAAAACTAAAAAATATATTTATAATCCAGGAAAGAAAAAAAATTAACATCATCGAAAAAAAAGTCAGGCAGGTATGAGAGACGTCTATTTAGTCACAGGGTCACCACCATCATGATGGGTGAGACGTCCAAATCTTAAATAAAAACTAAAAAATATATTTCAAACCCGCGAAAAAAAAAATTAACATCATCGAAAAAAAAAAAAAAAATCAGACAGGTATAAGAGACGTCTATTTAGTCACAGGGGCCCACCATCATGACGGGTGAGACGTCAACAGGGTGGGACTGCATGGGTCAGACGTCTGGGATGGAGTTCCCCAGGCGTGTCTCCCTGACGACCCAATGTAACCTAGTCACTACTTATGCACCATATGTAGTTTCATCACCTGGAACAACTACAGAACGTGCCAACTGGCCAGCCTTCCGTAAAATTCAAATCAGCCGACCTTTCTAAAAGACCAAAGAACCAATCAGGAGTATTCTCATATAAAGCACATACATCATTCTTTAATTTTTCCATATCTTCTATCAGATTCAACCAGGTGCATATTTTCAAGTTCCGATGATAAAGTGGACTATTCTCACCCCATAATTTCAAATAATAAATGCACAGCAAAGGACCTTTATTTGACGAATTCAAAAACTTTTTACATACTTCCATTTTCTTAGCATCTCCACACAACCAATTTAGATAAATATCGACCAACTGAAAATTGGGCTGATCGATCAGGTAAGTATCTAAAAACTCTTCAATGTCGCTCAGATGCTGGATTTTGATCTCTTCAATTTTTTCCGAAGGGATCATGCAAAATTCACAAAAGTGGTCTAAAAAATTTTCTGGAAACACCTCAGGGCCCTTTCGAAGGTTAAGTAAATATTCCATTCGATTTTCTGTGACCAGCACGTGCAGTTTCTCCTTCTTGAACTTTAAGACTTCCTCATCAGTTTCGTAATAAAATTTTATAAAATCGTTGGATAAATTAACAATCGACTCTATATCAAACTTTGACTCGCGTGTATCACTCCAAAATCTGAGAACGTTAAACACGATGAAATCACCTACTTTGGTTCCCACATAATGTACACCCCATCTCGCAGCATGTAAGACGTCCGGTTCCGAAAAATTATCATTTGCCCCGGAACAAGACGATTTTATGCCCAAGACGACTCCCTGTTTTAATTCAGTTGCCTTTTCAAATTTCAAAAATGTCAAGCCCTCGGCATTATCAAATGGATCTTCGCCCGGGTACGTCGCCAATGAATCCCCCCGACTCAACCAACTCAAATCACCAGATTTGATCCTTAGATACCACGAAGATTCCACAATTACGAATTTGTAAGATTTCATCGCATCCTTAAAGCTTTTGACTTCACCATCAGACTCAAGCTTCCATTTCAAAAATTTATCCGCTAGTTCAAATTTGTATGATCCGCATGGTTCCGTTAAAGATCTGATAACGGAAATAGTATTTATTTCGTTCTTGAGACTGGCTCTCTCAACTTTCGATTCCGTTAACCAGTCTAAAAAATGATCAAAGAAACCGAATGATTCATCTTTCTCCATTAAATCCTTAACAAAGAAGTGGTACGAAATATATTCTTTCAAAAGTTCTTTCGGTTCCGGAATAAAATTGAAAACTTTTTCGATTATCTCGTTCAAAAAATCAAATTTTCCAAATTCTATTAGCTCCAGAAAACCGTATTTTACTAAATAATTCATTTCCGTACCATCAACTTCCCTAATACCAGGATCATTGAAAAGTAAATTTAAGATCTCCAGATTCAAAGTTATAAAGAAACTGCCAATATCACGCCGCAAGCAACTAAGCTTTTCATCGACCGGAATGATTCCCCAAACTTTTTGCATTATTTGAAACACGAGTTCGTTGTCCACGGAAAATTCCCAACGGTTCATGGCATTAATGTACCAAATCACAAAATTTGCCATTTTCCTCAATCTTGATGATTTAATATTCCAATCATATTTAAGTAAGTTCATATCGTCTATCAGTTCCTGATACGGCCAAACGAGTAGAAACATTTTAATTATTTCATCCGCATAATTCGTGAGAAATAAGTACCTTTCCTCTTCTCCCATCTGATTAATCAAAAATAATAAATTTTCGCAATCTTTTTCTACCATGAAAATTGCTTGATAGTCTTTTCGACAGCATTTCACCGCGAAATTAGTTAAATTTGAAACCTTTTCAACTACGTCTAATTTCTCCCAATAAAATCTAGCAGCTTTGCTGAAACCTGCTTCTAGGCACAATTCAAACATTCGTTGAGGTGAAGCAACATTCTCAATTATGCTTTTATTTCGAGTCAAACAAATGGAAACGGACATTATGTTATATATTTCATCTCCTGTCTTTATCTCAGGGTAAAACTCACTGAGCTCATCCAGCATTTTATTTTTACGTTCCTTCACAAATCTTTCACGGCCATAAATACAAGCTAACGAAAACAGTGGAGAATGTCCAAAATAATCTGACTGATACATAAAATTATCAGCAGCCATTAAATCCCTCCAGTATAAATCAAATATTTTAATTTCATCAACCGCTCCAAAGCTGAAGTAAATTCTTTCCGTAAAAATCGAATCAAGTCCTAAAATTTCGGTCACATAATAAATCCAATCATAAATCTTTTGCCCAATAAATAAAATGGTCTTCTTCAATAGCACGGAAAGATTTGAAGGCAAATTTATGGAATTTGCATACCGAACAAGAAGCTTTGATATCTCACACCAATTTGGATCTGGATATTTCCAATACGTTCGTGAGAAATTAATTTTTATTTTGTTTTGATTGCGATATGAATCCCAAAGCTTTGCTGCTATGGACATCATTGAAAGATTTTGAAGTTTTAAATCCGGTCTGAATCTGGTTCCTTCCATGGTGATATTTCTTATCACTTTTCCTTATCCTCTCCTTTATATTTTACTTTCAATCAAAGAGATGATGCTAAAAGAAAAAAAACACGCAAAATCAGAATAAAATTCAGATTTTAGATATAAAAGAAAATCATTGAAGCTCTAACAGGGTCATCGCCAGGTATGGACAAATAGTGGCTCCAAGACCTTGGCAAAATAACACCCTTTTTGCGTTTAAAAATAAAATTGTTGTATCGCTGCCAATAAGGAACCTGTGTATGCATGTCAGCATCATAGCAGATCTTTAGGGTTTGCAACACATTTCCAATAAAAATCCCTCGACATGGAAAAAATTTCATCCGGCTAATGTACAAACACTAATGATAATGGCATGAATCCAAGCTTAGCATAGACCAGGACAGGCAATTGAAATATATACAAAACAATATTCGATTTTAAAATCTATAATAAAGATCGGCGATTTTGATTCAATTCGCCGTGAATCGATTCCCCCCCTCCGATATTTTGTATTTGAATCGAAGCTTATTTTTCCTAAATTTGCTCAATCTTCCTCGAATAAGTTAAGATGTATTTCTTGATCTTTTGGATTTGTGTAAATATTCACTTCAACATAAATTCATTTACACAACAAAAATTAAATTTATGTACACGAATTTAATTTTTTTCCTTTTGTGTATTTTGAAGACAAGAAAAAAAAGTCCTTTTAATCTTTTTTTGTGTTTTTTTAATTAATCCAATCATATCCTGTCACCTGTTTTATTTGTTAATTTCAATTAATTATTAAGAATGTATTTTTTGGTTGTTTGTTCTCTTTTTTCAACTCTGTGGATTTGTGATTTGTGTCGTTTTGCTTTTGAAATATATATCATTTTGTCATTTCAGTTGAAGCATGGCGAAGATTAAAGAACCTTCTAAGATTTAAAAAAAATTTAAGGATAAAAACAAGTTACGAGTAATATCATTCACGATTCGCGTTGAATTGATTTCCCCGAAAAAAATTGCGCATCTTTAATGGACAAGCTTCAACAAGTAAGAAAAAATAACTTACAGCAAAACACTCCTGATTGCATCATTTTCGACATCCGAACCCTGTTTTTATTTCAATTGATCATACAAGTCTAAGGTTTAAATACATCGTTGAAAGCGCTTGACTATTAAATTTTTTACACTCTTTCGTTTCACGATTGCACGAAAAAAATCTGCAACATAATAACCATAATGCAGTAATTCATAATATTACTACAAAAAAAGGAACTTTGAAAAAATGATTTTAAACAAGTTGGGTTGTATCTCTTTCAAATATTTCTTACGTATGACTACTTTTAATCTTTTAATTATTCAAGTTCTTACCTGATCTAAAAGTAAAAAGATCATCCATTAAAATTTAATATTTTCGCTTTCTAAAAAAAACAATTACAAACAAGAATTTTAACATAAATAAATGAATACCAAACGAGAGACTGCTACAATAACAACAGCGGACATAGCAGTGAGGGGCAGGGTTGCCACATCAAAAATTACGAAAATAGTACGCATCAACCTCCGAAACTAAACATTAGGAAAAATATTTTTTGTAAAACTTTTTTTTCTCACAAACGCAATAGTGGTACCCCATAAACTAAACATAGAGGTCTTTTTTCCATTAGTGGTGCAAGTACCACTTAAGTGGTACATTTGGCAAGCCAGGTGAGGGGCTGCTAAACAATTATATTGTCAGCAGAATCATAGTCAAGGGCAACTGTGGGTGCTACAACGTATGAGATATATCTATTTTCATTTTATTGTAGGAGGGAATTACGAAAAAAAAAGTGTCAAACTTTTTAAGAAAGTCCAGTTTTGATAAGTAGATGGAGCCTAATGCTTGTAGTCATGCGTCATGTGACCATCGACAATAACATGGTGGTTGACAACAAAAAAAAAATATAAAAATGAAATAAAGAACAAAGTAAGGCTATTTATAAAAAAAAAAAAAAATAATAATAATAATAATAAGTAACGTTGGGAACAACATTTTTAAACTTATTAACAACAATTCAAAAAAAAAAAAAAAAAACATTTTAGTGTCCTAAAAAGCCATGGTTTCAAAATGGAAGTTCAGTCACACGACCTGACTGCACACAGTTCCTGCCATCAATTGACTGAATTTCTGAAGTAAAAACAGCATCAATAAGGAAAGCACAAGCGCTTTGAAAACAAAATTAACCATTTTTTTCACATCGATATAATTCGACGTAAGTTTCAACCACTCCGGTTAGCCAGGCGGTAAACGAATTAATCCCTTTACATTATAAATGTTTACTATGAAACGGTTCTTGCACAACACTTTTTGAAATTGAAGAGCACACGGAAAAAAAATTAACAGATTTCATATTTCCGTTGATATTTTTAAACAAAAGCTTAACATAAGAACACGGTGGAATATTAACATATTCAGCCCGATTTTTTTTTCACCGAACACCCTTCAAATTTTAAAAACTCATTAGCAATAATAAACCCAGGTCATACTTAATCGGATCTCACAGTATAAGTTGATTCTTCCTAGAATACTGTTTCAGAATAAAGCATTCAAAAAAAAAAATTAATAATTTGCAATATGAAATTAAGACTCATGTTACTTTTTATCAACTATTTCATACGAGCTGGCGGAGAATTTAACGAACAAGAAGAAAATATGTTGACGGATTTTTTGGGTTATTTGAAAATAAAGAACTGTTTCTTTTTACGCCATATAATCAAACCAACAACCTTTAAAAAATTGTCCGCTTCAAATATTTACTCTACTTTTCCCGCTGGAAATTTTGATCCACTGGATGTAGTTACCGAACAAAAAACGGTGATGCTTATAAAAACCACTGCAAATTTCCCCGAAGAAAAAGAATATTTCTCTTCACTGCGAAGAGTAAGTTCAATCAATCAAAATTTCGATGAAATTAAAAATAAATTAAAATTACAGCTTGGAATATTGGATGATGCCTGCAAATTAATTTGGCTGGTCATTGTCAACGACTCCGAGATAAATCACAGTGACATTTTTGTACCTTATGAATGCGAATTTTATACTATTTATTCGTTAAGAGATTCCTCTGGTTTCAAAATTACAAAAATTTATAATTTAGGAAAAAACTTAATACAAAAAGATTTCGGAACTTGGTATCGTAATGGTAGCTATGATTTTTCGATAATTCGCCGTTTCCCTACCAAGATCGATGCAAACCAGACATCACTTAGAACGTCAAGCGATTGTGCAATTGTGCGTCATGAGATATTTTGTTTCTTTGAAAAATGCGATAGCCTAAATTATTCTCATTTTAAGGTACAAAGATGGCTACTCGATTTAACATCTGGAAAAACGCAATACCTCAATTTCGTCTGTAACGAAGAGGATTTCGTCAAACATCTCTTACGAACAATGAATTTTCAGTATGTATTCTTGATATTTTCATGTAATCAACAGTTTGATATGGCAAATAAATTATAGTCTTGTAGCAACAAAAACGGGAGACCATTTGAATTTATCAGCATCAGACGTTCATTTAACAGGAGGCATTATATTCGAAGGTGGCAACTATCCCAAGTACATAAAATATTGGCCGAAGGGAAGGTAAGAAAGCCTATTTCGGTTTGATCGCTTAAAAATCATCGTTATCATCAAAACAGTCAAGGAATACAATCATCCATTCCTAAAAACACAGTTATTACCATAGATTCACGTTTACTCTCTCATTCATTGCCATTGGCACTCCTTTCTCAATCACTGTCAATGTATAAATTGTTATTTGGTTGTGAATATATTTTCAGGCTCGATTTATATATAAAATATCCCGAAACAAAGATGAGCGATGATTATTTCTACAGACCTTTTGGAACCGGTGTATGGGTAACTCTGATATTTACCGTGATAGGAGGAGGGTCGTTATGCATGCTTGTAAAATATTTGAACAACCGCTGTGTTGAGCAGCACCGGACATTCAATGTCTTAAATTACATTCTGCTACCATTCGATTCGATTTGTTATCAAGGTCAGTAGAAAGAATGGCAAAAAAAAAAAGATTGAGATGTTAGCATGGCAGGCCTATACTTAATAAAACATCTCCCTTCAAAGGTACATACACAAAGTGTCCTTATTTTTCATTTTTAGTTGCCACAACAATGAATAATGTTCTAGTCTCCAGTTGATAATAAATTCGATTTTAAAGGGGTATATCTACCGAAGCGCGCTTAACAGCATTTATAAGAATAAATGACTTGAGTAGGAATTACATTTTTAATAACGATTTTCGAATAGCACAGACTAAATTTAACCCGAAAGCGAGATTTCCATTTGAAAACGTGGGAAAATAACAAAAATTTCACAGACCGTAACCCGTCGGAGGAGTCGAACCCCCGGTCCTTTCGGTACAGCCCCGATCCCGACTTATAATAAATTTGATAATTAATTACATTGCGTAATCAATTACAATATTAGAAGAGTACATTGATGTCTTCACTCTACGAGTTTGGATCAGAAAAAAGACTCCACGGTACATTACACTATGCCCGAAATAACGTTTTACACTTTACAGTGCTGTATTTTATTACACGATGCAGTTAATTATCAAACTGAGACACACGATTAAAAAAAAAAAACAGTGGAAAAACCGACACCAAGTTTTATGATAAGTTTATTATCCCAAATCGCCTGCCTCTTATTAGAAGAGAACGTGACGCAATGGCTACTGAATTTTTCTGTCAGTCATTGACAAACATTTTCAAATTGCAACTGTTACAGGAGAAGATCACGACTACGCAATATCCATTAGAGTGTGTAGTTTCATTTTTCGCTTCCTCGGAATCTTTATAATTCAGGCATTTTGCTCGGACCTAACGTCGTATTTATCTTTACAAACTTTAAATCTGCCTTTTCACAATCTGGAAGAATTCGTAACGAATGGAAAATATAGACTATTAATTGGCGACGATCCAAGATTTTATATTAACAGCTATTTTGAGGCAAGTATGAATGAACAATCACATTAACCTTAATCTCGTGGGCATTAAAAGGCACTTCTTCTACACACCGGCTCCACCATGGACATTGGCAATCCCCACCGATAGGAATCCTTACTTTGGAAACTACATCTCTGCAGCCTCGTAGCCAGGGGGGGGGGGCATAGGGTGGCTCAGCCCCCCTATGGAAAAGCTTGAGCCCCCCTGTAAATTTGACTTAGCCCATGTATTTTCCCTATCTTCCATGTTATAAGGGGCCATTTGGAGCCCCCCTTTGAATGTCTTGTGCCCCCCTTTGTTTCTCAGGCTCACTACGGGCCTGCATTTCTGAAAAGACCGAATGAATCGACACCAAACCAGCCCCTGAAATTTTTGAGCCATAAGAATTTCATAGGACTGTGGGATATGAGTTTCACGCATTTCCCACTTTTACCTTTGAAATCACAACCATCCTTATAGGACTGCAAACTATTCTCAAATATGCCCTCGATTCGGATCGGCATAGGAGGTTTTGATATTTTATCAAAACATCCTATTTCGATCACCTATATAATAGCGAGGACATATTCGAGTCTTTGACAGTATTTTCGGCCATGCTGGTCCGGTAGGGTCGAAGCCTTTTCCGATTGTTTTTAAAACCCCCGACTTTTATTTATTCCCGCTCGGCTATCCTACAGGACCTTGATTGCTCATACCCTAACTTTTATTGTACTACCTCCTTCTTCCATTTACCCCATCCTTGGTAGAGGTCCCTATGTTGGTCATCCAAATGTATACAAAATGTATACGATTTTTTTTTCTTGATCGGGAAATTTCAGACCTGTGTTTGAGACCACAGTATGCAAAATGTATACATCTTATATTTGAAAATGGTGACCCGTAGCCGAATTCACAGCGCTCTCGACTCTCATTGTAGATGCGACGCGTCGTGCTTCTTTCCTAGTTCATAGCTAGGAACTTTTTTCAGGTCAAAACTAGTGCGCTAGTAAGAAAATCAACGGTTATTACCACCCCTCGATATGTATTCACTTTAATCGCTTCCGTACTACATGTATACAACATTTTGAATTGTACACAAAAAAAACCGCGGGAATAGTGACATTACTGTTTAAGTTAATAATATTTTCATCACGTTACTAATATTTTCCAGAATGTGCACATGTAGAACTTTCAGAAGCATAAAGTTCTAAATTAATTGAATTGGTTGAACAATTTGTATATAAAATGTATATAAATTATGTGTAAATCAAATATCTCTTTTTCTTCTTAGTCCATTACTCGATTACGAGCGTGCGCTCACATGCATACGGCACCCACAGTTTAATGAGGGTTCCAGACGGTTATTTTTGAGAGATTTAGGAGGCAATTAACGCTCGGTGGTTTGCAATTGCCTCCCGAGGGGTGGTAATCGTTGATTTTCTTACTAGCGCACTAGTTTTGACCTGAGAAGTTCCTAGCTATGAACTAGGAAAGAAGCACGACGCGTCGCATCTACAATCGAGAGTCAAAAGCTACGGGCCACCATTTTCAAATATAAGATGTATACATTTTGCATACTGTGATCTCAAACACAGGTCTGACATTTCCCGATCAAGAAAAAAAAATTGTATACATTTTGTATACAATTTGTATACAAATTGAACACATTTTGTATACATTTTGTACTCAAAATGTATACTAATTGTATACAAAATGTACGCAAATTAAAATGGTATACAATTGAAATTGTATTACAATTTGTATACGTGTTGAATACATTTTGCATGCATTTTTTTATACATTTTGTATACAAACTGTATACATTTGGATGACCAACATAGGGACCTCTACCCGATCCTTCAATTGTACATAAAATGTTTGTTTAGCTGTGGAAGCTGTGCTCGACTGCTCGTTCGTTCCGCAATCTGTAATCCAGTCGTTGCGGTATTTTGACCGTATTTCAGACCAAAAACATAATGTAATAAGATTCCATGCCAAAAAAAAAAAAAAAAAAAACAATGCACAAAATAAAATGTGTTTATGATATGGTACTACTCTCCATCCCCATCAAAATAAGTTCTTTGGATTATGATTTATAAAATTAACTTTTTAGAAAAGAAACGACACTGTTGTACAAAGGATCAAAAACGGATTAATAACACATTTTAAATATCCCAGCGAGATGTTAAAAAAACTATGCAGCAATGAAAAATTTGCTTTCCCTTTTCACAACATTTTTCCAAAAACCAACTGCTCACTCGTACGAATTCCTGAAGCAGTGATGACTTTCTCGAACGTCTTTAGATGTGGGAATGAAAATTATTACATTGACGTCATGAATCATGTGTGAGTATTAACATTAAATACCGTACCGAGGGCTTACTTTGTACACTTTTTCACTTTTTTTTGTTATTATTTGTAAAATACTGATGCGATTTTCAATCTGTCTTCACAAACATGAAGGGAGATCCTTCAGCTTTCAAATGATACCCCCTTGTAATGGTTATACTTCTTCTAAGTCGATCTATGACTCAATTTTCCGAACGCCCTCGACGATCTGAAAGTGGGGTAACTTTGGACATTTTTGCTTCTGCATCCGTAACTCGGTAATTTAAACAATAAAAGGGCGAAAAAATATTCTCAAAACATATTACCGTTAATAAATAAACAATTTTTATGCCGTTAAATAATCTTAAGAAGAGAAAATGATCCAGAAAAATAAATTCTTTGAAACCAAAATAAAATGTGTTTGAATGAATAAAATGGCTGATTAACATGGCGTTTATGGAGTGTTTACAAACATTTTTTTGTTAATTCTTGTCTTTCTGCTCTCGGGAAAATACATTTGGAAAGAAATTTTTTGGGTAGATAAAGGATGATGTTGGGCAAGTGCCGAACGTGTTTGAACCTGAATACGGTTTTCAGATACCGTTGGAGGGACCTTAGTATTCCGAACTTTGAAATTTTTTCCCGTCTCGCATTATTTTGAAAATCGAATATTTTTATAACGAAGCTAATTGAAAGGCCGATTTTACTAAATAATATTCAAGAAGCTTCACTTTATGAAATGCAATCGTTGTTTGGGCTTTTCCATGTTCTATTTTCAAGAATTTAAGGGAAAATCAAAGTGTCCAAAGTTACCCGGTCGAGTACAAAGTAACCCCCTCATACGGTACACGCTTTGTCTACTCAATATAACAGAAGCATATGGGACTGAGCCTAGTAAAGGCACCTTGAAGTGAATAGCAAAATTACTCTAGATACATATAGAAACGTACCAGGAACATACAAGGAAGTAGGGTAAAAAATGTAAATCTTCCCTTTTTGGGGGGAAAGTCGATTCTGTACCATCATATTCATATCACTACCAATGTCAATGTCACTGTCACTATGACCATGATTATCGCAGTGATTATCACTCTGACAATCACTAGAACTATGACAATGAGTATAACTATGACTATGGCCATCACAATTACTATCACTATTAACACTAAAGCTAATATTTACAGGCGTTTTTCAAAATAAGAATTCTGCGATTTTTAACATTTTTTTGAAAACCATTTTTAGAGCTCGTTACTGATCATGGGACCGGACCTTTCTTTTTGCTGTATTAAGATTCGTTTTTACTAGTCTTTTTTCATCAAGTGCCTTCTTCACCTTCGTTGAGTTAAAAACACGTCGAAAAATCTATTGTGGGAACACACCAATTTTGTGCACCGTCAAGTATGCATGTTATGAATTTAGCAATAACATATGTATTAAAAACTTTTCTTTGCCTTTTATCAATGCTTCATTTTCCTGATGTACGCCAATAGGTTTCTGCAAGCCTGGGAATTTGGGTTGACTGAAAGAATGACGAGTGTACCGGAAAACATCCTACAGTTCAGGTACTACAGTACTACAGTCGTGCGCAATTTCCAAGGTGAAACAACAATTCTTCATCCGGTCGAAATAAATCAACTAATTAAAATATTCAATATCCTCTGGTTCGGTTGCACAACTGCGTGGATATTCTACTTGTGTGAATTGGTCAGCAAAAAACTTAACAAGGAACTTCAAAAAAAGAAACGTGACAACGCCTAACGGAGAGACAATGTTTAAAATGTTAAACTCGCAAGAAATAATTAAACAGGAGCAGTGACGATGCTGAGCCTAAAATAAAAAGGACTAGAATATTTATAAAAATATTATGAATATTATGAAATATTATAAAATATTATAAATTTTATTGAAACAAACGTCACCAGGACTTTAAAACAAATAACATTAACAAGGCAGAATTAATTAAAAGAGATAAATTGTTATTTTTCCACATTTATTGTGTACCGTCGATCTAGGGGCTTTAGTTCTAATCATGTTTTCTTTGATGTGAAAGAACACTAGAAATATAATGGTTTGATGGCTTCATTTCAGATTTGTAACATAGCCATTTTCATACTTTCAATCCTACCCACCAGCATTAATGTAATGAGTAAAAATACGTAACAGGTGACTTCATAACAGTGAAAATTATACCGTTCCTAAGAAATTGAACTTTACAACATCAAAATATAATATGTCACACCATACATTACAATGTTTACTATCAAACGGGTTATTGCACAACAATCTCTGAAATTGAAGAGTACACGGGAAAAAAATTAGAAAATTTCTTAATTTTGTTAACATTTTTAGACAAAAGCTTAAGGGGATAGCCTCCGTGCATTTTTAACTAGTAAAACTGCTTCAGAAAAATCGGTTTTGTGAGCGTTGTATCAGGAATTTTTAGGCCGGAATGGTTTTAAATGGTAGAGGAAGGTTGAATCTAGATGCATGTTGTCCTCTTTTTCACTAAAAGTTTTTCAGCGATGAGGAAATGAGTTCCGAAAATGACGAAAATAAGCACTTTTTGAAGGGCTATAATTCGCCAAGGAAACAAGGTACGAAAAAAAGGAAACAACACGCATTTAGATTAACTCTTGCAGATTTCAGGGAACCTTCATTTTTTGTTGTATGTTGTACCGTTTCCCGACCAAATCGAATATTCGACAGCAAGAAAATGTATTTGGAAAGAAAGTTTTGGATCTTTTAAAAAGGAAGCATATTATACCTGACCCAGACCTCCCTTTGTAACGTAAAAAGACGATCCAACAATTTGATTCGCCGTAAGAATCCTATCATTCAGCACTGTCCATGTTCAGAAGGTTCGAATTACCACTTTGATAATGGTGATGCCTGCCATAAGACTTCTCGGTTTTATTCATTTATTTAAGTGTTAGACCTTTTTCTTTTTTTTTTTGGGCTTCAATCATTTTTTGAAAATGCGTTGAGATGTTGCCATATTAAACAACCCTTATCAGGCATTATGGTTACATGAAAGAGTTTTCATGCTGGTTATCCTATTAGCATATCGAGGATTTTTGCCAACCAGTTACACATTTGCCAATACGAATGCAGAAGATTTATTTTCAGTCAGTATACGGAGTTTATGATTTTTATTTACATTGTGATTGTAACAAATGGTTATATCAATCTGACTATGAAAATGCAATTAACTCTTTGCCGTCCATAACGGACTCATAAATTTTATACCCAGACACCCATGGGACCATATGGACTTATGGGCCCATATATGAAACCCATATATTTATTGCTTTTTTTTTTCTTATGAACTTAAAAGTTCAAGTAATTATAACGGATGGGCAGTCATTTATGCAATATTTAACAAGGAGGCTTCACCTATGTTTAGCTTATGTTCAAAACAGCTTCTTCGTGTAGAGGCGTTTACAAAGTTTAAAAATAATAAAAAATAAATATTTTTGGGGTTTTTGAACTGCTAATTCAGAATCTAAAGTCCAAATTTTGAAAAAATCGAAGTTAAAGATGGCGGACTATTAACTTTTTAAATTTTCAGTTTTCTTAATAAAAGGGTGTACAAGTATTACGTAAGCACGAATTTTGCCTTTTTTCACCCCCTCCCCCTTGTAAGATAAAATAAGCAAATGACCCCCCCCCCCAAGTATTACGTAAGATTTTCGACCCCCCCTTTTTTAAGTACTGCGTAAATAAAGATTTTATACTTAAAAAAAAAAAAAAAACTGTATATATTGATATTTTTCTTTTCTTAGTTTGATTTTTTGTTATGACCAGCAAAATTATTGCTAGGAATTATAGGATTTTGCGCAAAAACGATTCCAATTTTTCTTTCGAAATTTTTGCATATTTTTGTTATATCAAAAAATTTAAAAATTAACTTCGAAAAAATTATGAATTCTGGATAATTTTTTATAGAGATTTTTCAAAAGAAATAAATGCTTACGTAAGACCAGCTCAACCACCTCCCCCTCCCCTCCCATTGAAAGAATAATTAAGCATTTTAAATACCCCCCCCCCCCCCCCTAACGTGCTTACGTAATACTTGTACAGCCCCTTATTATTACTCGAAAAATAATCGGTTTATGAAAAATTAATACAAGTTCATTTTCCGGGAGGCCTTTAATCTAAGACAAGTTGATTTTCTGGGGGGGCGTACGTGTCCCCTACGTAAAATTCGATGTCAGATTTGAAATCAGGGTGCCGTGAAACATGTAAATAGATATCTATATGTTATTTTTCCGATAATTTAAAAAAGTTTGTTTTCTGGAGGGCCACCAGTGTCCCCCCCCCGTTCCCCCCACGTAAAAACTAATGTCAGATTTGGTATCAGCGCAATATAGGTGGTACAATTGTGGAAAAAAGTTGGAAGAATAAAGAACAAAAAAAAAAAAAAAAAAAAAAAAAATCACTTGTTTTTTGGAATAGGTCAATGCCCGGTAACTCTTACTTTTTGGGTATTTATTTCCCTTTTGTGTTTTTTATGTCGGCTCCTTTTCGTAAATACAAAGTATATATCTGAAGTGCTGTATAAATTATTACATTATCGATATTCGTTTTAGCATCAGCTTTCGAACCTATTATTTTGGAGATGCTTTATTGTTTTGTCAAAAATGACTGCCAAATTACGTGCTTTTTACGATGCTTGCTTACTGCCCGAGATCATAGATCCTAGTGAAGAGTAAAATGACGATAAGGGAGCCTGAACATGAGACAATGCAAAAACCAAATCGATCAAAGAGAAAAAAAAAAAAAAAAAAAAAAAAAGGACTTGAATGAAACTGATTTAAAGATTAACTGGGAAAACGGACATGAAACAAAATAAAGAATCACTGATGTTTCGGTTTGCTATAGAAGAATACTGCATTTCAAAATAAACAACCTTAATGGCAACATCGGCAACTATTCATTATTCAATGGAAACGGTTATTGTCCTTATCAGGTACCCCATCCGACGTCTGTCGAACCTTTTTTATTTTCTTCACCCTGTACTACTATGTTACGATTACGATATAACAACCCAACTCCAATTTTGGCATTGTTAGATGGTATTCGCTCTTATGGTGTTTTCGGGCATTTTTTCTTGTTTTCAAAATATAAAGCCATTTACGAAGGATTTGTCAAAAATTTTTGCAACTTAAGAAGAAGGGTGTCATAAACCCGGTTGAGAACTTTCTCCGCACGGAGTCTAGCCCCTTAACATGAGAACACAGCAAAATGTTAAGAGGAGGCTTCAGATATTTATTTAAATATACCAAAATAAATTTCCATGGCTTAGAACTGTTTTTTGGAGATACAAATTAGAAATCTGGTTTCGTAGCGAACTTCATAGTGATACTGGCATCTTTCCTTCAAAATTTCAGATTCTCAGGTTGTACAGAAACTCCGGAAAACGCTTTGGAAAATATATTCCCGACATTTATTTTTGAAAAAGTTTTCCGGAGTTTCTTTACAACCTGAGAATCAGAAATTTTGAAAGAAAGATGCCAGTATGAATATAAAGTTCGCTACGAAGCCAGATTTTTAATTTTTATCTCCAAAAGAAAGTTTTAGGCCAGGGAAATTTATTTTGATATATTTAAATAAATATCTGAAGCCTTCTCTTAACATATGGAGTTCGATTTTTTTCACCCAAACCCCCTTACAACTTACATTGCTTACAAACCCCCTTCAAATTTTTTAGACCCATTAGCTATAATAAATCCAGGCCATACTTAATCGGATCCCACAGTTTAAGTTCGATAATCGGTTAGCAATCGGTTGCTCATCCCTTACTTTCTTAATGAGACGGCTATCGGCTCTGCCAACATGCTCATTCCAGGCTTTCCTTCTCGCTTTTAGTAATGCCGGTGACGTTGCATTCTCTTCGAATGTCGGTATTCCGAACTCTTATCTAATCTAGTGTTTCCCGCAATTGAACGTAGAACCTACAAACCTACAAATAGCCTCGGAAATGGAGATGCGTTTAAGTGGATAAATATTTCCAACTCAAATTATGCTAACATAAATTTACTGCTCCATAGACCCTTTACACCATTCTTGTACGTTAAGGGAGGGAGAGGGATTGCGAAAAACTTACCATTGCTTACAATAGGGATGGAGGGGGCTGGTATAACAATTTTAGAATTTCGAATTCAGAATATCGTCACAACTCCATTATCCTCAAAAAAATTTAATCAAGTAAAATTGAAACAAACTTAAACCGAACTTGAAACAAATAACATTAACAAAGCATGAGGATGATCTTATCAGCAGAAAGAAGAGAGTAATTCCAAACAAAATAAAATTGAAAAAGATAAATAATGGGCCTCCCGACAACTTTATCACTCGTCAAAGAATAACGCGACGGTTTGTAACGGTCAACTGGTAACACGACATTTAATAACGCTACCTTTTAATAACGGCGACATATAAGTATTTAGTAAAGGCGACATATTTAGTTCACTGTTCCAAAGATACTGTTTCAGAAAAAAAAAGATACTTAAAAAAACAATAAATTTCAATATGAAATTAAGACTCGTGTTATTTTTTATCAATTATTTCATACGAGTTGGTGGAAAATATAACGAACAACAAGTAAATATGTTGACGGATTTTTTGGGTTACTTGAAAATAAAAAGATGTATTTTTCTTAACGATGTAATCCAACCATCAATTCTGAAAAAATTTTCGGCCTCCAACATTTACGCTACTACTATTCAAGTTAATCATTTTCATCGATGGATAGAAAATAGCGAACGAAAAACAATGATACTTTACAAAACCACTGCCAATTTTCCCGAAGTAAAAAAATATTTCTCTCGACTGAAAAAAGTAAGTTGAATCTACGAAATAATTGCAATGAAATAAAAAATTAATTAAAATTACAGTTTCGAGTATTGGATTTTGCCTGCAAATTAATTTGGCTGTTAATTGTCAACGGCTCCTATATAAATCACCGTGATTTTATTGTACCTCACGATTGTGAATTTTATATTATTTATTCGCAAAGATATGCCTCTGGTATCAAAATCACAAAAATTTACAATTTAGGAAACAACTTGATTCAAAAAGATTTCGGAACTTGGTACGGTAATGGAAGCTATGATTTTTCGATGATTCGCCGTTTCCCTACCAAGATTGACGCAAACCAAACATTACTTAGAACGAAAAGCAGTTGTGCAAATGTAATCATGAGATATTTTGTTTCTGTAAGAAAATGCGACAGCTTAAATTACTTTACGTTTCAAGCTACCAACATTGCGATTGAATTTAACATCTGTAGATACGCATAATGTCAGGTACGACTGTAGGGAGGAGAATTTCGTCCAAGATCTTTTACGAATAATGAATTTTCGGTATGTTCCTGATATTTTGTTGTAATGAACAGTCCGATATGACAAATAAATTATAATCTAAACAAAAACACTTCCGTGTAAAAAAAAGGGAGCCAAGTTTTTTTTGCTTCCCTTTACAAAAACCGTCTGCCCTTAAAAGTGGTGATATCAGAGGGGGCAGCCAAGTAGCTTAATTTTCTTATTACAAAAAACATTTTGCCCTCAATAGTGGTGATATCAGAGGGGGCAGCCAAGTTAATTTTTTTGCTGTTATTAAAATTTTTTCCGAAGTCATTTTCCTCCGTGAATAAACTCAAACTTGGGCGCTTTTTTCTATCATGCAAGTGAAAACTTTTCTCAAATATCGAAAATCATAGCTCAGATAAAGGTTTCGACGTAATATTTATTGTGAGTGACGGGAAAACTTAGGTAAATCCTTATTTAAAAAGTGAGATTTTGTAAGGATTAATGACGAACCATTGAGACAGACTTATAGCGACGTAATAACTTTCTGGTGCAGATTCTTGTCCGATTGCTGAGAAAAAAATTTTTATAGGAGAATTTTTCCAGTTGAAAAGGATTGAGGAAAATTTGATTTGAGAAGGATTATTGTGTCCTTCATACAGAGCCTTTAAAAAAAAGCGCCCAAGTTTGAGTTTATTCACGGAGGAAAATGACTTCGGAAAAAATTTTAATAACAGCAAAAAAATTAACTTGGCTGCCCCCTCTGATATCACCACTATTGAGGGCAAAATGTTTTTTGTAATAAGAAAATTAAGCTACTTGGCTGCCCCCTCTGATATCACCACTTTTAAGGGCAGACGGTTTTTGTAAAGGGAAGCAAAAAAAACTTGGCTCCCTTTTTTTTACACGGAAGTGTTTTTGTTTAGATATCACAACTTTTTGTAGGGTGAATTGTTTATTTTTATTGAAACATTTTTTCCCTTATCACTATCATCATCATCACTACATATATAAAAGTAAAGTGAACCAGTTATGTCTGATTTTTCGACCGCCTTGTAAATGATTTTTTTTTTTTTAATCCTTTGGGTCCCCCATCAGTACAAAATATCTTTTTCCTACTTATTAGTTAAATTGTAAGTTTTACACCAAAAATGTGAAAAAACTTCAAGCTTTTCCAATTTTTTGATGATTAAAATTTCAACCTTTGAAATATTTTTTCTGTAAAAAACTTGCGCAATCAGAATAATTTTTATTGAAAATTTTGACTTTAATAATACAAAATCCTACCTTTTTCTTAAAGTTTTGGTCCTGTATAGTTAGAAAACCGAGAAAAAAAAAAAAAAAACTTATTCAGCTTAAAATTGTTTTTAAAAAAAATTAGCCCCCCATCAGCTAATAATTACAAATTTGAAAAAGGTTGAAATTTCCCCCCATATAAAGCGGTCTGGGGCGGGGCAAAGCGCCGCGCGGAACGGCTAGTTAATTATTAAATAAATAAATATTTTGGCTTTGGAAAATAATTCTTGTTTAATTTCTAAGTCAGCAATGCCGGTAATGACTCCTTGTTATTATTATTGAAAATTTGTTTTGTTATTATTAAAAATTGACAAAAAAAAAAAAAAAAAAAAAAAAAAAAAAAAGATTTTTTTAATTTTGAATTTACAAGTTATGACCGATTTTAGAAATATGAAATTTCGGGGGGGGAAAAAAAAAATGATAATTTTGCCTACGAATTGTCTGGGTTTCATTATTGTTCACTCAACCGTAACATGTCATTGACATTCATAATAATATAACAATAACAAAGGCTACTTTTAAACTAGTTTCCTTTTTTTTCTTGATTTTTTTTTTTTAATATTGAGGGTTACATACTCTGGATTTTGCAGGCGGAAAAGAAAATTGCTTATAACTCAGGCCCAGTTTCGAATTTTCCAATTTTTGAGGTTTTATATGAGTTTATATACCAAATGGTGTAACGGTACCGAATTTCAAAATTCCAAGACCTCTGGAAGGGTCCGAACTTTATGCTATATATATATATATATATATATATATAGTGAGTGAGTAACGCTCAAAATGACGATTTTCGACCCCTAGAAAACCGAAAAACGACAAAACCTAGAAAGTTGAAAATCGGCATAGTTAATATCGAAGGGAGCGGTGTTCCGTATGTAAAGAAAAAAAATTTTTATCTTAATCGGGTCGCGAGTTTCGGGGCTCTGAAAACAACGGTAGGATGAGCTTAGTAAAGTAAGGTGCGAGTGGAGTGCACTTAAAACTTGGCTGGGTGCACTCCGTGCACCTTGATTTATTAGTCTTGTAGCAACAAAACCCGGAGACCATTTCAATCGATCGAAACTGACGAAAACAAGGGATTATAAATCGGTCAAATCATAGAAAACGTCCTTCACTTAGATAGGTTAAAGTTGACGACAAAAATTTATTCCGGGTTTGGTTTTTCACCTTAAAACTCTGAAATTTTGTAATTGTGGGGGCAAATTTTTAAAGTGTTTGGCATTTTGGTGGAAAAATTATGTAAGAATAAACACGGTAGAGGGTATCAATTTAAAAATGGCCGGCGGACTACGACCCAATTAATAATTTACAAAAGGAATTAATTAAAAACTCTCAAATTAGGTCGTAATGTACTAGTATATATTCTAAAGGTCAGCAGAAGGCCTTTTCGGAACTATTTCATCATCAGTGCTAAAACAATATCAATTTCAATAAATAGTTGACAAAAAATTACGAGATAAAATATAACAAAGGGAACGTTCAAGTATTACGTAAGACTTTTTTCCGGGTTTTTGGACCCCCTCCCCCCCGGTTGTAAGACATTTCGCAATACTTAGCTTATGGCGAAGATGGTGGATGCGACCCCCCCCCCCAAAAATCTTACGTAATACTTGAACGTTCCCTAAGGCATGAATGTGACCTTGACCTACCTACGATAAATTAACAAAATTGAACGTGTTTAAAAACGGCATTACGTAAAACAATTATGATGATGGAATAGTTCCGAAAACGCCTTCTGCTGACCTTTAGAATATATACTAGTACATTACGACCTAATTTGGGAGTTTTTAATTAATTCCTTTTGTAAACGGTAGAGGGTAATCAAATCGAATTACATGATGTAAGATATAGAAAAAAAATTTTTTTTTCAACTTCTGTTCAAAAGTAATTCAATTTTTGGAATTTAAATTTAAATTTTATAATTATACTTTTTTTTTTGGCTTCGGGGTTTTTTTTCTATCATTGGCTCTATCTATCAGTTGTAATCCTGGACAATTTTCACCCCGCGTTCGGCCCGGTCGTTGGCGACACGGAGTTTGTTCCGTTTTCTTCAGCCCAGGATTACAGCCGAAACGTAACGAGCAATGAAGATGTATACTAATCTAAAGCATCCTTTATGGTGTCGCCAATAATAGAAAAAAAAAAACCCCCGAAGCCAAAAAAAAAGCATAAAGATAAAATTTAAATTTAAATTCCAAAAATTGAATTACTTTTGACAGAGGTTGAAAAAAAATTTTTTTCTATATCTTACATCATGTAATTCGACTTGATTACCCTCTATCGTGTTTATTCTTTCAGAAACTTATTAACAGGATATTAAATTAACTTACTAATATGAAATACAAACTTACTAATATTAAATAATTTAAACACTAAAAATAGAGCTTTTGGAGAAAAATTATATCTCAGCACGCAGGCCGAGTATTCCGATTGCGAGTTCTATACAGGCCAACTTAAATTCGGATTTCTCGTAAAAAAGGAGCCTAAAAAATTCCCAACAGAAATTCCAAATCGGAAAGCTTGAGCTTCTGGGATAGCTTTTACACCGGAAAAATAGAGCTTCTGGAAAAAAATTATTTAAACCACCCAGGCCAAGTATTCCACTTGCATTTTCTGTACAGGCCAACGCAAATTAGGACTCCTCGTAAAAAAAGGAGTCAAAAAAAAAAAAAAAAAAAATTTGCAACAGAACTTTCATACGGGACAGCTTGAGCTTCTGTGGTAGCTTTTAAACCCCAAAAATAGAGCATATGGAGAAAGCTTATTTTAACAACCCAGGCCGAGTATTCCACTTGCGTTTTCTGTAAAGGCCAACGCAAATTCGGATTCCTCATAAAAAAGGTGCCTAAAAAATTCACAACAGAAATTCCAAACCGGAAAGCTTGAGCTTCTGGGATAGCTTTTACACCGGAAAAATAGAGCTTCTGGAAAAAAATTAAATCAACCACCCAGGCCGAGTATGCCATTGCGTTTTCTACATAAGCCAACAAAATTTCGGATTCCTCGTAAAAAAGAGCCAAAAAAAAAATCATATTTAACAGAGCATTCGCGTCAAATCGATCCCCCCCCCCAAAAAAAAAAAAATCGCTCGCCTATACTGCAGATTGGTAAAATTTGTTGATCGAAATATTCTTATTACTGCTCATTTCCCGATTAAATTCTGGCCAAAACATAATAAAACACTGCTCGTTTAATTAATCAAATACTGACCGGAAAAATTTTAGCCAATGTTAAATCTCTAAAGAAGAAACCTATATTGTCTTACTGTGGGATGGGGAGGGTGGGGGAGGGGTAAAATGTTCTGAATTAGTCTTACATAATGCTTCAATGACACCTATGATTCTATGAAAAAACTTTTTTCAACATTTTTAAAAGAAATGAAATCCTGTACTCAATTCTACCCTTAGAAATCAAAAATGTTCAATCAATCTATACATCGTCTCACTGCTGATAAAACGGAAGACTTAAAATTGCAACAAAGTATCCACAAGCTAAACATGAGGCCTACTCTTTTTTTTAAAAAAAGTTCAAAAGGTTAAATCTGCACCATTGCTGATTACAATTCAACCATTAGAAATCGAATGTTACAATAACTCTTATGTACAATACATCTTAGTCACAATGGAGAGAAAAACAAAATGTATAGCAAAACTCACCATTTTCGAAATTTCTTCCGGCAATTGCGATGTCTCAACTGAATACGACATTCGAGATTCGGTTCGCAGCTGACTGAAATGAAGGCTGAACTCATTTCTCGTCGTTACCGGGGGTTGCATTACCTTCGAAACACTCCCGTGAGTAGCCTTGCTTTAAGACTACTACTTAAAAAAAAAGAAGCTACTTTAAGTCCCTAACCCTACCAAACCGACCGAGCAAAAGGTCAACCCTGTGCGAAAGTGACCTACGGAACTCTATACCGAATAACGAAAAAAATTTAAACGCGCGAGCAACCCCCTGAAGAAAAAAACCAAAGATCAGTATCTGAAAAAAAAAAAAAAAATGCATAAATTGAGAATAATCACAACTTAAAAGCACCGTTCGTTTTTTGGAAATCCTATAGTTCGAAAAAATCCAAACGATTGCATTTTAAGGGAGGAACCTCTGTTACCATAAAAAGTTTGAAATTAAAGCCATAGAAAAAAGTGATCGATTAATTATTAACAATTTTTTTAAAAATGGGAAAGAATTTAGCAACCGGATTTCCAGTGTCTTAAGCAAACTCAAACAAGCCATAAGGAAAACGAGGGCATAGCGTGGGGGGAGTGGGGTTAGCTACCATCCTAACGCTTTCTAAACTAAGATTCATTTATTTTATATTTACCAAAAGCTGATCTTGCAAGTCGCCGAATTCTGCGTGAAACCACATATTCATGACTTGGCAGCAATGGAAGCCAGGATGTCTTTGTAGCAAATTATAAGGTCATACAGTATCTAATTTGACCTGATTCAGTCCCCGCAGTAAATGGGCTTTCATTTGAAAGGCTGAAACCTAATTATAATATTTTATAATTAATACGAATGGATTTTAAAATTTCTTCCTTGGGATCATATAAGTATTACGTAAGCACATAATAGGGGAGGGAGAAGTTGACGGAATGCTTACGGCTGTTTACGGAGGAGTGGGATTCCATGTCTTACGTAAATTTGAAATTTTAAAAATTTGCCATAAAAAAATATTTGCTGCATTATTCAGTGTAAAAATGGTCTCAGTAGTTCATAATGTTATTTTATAATTCCATTAAATTCAATTCTGGCTATAAAAAATAAGTGGAGATTACCGAAAGAGCCATTATAGCTTATATGCTAGCTATGGAAAAATAAGTGGAATATACTTACCGACTCTGCCGTCGTCATGTTATTGCATCACCATCGATGTCTTTGTAGGAAATTCCAAGGTCATACAGCGCCTAATTTGACCTGACTCAGCCCTCGTAGTAAACGAGCTTTCATTTGAATAGCTGAAACCGAACCATATAATATTTTATAATTAATAGAAATGGACGTTCAAATTTCTTCTATGGGATCATACTAATATTACGTAAGCACATAACAGGGGAGGGAAGGGGAGAGGGTTGATGAAATGCTTATGGCTGCTTCCGGAAGGGGGGGGTTCAATGTCTTACGTAAAATTTGAAATTTTAAAAATTTAGTATTTCGTATTTCTCAATATACGTTTTAACATAAATTTCTTTAGGAATTTAAACAAAATTCCCCCCAAAATCCACTTACTTTATTCCGTCAGTTCCCCAAATGTTTCTAAAATTTTAGCAAAACCCGGTAAGAATTTCTAAAAACCCCAAAAAAATCCATTAAATTTTCAGCAATTTCCTTAAAAACCCCGAAATTCTTTTGAGAAGTCCCCATAAATGTCTATCCTTATATGTCGCTAAAAAAAAGAAAAAAAAACACGAAACTAAGTTCGACAGAGCACCGCTATTATAAGCCGTTTTTATATTTTTAAAATTTTATAAAGCCTGCCATTCTTTGCACTTAAGCTTAAGGGGAAAAAGCACCGTTAAGACGTAGTCTTTTGTACTCAAAAAAAAAAAAAAAAAAAAAAAAAAAAAAAATTCCTGAGAGTCAATGTCTTCTTTTAAAATTTTGTTAGGACTCACCTGCATCTGAATTCCTCCTGACAAATAAAACCTCCCTTGGCTGAGTAATAACTTTTAAAATTCTTCAAAAAAGAATTGGCTCAACGTCTTCGAAATTAAGGGCTGCATCGCTGGAAGCTGAATATCAAAATCTCCATTCACTTTACTTGGAGCCGTTATCACTAGGCTATTCTTCGTGAACCAATCCTGAAACTGCCATTTGCTACATCATTTTCCGTAAGTTCAACCTCTAAATCGGTGTCGGATTTCGCTCCGGCGTTGCAATTTTCAATTCGTATAAAAGAGCCTCAATATGTTCTTTGACGACAGTCGCGACTTCCCGAGCTCCGGAAATCAACAATTTGAGACTTGTCTGTCGCGTCGGATCCGGGCAATTGCTAAGAAAATTAATGGCTTGCTCTAAACCCGTTTCGCTGCATCCGTTCAAAATGAGGACGTTATGACCATTTTCAAATGTTGAGTGCCGGGACAGCATCTTTTTCGTCCAACCCCGTAAAACCCTCCGAAGCCAAACTCCAAATATGCAAAAATGTAACGGTTAGCTGAGTGCTGGCCTTGACCAACGGGCAACTCAGCATCGTTAACGAATGTCCCATCGGCGATTTATCGAAAGTCGTGGATATCGGTTCGACTTCGTTGAAATGAGTGGAAGTTTGATTTTTTAACGCGCTCTTCTCCTTTTAAGACGATTTCCCGCTGTCAAAAATTTCCAATCAAACTAAAATGTTCCAAAACGAGGTGCTTATCTGTTTTTCAACGATCGCATTGTTCTCATCGGATTTCTCCCCGTCCTTCGGTGTTTTCGGTAAAAATTCCTTTTGGAAAACCTTGGTTAACGTGAGCAGCAAATCCATGGCGTTTCTGAAATCGATCGAAGCGGCTTGAGGATGGATGGAAACGTTGAGCCGCGAAATTATCGATAGCGATAAATATCGAAAATTCGGTTCCTGCTCCAAATTAAGCAGCGCAGTTCTTCCTATTTTTTCGGCGAATAATTGCCGAGTTAACCGGAATGTTATAGCCTCATAGTTGCGTGGAGCGCGTCCGGATGGACAGGAATTTGAAATAGCTTAACAAAAGCCCTATAAAATAAAAAGGAAGAAAAAATTAAATCAAACGGTATTCGAATGAGAAACTGATATTTTTAGAAGTTTATTACCTTCTAGACAATGGTTACTTTATCATTTTCGAAAATATTTTTAATCGGCTGTTGGGTCCTATTGTGGGGTTGATTATAAATGGGATCATGTTCCCTGTTTTCCACCCTTTCAGAACTTCCAGTCATTTCACCTGCTAGCCCATCTTCATCTGGACGTCGTTCCTTAATCGAGATCGGACTCCTCGCTTTGTGTATTCAATGATCTGAATTTATTAAAAAAAAAAAAAAAAATTAATAGGCATACCAAAGAGCTTGCTTACACAGTGAGCTCATCCCGAATCGAAGTCTACGCTTAATAACAATACATTTTTTTTTTTAATTTACCTGGCTTGAAATATTAAAATTAATTTGATATTTCCGTCTGTTTTCCCCGACGGTAACTCTGCACCCTGGAGCTTCACTCCAATAAGCCAAATTGATTAATTCATTATTCCACCACGTTTACAAGATCCATTTGTTGAGTTTTAATTGAAACCACTTCCAAACTCCAGTGAAAGCCTAAAAAAATTCTTAAAAATATTAGATTTTTCTTAAAATAAAATTTACATTTTCGAAAATTTTAAAAATAAATTTGAAAAACTATTAACCTTGTGTGATTCATGATTTCTCTGAGCATGAACTGCTGTTTTTTTTTTTGGTGTGGGAATCGGAAGATTTCGCAGAATCGTTTTGATCTTTTAAATTGGGATGTTGGCTAAAAGCGTTTTGTAATTGTATCATCATGAAGCACACGAGACACGTATGCTAGGGAGCACGAACGCAGGCAAATCTTAAGTCCTAGAAAAGAAAGTCAAATATATTACTTTTTTCATTTACAAAAAAAAAAAACTAATTTTAAAATGATATCACTTACGTCAAAAAGTCAAAAGATGTAATCGAACAGACACATTTCGACCATTAACTGAATCTACTAAAACTTTTTGCAGTTTGGGTTACTGTCACCGGGTAAATTTCTTTCACCCCTTCAAGCATGTGATCCATTTGAATTGATAAGTAGCTGCAAAATTTAAAAAAATGTTAATTACAGTCTTAAAAGACAAACCCATTTTTTCTAAAACAAATTTTCTTTTCTGCTTGACTTACATCTTTACACAGCGATTCCAACATGCTTTCACACCAGGCAAAACCATTCAGGTCGCAAATGGCCACAAGCAAATCGCAGTCGCAATAAACGGTTTCCGGAAGATTTTCTAGCACCTCAAGACATTGAATTAAAAAACTTTCGGTGAGTTGATTCATTGCATCATGCGTTCCCCGAAATATTTTAATGTGGTTAGGAATCTAAAACAAAAAAGGAAACAAAAAAAAGTTTAAAACAGTAGAAAACAAATTTTCTACTTTAAAAAATGCTCACCTGAAATTCACGCTCTGCTAACGGCATTTAGCATCTCCGGTTTTTCCTCGATTTAACGACTTCCACTTGAAACGATGAGGAGGCGCCCATGTCTGACCTGTGAAAAATAAACAAATAAACAAATAAATAAATTATTTTTCTTAAACAATAATCGAATATAATAAAAATAACAGAAAAAGAAAACAAGCTTTTTCATTTTACTAATAAAGTTTTAAAAAAAAAAAAATAACTCGATGGACTAGGTTCACCATTATCTCTTTGGAAAGTTGATTAGTTAGGATCTTTTTAAGAACTTGTCAAAACCTCAAATAAATTTTGTTGCATACCTTCTAACTCTGCCTCCTGCCTCCTCAGGAAGCTAAAAGCTTCCTGATAAGAGGTTCGATTATTTTTGATTAAATAGTTAATAGCCGATTTGATGTTTCGTGACTGAGAGAGTTTCAATGGCTGCGTTCCTGGAAAGTACCATGCCACAAAATTTGATTGATTAAAGTATCGCTGAAGTGAAAGTCGGTTCCTCCGATTCGTCTCGGGGTGCTTGTGGTCGGGAAAGATAAAACTGCTTCCTAACGAGGAATTTGAGAATCTATTCCAGCATGCCGGACCTACCCGAATGTGATCGCTGTAACTTGTTAAACTGATTTGCTTCGAGGCTGCTTCGTCCAAACGCTCCTAAAAACGAAACATTTTATTTTATTTAAAATTTCTGAACTAAAAAATCGAAAAAAGATAAAAATTATAAAATTACCGGAAACATACGTGAAGAATTTTTTCTCCAACGAGAATGTGTTGCAATATACATAACGTGCTGTCCGTCATGCGGAAACCGTACCCTTTCCGCGGCCCTTCTCCCCCGCATTTCCTTTATGGCCGAAAATGCCATCTACAAAAATTAAAAAAAAAATTACTTTTTTTTGAAAAATCTTCAAAAAGAAAACAAAAAGAAACTTACTCGATGAATCTTGACGAGATATTTGTAGGGGCAAAATTGAAAAAACGAGCGTTTTCGATTTTATCTTCTTGAATCAAAACATTTAAAAAATCGAGAATCATTTTCGGATTTGTCATTATTTTGAGCAACATGAACCACGCATCTATAAATTCTCCCGTCCCTTCCGGGAACTACTTTTAGCCTACGCTGTCTTTATAGGTTGTTCCTCCTCCAGCCAAAGCATCATACAAGGAACTACGAAAAACAAAATTGAAAAAACAATTAAAATTAGAAAAATTATTATTAATTGAAAAATAGAAAAAAGCTTCCAAAACTTACTTAAAAAATACTGTCAGACCGATTCTCGAAGCTGGTCTCAAAAAAAGCTTCAAGCTCTCTCAAAGCTAAAATTTATTGAAGCTTGTCCCTCTCGCATTTGGGACCATTCCTGAATTTTCGCTGCATCCCTGCATCCCTTCAAGGTGGGGACGATCACCTTGACGTTCAAAAGTTCCTGAGTGACCGGGACAGCTTCTTCCTCGTTTAACTCCGCGAAACACTCCGAAGCCAAACACAAAATATGCAAAAATTTATCGGTAAGTTGAGTGCTGGCCTTGACCGACGGGCAAGTCAGCATCCTTATGAAATGTCCCATCTGCGATTTATCAAAGTCGTGGATCTCGATTCGACTTCGTTGAAAGGGATGGACGTTTCATTTTTTAACGTGCTCTTCCATTTTTGACGATTTCCCGCGCTTCAAACTTTTTAATCGAACTAAAATGTTCCAAAACGCGGTATTCGATTTTTAACGAACTCGTTATCCTCATCGGATTTTTCCTAGTCCTACGGTCTTTCCCATAAAAATTCGCTTTGGAAAACCTTTATTAATGCGTAAAGCAAATCCATGGAGTTCCTCAAAACGATCGGAGCGGCTTAAAGATGAACGGAAACGTTGTGAGCCCCGTAATTATCTACGATTCGTTTCCCACAGCGTTTCAATTGGACTTGGAAGATGTTTGCTCTGCATCCGAATGCGATTTGCTCTGCAACTTGAGCTTAACCGTGCTCAGGTTAAGCCACGTCGGTTCGGCGTCCGTAGATTGATTCACTACTTCCGTGTCGGATGACGGACAACAGTTTGGATGAAAATTCGAATGAGGCATTTTCCTTTTACGGCTCGACTGACGAGGGGACAGAGCGGATGTGGTAGGCCAACTTTCGTACATGTCTTCCATAAAAGAAATTAGTGCCTGGAATGAAAAAAACAAAAAAATTAAAATTAATCTTTTCTTAATTCTAGATTCACTCGTGAGTCGTGACTAAATAAACCCGGAAAAATTCATTCATTTACGATTTAAAAATAAAATAAATAATTAGGATTATTACAAGTTTTTTGCTTACCCTAATCACGAAACCTCCAGTGGCCGGATTACAACAAAAATTTCTAATAACTCTGGACAAACGGCGGCACTCCGGACGGTGGAGTGGTAGACTCCCCCGTTGAAGGCATTCCTGCCGTGAATGATTTGAAAACACTTCCTCCGTCATATCGGCCGGTAAAGTGCCCAAGAAAGTGATCTAAACCGGCCGGAATGGAAATCCCTCTATAAGTCTTTTTTTCGTTCGGGTAAAGTTGAATCATTTTTTCCGGGTCCAACGCTACGGAGAATGCATTCTTTTCGTTCTTTGCATTCTTCTAAGATGGATTGCTTCCTCTAGCATTCGGTAAAGAGAGGAGGAGGAGTCGGTGATCTTTCTGTTGTTTCCATATTTTGATTTTGTCCAAACGAGGACGGTAAGAAATCCGGCAGCAACTGCAAACTTCGGCTGGGCGTAGCCTCCAGTGTAGTGGTTTCGGTGTCGCTTTCCTGCGATACATTCGCGTTACTTTCGGCAATTTCGTTTAAAGTATTCGTTAACATTTCATTAGAATGTTCGCTCGAAGATTCCTCAGCTGGTCCCGGTTCCTTCTCTTGCTGTTGTTCGGAATGGGTTACAGGCGGAGAACTCAAAATTGACTGATATAGCGGGTGCAACAAACTTCGGTGCGATCCGTTCTGACCCTGGAACTCTCATTAACGGAAATTCTTCATCGGGCAGAGCTTGACAATCCTAACCCAAAATCGTTAAATCGCTATCTGTTTCCTGACAAGTCTTAACATCATACGTCCTGATGGTATCCCCCGTGTTTTCTCCGTCCGCGATGTCCTTGGTATTTTGAAAACTGGGAAAGACTCTATGATCTTGGTTGAACATGACATAAGGAGCAAACGTGTCTCTTAAATTAGAATCCCCGCTTCTGTCTGTTGACTGGGGTAATTGAAACGAATTTGAATTACGACAACGGAAGTGAAAGATTCCAAGTCAGAAGGGAAATATTTAGTTGAAGACGAAGCGGTCGGTCGTTCTTTCAAAGTTGTTGGTGAATCAGTCGTTGCAGTTTGCTCTTGGCTGGTTATTAATATTCATCGGGCAAAACTAGTTGGTACAACAAAGTTTTGATGACAGAAACTGGGGTTTTATCAATGTTCGCGTCTTCCCCGAAACCTCCATCCGACTTGCGACTTCAAAATTAGTTTCTCTTCGTCGCTTACATCTAAAATAAAACATTAAAAAAAAAAATAAGCATACAAGAAATTCAAAAAAATTAATAAATAAAAAAAACTTACTGGCATCAACTCTAGGGGATTTCTGGGCAACTTCCAAATATAATTCAGGACTCCTGCGAATTCCAGCCTCTTTTTCGGCGAACAATAGTGATTTGAAAGGAATATTTGCCTAATAGATCCAAGGAGGGCGACAGGGATTTGTAACAGCTTAACGCACAGTAAAGAAATAAATGCAAGGGGTAAAGTAAAGAATAAAAAAATAGCAAAGACGACGGGAAAAACCAGTGAAACGCTTAAAAACTAAAAACTTTTCCTGGAGACTCCCCAACGGGCTATCTCCCTAACCTATGACAACAGTAGTTCCTAAGAAAAGCTTAAGAACTTAAAAATATTTATCTTCTAAAACTAGAAAAACAGTGACAGCAGTTAAAAGCAAAATGCAAGGGGTAAAGTAAAAAAATTAAAAAATAGGGGATGTTTGGGTGGGAGCAGCAAAAACACTGATCAAACTGAAAGATAAATATACGATAAGATGTTTCCTAACTGGTGCAAAATTTAACTATTTCCCGCTTATTCGTTACAAAATTCCTAATTTTTGCATTTAAAAAAAACTGGGTTTTCCAACGAGCTTTCAATTTCTCCAACAAAAAATAAATAAAACTGAAAACAAAATAAGAATTCCTACATCTCGCGTTAAAAAAAAAAAAAAAAGTCTCTTACAGGTTGACATAGCAGACAATGTCCATCGCGGGCAATGCCTGACTACATCAGCCTCCCCAAGAATGTAAAAACAGATCCTAGGGCATGCGTCCTTCGGTTCTTTCTGACAACTGCAGGACCACAGTCGGGTGTTGATAGCCAGTCAAACCATATCGGAATCGCTTCAAGTGCAATTAAAAGGCTTCCGCAGTTGGCCGGCGATTCCTCTAACCTTGTTGTATACACTCCTGCTAAAGCCCTAAAGTCCTGCCGCGACACAAGAATTAGTCTTTATTATACGCAACGGTTGACTAGAGTAGTTCCATAAGCTACGCCTCTGGAACACTTTCGTTTCCGTAAAATATAATAAAGTAATCCGTATGACTTTGACAGAGACCAATCGCACCTAAAAAACCCTACGGCTACCCATTATGCCCGGGTATGGTGGATAAGTGGTTACATTCTTACGCTCCCTCCTACAACGGAGATTGTCACGAGATCCTCGAGCTCTCTGGACTGAGGCGTCCGGCACTACCCTCGCATTATGGTGAAAACCACCTCGCCGGTACTACAAGGCTCGTCCCCGATCAATTTCACCTGAGACGTCGATCCTTTATAACATACGAGATAAAGGTCAACGGCACATCGGAAACGAATGCGGGTTTACAATCTACGCTAGGCCCGCCACCCTTTGGCCTTTCTCTCCGATCCAGGCCCCCTTCGCAAAAAAATAATTAAAAAGCGGAAACCTCCCTTTCCCCAAAGCGTTCCTATCAAACAGAAAAATGAAAGGCTCGTCGGATACCTGATGTTCCCTAACCTGCCTATTTTACATTTTCATGTTTTTAAAAAAAAATGTGTGGGGGGAAGGGGAGCGGGAAAAACACTGATCAAGTAAAAAGAAAAGTTCAAGTTAAGATTTTTTCCAATGGGTGCAATCAAACATCAAAACCTTGGGAAGAAAAGCGAGGAAAACACAGACTAAATTAAAAAGTAAGTGCAAGGGGTAAAGTAAAGAATAAAAAAATAGTAAATGGGGCGGGGAAAATCAGTGAAATGCTTAAAAACTAAAAAATTTCCCTGGAGGCTCCCCAAAGGGGTTTCTGCCTAAACTATGAGAACGGTTGTTGCTAAGAAAATCTCTAATATCTAAGAATGCTTGATAGACGGCTCATACTGTCTCTTGGAAGCTGGAGTGTATTCGGTTTTTTGTCGTCGTCAGCAGGAAGCTCTACCAAATCGTCCCAATTTCATCGTTGCCCTTATTTTTTCATCCTAAAAAGACAGTATTTTACAAATATTTTTTTGAGCAAATTTATTTTCAGTTTTTAAATTTTTGTTGGTGCATACAACGGGACACATCACATTAACTTTTATATATATGTAGAATAGATTATTATAGTTTAAACCTAAGCTTTGTATGCATATTTTTAAAAATGAGTACAAAGAATTTACTAGCACTGCATCAAATTTAGTAAGAATGTGACTTCCTGCTCTTGAACTGAGATTTAGACTCCCAGAATTAAATAACTAAACCGACAATTCCTTAAAATGCAAAGTTTCCAGCATAAAAAATAAAAAATATAAAATCGAATTAACCAAAATTTTATGTCTCAAATCAGCATACTAAAGAAAATAAAGAAAATAAAGGAAATTAATCCTCAAAAAATATAAGAAAGTGTGAATCTTGAAAAACAATAATTAGTCCCTTGAACAAGACATCATCGTTAGTTAGTCTGAATCCATTTGCTGATTGATTTCCAATATCAATATCAATTTCAATTGCTAACATTTGGAATATTGCCCGGAAAATTAGAACAATTTTTCCGTCATTTTTTGCACATTCTCATAAATCTAGAAAAATTAAGGTTTTTCTACAGTATATATATGAGGCAGTTTTTGAATCAGCCTGTATTGAAAATTCATGTTCAAATTAAAAATTAATTTAAAATTTTGGAAACTCAACTCCCATCGGAAAGTTTTTCTATGGAAAAAGAACTGAACTTTAGGATCCCTTAAATAAGTTTTCGAACAATGATAGAATTGACATTTCTACAAAACATTTTTTAATATTTGCATTTTTACTCATAGGATTTAACTGAAATGCCTAAATATTTACTTGCAACCGTAGTTATATCATAGGGAAAAGTAAACCCTTATTTCTTAATAGACTTTCGTCCTTGTGCAACCATCAAATCTTAATTATTATTTAAATATCACCCATTTCATTAAAAATATTTTGGTCATCCAATTATAAAGGTTATAAATGCTGTCTCAATGTGATAGATCTTTTCTGTTGCAACTTTTTGTAATCTAAGTCCATTTCTTAAGGCCTATGTTCCCAAATAAAGGTCATTTTAGATTCTAACCTAAAGTCAATTTGAAAAAACCTGATGAAAAATCATTTGATTAAATAAAAAATAAACATATATGCAAACTAAGCATTGAGTATACACAGCAATTTTTTTCAACTTGAATTAAAAATCCTTTTTAATTTTCTCTTCATAAGGACTTTTAAAATGTTGATGAGCCCCTTTCAAGCTTAACACAAACACAGTAAAATTACATGGTTAATATTTTAAATTCATAAAAAATGGTTGAGTACAGGGATCTCTGGAAATTTATTGAACAAAAATCCACTTTAAAAAAACTCCTTAATTTCTAGTCTAAGACAAGTAAAGTTAAAATAATATTTTTTATTTCCTAATATAACATTCTTCAACATTCGGACAATCAATTGAAGTTCAGTTAATGCCCTAATATTTTAAAAAAGAAAATTTCATTATGATATCGTAATTCATATGATATTTCGGGTTCAGAGATCAGTCACAGGACAGGGATACAAAATAAAGTCTCAACCAATAAGAGCATACAATTTCGTTCTGCAAGTTGTACTTGTCTGACACAAAATGCTTCTAATACATCCTGAACCAGATCAAATAAAATGAAAGTTAATTACAGCTTCATTGCATTATTAAAAATTCCCTGCTTGGCATTCCGTTTGAAATTTCATTAGCCAAGCATTCAATCAAAGATGGAAAAAATATGCCTACTTAATCGCATTTCCAGATGCTTTCTTTTAAAACTTTTCACCTTGTGGCTGTATTAGTACAATGATCCTGTAAAGAGTCATGTTTGGTTCAAACTTTTAAAAAACAACAAATAATTAGGTCAAGGAAGAAATTTTTTTCAAAGTTAAATTGAAGTTAAGATTCTTTTCAGTTAAGTTTCTTTAAAAAAAAGCCAATAATAAAAAAAAATGAAAAAAAATTTGTAAATTAATTTTACATCTTCTCATTTTTAGTCGATTTCCTTTGGAAGCAAAAACTGCAAATTATGCAACCGTAAAGGGAGCACTTTGAATTAAGTCAAGCAACAGAGTGACCTTGATTTCAAGCGTTTTAAGAGCCCTAAGCAGTGTAATACAAAAAAGAAAAAACTGGGATTACTTACCAAATTTCCTCATTGTCATCCAACAGCGCCAACAGCATCAAACAATGTCTCTAACCTGTTATCCCTGCTGACCTGGAACAAAATCAATACAGAAATGAACAAAGTGCGTCAATTAGCATAAATATAAATGATCATAGCTAAGATTCTTCAGAATTTGGTGATCTCATTGAACTTGGAATAGCAACTCTGGTGCAAATTAATTTTTAACAAGTCAAATCATTTTAGCTCTCCATATGTTAGCCAATTTTCCAAAAAATAACTTAATTTAACAACAATTTTTAAATTGAACCAAGGCTCAAACTATTTAATATCTAATTATGCTTTTGAAGCTGTTTTAAAGATAAAAAAATTCAAAAAAATTATTATCATCAAACTTTTTTTATAAAAGTTAGCAAATTGAGAAGAGTATAAATTTCTAACAAAAAAATTTAATTACATTCTCCCCTGATGCAGCCAAAAATAATATATAATTAATAATAAATAATTAAAAGAATAATACTAACTGGATATGTCTTTGCATCTGATCAACACTCGAGCATGAAGGATAGACTTTCAAGCACCAATTTGAAAACTTGTGACTGCAAACGCCTTTCCAAGAAGTCGTTCAATTTTTAAACCCAAAACGTAATCATGTTTCATTCTGCCTTCATCTGATACTCCATCCTGGACTAACCTTCTAAGGAGAGCATTACCTGAAAATAATAAAATTAAAAGTTAATCAAAAAAGTAAAATACAAGATTGAAAAATCAATATTGAGTAATTTTGTCCTTTAAATTTTCCTATATTTGACACTGATATTCAGAAGGGGTGTCAGAAAATAAATGTCAAAATAATGTAATAATGTCAAAATAAAATAGGAAAATATTCATAATATATAAGCAAGGGACAAAATTAAATTGGAAAATGTTAATACTGAATGCTTAGCCGAAGGCCAAAAGGGAAATTTTTTCCATCCTGAATTTTCAACTGGTTTTGAAACTTGAATCAGGTCACATACGATTCAGAAATAAAGACTTCAAAAATTTTAAAAGCATTAGAGCAGTCACCCAGAAAAAAAAAAATGTTAAGATACAAAACAATCATGGGCATCAAAACTTTGGAAGCAAAGGTCCTCTCATTTTATCGACAATTACAGAAAAATTAAGAAAAAAATACTTTTGTCAATCCCGCCAATAATCTTCATAATAAATTATGGATCGCCAAACTTGCAATCAAATATTTTTGTATTTTGGCAAGTGCAATTTAAATAATTTCCGAATTCCCTTCGCTCTCCGTGGCGCAGCAGAGCCATCTAGCGAAGGCTTAACCGAACTACTTTGTTATTAACGGTTTTCTTTTTTTCAAAATGAAAATTTATTTTTAAACGAATAAAACAAGATTTCTCTTAAACTCCACATTATTTTTTATCAACTCATTGAAAAGAAATCAAGAAAATATTTTTTTACCTTCAGAAAAATAAAAAATCCTTCCAGGCAAAGCTAAAATATTGCAGAAAATGAGCATTGCATTCTAACATGTATTGCAAGACAAAGAAACGATATTACTGTTTTTGTGTTTTAATTTAATGTTTAAGATAAACTTTATGACTTGTAATTCCATAGCCTTTAAATCGACAATGCACTGAAACACAATTTTTCATTTTGATACTTCAAACTAAACGGAAAACTGTTTTGGAATTGTTAAAACGAATTGGAAATTCCACAGCAACTTTTTTTAACACGCTGAAGCCATTGAAACCTAAAACGAAACTGAAGGTCACCTTCACAGAGGAAAAAGAAGACGCTCTGTGGAGTCGGTAAAATTCGGCCTGGAGGCGAAGGTTGCCGAATTTACAATCCAGGTGCATTTCACTTATCTTGCGATCCGATCGGCGAAAATTCCAAGAATTTCGTCTGCGCCACAACGTGGAAAAGGGAGCTATGTCTATTTCAAATTTTATAAATAATAAATTTCGATTTTAAATCTTATAATTCCTAATCTAATATCCTTCTATTTTAAATTTTATAATTTGTACAGGCTACGATGAAGCTTCAGCTTTATTTTCATCCATTCTAAGGCAAAAAATTAACATTTTTGGTAGAATTTCTAGATAATCATGAAATCATTTTTTTTTAAATTTCTACTTTTTAATACCCACAGATACTAGACCTACGCGTGTTAAAACTTGTATTGAGCGACAACAAATTTGAAGTATAGGCAACATGCATTACATGCATCTTATACAAAATAGCGCATAATTTTTGTTCTTTCTCAAAGTAATAGGGAAAAATTGTCTTATGGATTTCTGACCACGTAGATTTCAAATTTGATGTTAAAATGACGAAATATCAGGCAGGAAATATAATATGGAGATGAAAAACAAAACATGAGAACAAAAATGCCCAGCTTTACATCACTAAGTTACTTATTTAAGATCTAATTTTTGCTCTGACTGGCTTTACTTACACGGAGGAGAAATATGTAGACAGGTTGAATCTTGTTAAATGACGTCCGATATAGAATCCGTTGAAAGTTACCTGAAAATAAAAATAAAAATTTTTAATGAAAGTCTTGAAAGTTATTAAAACAAGGGTAAAATTAAAAAATCTAGGATTTTTTTAAGTTCTAGTTTTTGTTCATGTTCATATCAGCAAAACAAATACAATAATAAATCAATCTCGAATTTACTAATTTATACTGTAAATTGTAATTTTAGATCTTGACAGTTATATGTTTAAAAAAAAAAAGGAACAAGGCGTTATTTTTAAACAAAATAACAGCTTTTTTTTTTTTTTTTTTGTATCTGACAACATAATGCAGTAAAAAAAAAAAAAAATTTTTTTCCTTGTCCATATAAAATAATCTGCTAACCTTATTTCAAATGAACAATATGAATGCTATGCTTTAAATTAATTATTAATTGTTCTTAATTTCTAATAAAAACACATTCAAACAATCCCATTCTTTAACTTTTATGAATGTTAAGTGAAGGCTTAGTCGAAACTGACCTGAATATTCTCATACATAACATCATACATAATCAAAAAATGCATTATCTTGTAAAAGAAATTTGCTTAACACCTGAACATTCCTTTAGTGAATTTTTAATTGCATAAAATATGAAAGAAACACGATAATCATCTTTAGTGACCAGAAAAATGTAAAGTGCAGAATATTCTAGATAAATGGTCAACACAAATCCAGTAAACATTCTCTTTTCTTAATGCACTGTGATTGATGTGTATTTAAAAAAGCTGAGTCCTCTTAAACGAGTTTCATTATTAATTCCTTTCCATCCAAAGTTTGCTTCCCCTGTCAATCGCAAATCATCATTACACTGAATTCGAATGACTTTTTCACCATTGACAGCAAAAACATTTGTCATACACACAATTGCAATTGCAATTTTAAAAAAAGAGGGTTTTGTTTCAGAATTTTTATATGAGACATAAATACATCTTTAAGATTCACTGTTTCATAATTTAGTTTCAAAGCTTTGTGTAAAAAAAATATCCAATTCCTAACACAACAGCTTCATTCCTATAACGTCACCTGAACAGTGACTGTTGTATTTATGATGCAAAAAATTGTTCAAAAGGATCAATCAGCTTCAGCAAACCAGAAATAGCCTACATCCTAGCTCACAATCTCAAGTACAGCATACATGACTTACATGCCTTCCTGGACTACCTGCTTGGAATTTCATTATTCTGACATGAAATTTGAAATGTACAAAGTTAAAAACCGATACTGTCTATGCAGAACTTCAAGTGATGGACGACAAGACAAGAGCTTGCACAAGACTCTTGCGTTTTTCAATTGATAGTATTGTTTACATAATAGTTCGCTTATGTAAAGAAGACAAGAGCTTGACCGAGTACTTGTCTTGGCTTGTCTTGTTCTCCCATGTCATCCATCACTAAGAATTTTAGATAGAATCAATTCTCTTGGGTTAAAGTTTTACAATTAAATTCAAAATGGAATCATTCACTGGCCAGGTAATTATGGTTAAAAAAAAAATTAAGATGCAGAATACCATTCAAATAACACCGACACAGTCATAATTAGAATGTTTGGCAAGTCCCCTTGTTACAGAACCATGAAAGAATTAAACTAAATACAGATCCAGCAGCCGAGTGTCACAGTAAAAACCATTTAAGTAAATCTTTGCACTTACCGAAAAAAGGAGAATCTGCGAGAAGCTAATATTCACCAATTGCGTCATTATTACAGGTGCACAACCAATGCAATAGGTCTGGCAGTAGCACTTAGAAAAATAAAAAGCAGGTATTTTTGATTTAAATTCTTTGAATTTATAAAAGAAAATTTCATTTTCACATAACTGCACAAATTCAGGTAAACATAATAACTTAGAAAAAGTAATTGAAAAGTAATTAATAAACGATTAATAGATTTTATGGTGTAATTCCCGAACACTGCTCTCCGTGAAATTGAAAACGGCCATGCTGGATTGAAAATTCCAGTGTAGCCAACCTTTTTGTTTTTAGGGATTTTATTTAGCCCGGCTGTCTACCTTGTTTATTATGAAATTTTCGCTGTTTTGACAAAAATTTCCTTTTCTTTTGAAGAAAATAAGAAAAATTAAAGAAGAAAATGATAAATAAATAAATAAAAGGGGTTACAAGTGCAATAAGAAATTTCCAAACACGACATTTTCTTAATCTCAGTTAAAAATAAATATATGCACGATGGAACAGTTTTTATGGCGGTCTTTCCCATGTTTACCTTAAAAAAATCACACAGCAAAAACCGTTACACCGTGCATAAAAATATGTATTTTCATAATTCAGACAGCACTAAAAAGCTAAAAAACAACATACCTATATAAATTTTGGCTGCCAAAACATTCTCAGTTGCGCCCCTGCCCTAATCAAAACCCAACATTTTTCTCATCCGTCATCAAATAAGAAAAAAAAAAAGAATTGATTCTGGAAAACATGTCTCGTCCTGCTCATAAAAATTCCATAATAAGGACGCTTTCCGTTCTCCAGAAGATGGTAAGCCTCGGAATAAAAACGTCTACGCATTTTCCTGAAATAATTTTAATCTTTCCAGTCGGGCTTTTACAAATTCAAGCGGCTATTTTGAATCAGCGCCACGTCAAACGTGTCAATAACTCAGGCGAGAGACCCTTCGTAATTGAAATCGCTACCGTCCGCCATGTTGTACGATGCCGGTTTGAAAAATACTCTACACGGCATTCGTATGGTTTTGGCATGTCACAAATTGATGTGTTAGTGTCCCTGAGTGACGTCATAGGCGTATTCGAGTGACTGCGCAAAGGACATTTATCAAGATGCGCAGAAAATGACCATCAAAAAAACATTTTTTAACATGGATTTTCAGTAGCTTTTATTTATTTATTTAATTTTATAGTTTAATAATTTTTTTAGTTATCGCGAAAGTTGGAACAAATGAGAGATGATCATTTCTGTTCAATTTAGGTTCAGATTTTATAAACAGTCTTAATAATTCATCAGGTAAGGTTATATTTCATCTGACTTTTTTTTTTTCTTATATTATTTAACACATTTTGGAAAGGTGGGAGTGGCAGAAAGCCTTATCAAGCATCTGATAATGGGTTTTAGTTGTATTACCATGTCAGGTTTTTCTTTTTTTATACAACTCGGAAATCAATTTAAAAAATTGACAGTGATTTAAAAAAAGAGAGAAAAAAAAAGGAGCTCCATTGACATTCAATTGTTAGGTGATAATTGATTTTCCGTGTTAATTGGAAAATTGATTTCAGAAAACAATTTGTTGATTATGTTTCAATTCGGTATTTTTATAAGTTTACATCAAATTTGTTTTCCTCATTTGTAAAGAAACGTACAGCGGTTTTAATCAAGAAAAAGCAGCATTAATCCTATCGGGTTTTACAGAGGACAGATTCAATCTCAAGTTATTTCAGCAGTCTTATTCTCAAAGCATTATACATCTTTTTATCAGACTTTGATAAGGGGGATAAATAAAGCTGCATAACATTATTGAGATTGTCGTGTCATATTTATCCAAAAGTGGGATAGGTTTTCGAGAAAAAAAAATAAATTTGAATGTGATTATGTAAATCGAATTTCAGTGATTCAGTAAATAATTGCTGACATTAATCTTAGGCTTATCTGTTATGTAGGTAGCCTACAATCAAATAACATAATACTTCCCGACCGTGAAGTTAACACAGTTTGTTAAATTATTATGAATCAGTCTTTTAGAATCACGTGTTTTTAAGATGATTCGTTTTGGCGTATAATTCTTTTTTTTTTTTTTTTTTTTTTTTTTTTTTTTTTTTTTTTTTTCTTTTCTTTTTCTTTTTAGTTGTTGACATTTTTTTAAAGTTCGGCCCAAAGAGAAATCATGATCTTATCTTATCATTTAGTGCGATTAACGTTAACTCAGTAATCGGCGCTATGGGGACTGATAACTCAATTTGAAAAAAAAAAAAAAAAAATTATTTTTATTTTTTTTTTTAAGGTTACGGGAGTTCAGTGAAAGGAAAAATGAGTTTAAATTTAAGGAAGTTATTCCCGCCAAGGAAACGTCCAACTTCGGATGTTCCGTCCGACATAGGAATGCCGTCCAACGTCAGTCATGTTTATCACGTTACGAAAAATACAAAAACGGGGCAATTGGAGGGTTTGCCCGAGCCTTGGCTGAAGCAGATAAACACTCAAATCTCGTGAGTATCAATAAAAAATATTTTAGTTGAGAAATTTTTAATGAAAACGAGATTTTTTTTCTTTTTTTAGAGAAGCAGAGCAACATGCAAATCCAAACGCGACTATTCAAGCGGTGGCCTTCTATAATTATTCTATGATAAAGAAAAATGTGGAGCCTTATAAACCTTTTGTAACTGAAAAGGCAATAGCTGAAGAGTCCAAAGAAATCGAAAATATATTAGGTGAGTTAGAGTAATCGAATAGGAAAGTAAAAAGCAAGTGAGAAGAATTGGGCAAGTAATTTGTCTCTCACAAAGGGTCGTGGTTCGAGGCTAGGAGACAATGACTCAAATTTCGATTTTTTTGAGAATAGAAAATATTGAAATGTCAAGCAGACTATAAAATAAAGTAAATTAAGAAATGTAGAGTAAATACATAAGCCTAAAAGGAGAATCTTCAGTCAAGTAATATATTTTTTTGTCGATTTAATGTTGGAATCTCACTTTCTGTATGTGGAGGGTATGTCTTTCTGCATGAGGAATGCCCGTATAAAGTCATGTATATCAAAACCTTCATTGTCACGCAATTCTCATTATAAAATGGCCAAATTTCTGCTTTTTGTTTTCTTGAAAAACAGGGTTTTGAGCCATCATTTTGAATAAGTCTGTTTAAACGGGACCTAATACGATTGCTATATGACGGTTGAAATATAGTCTATACTACTGGAAATGTAATACTAATCAAAAAAACGAAACCGCCATGTTAGGTCATTAACCGCCTACTATCATAGGTCATACTACTGTCAGAAATAACAATGAAAAAAAGCAGAAAAGAAGAAAAAAGGAGGGTCGAAATGCAGACGGAAACAAATGAAAAATGTGGAAGGAAAAGTCAAAAACTAACTCAATGCCCAAGAAAAAGTGCGTTATAAAATTTGAGTTATTAAAAACTTAAACTTCGTTATAAAATTTTATAACACAAATTATTTCCAGTTTTTTTCTAAGTTTTTTTATTTTCTTCTAACGCTTCCCGAATTTTTCTATTTCTGTTTTTCTATATTTTTGAGCCTTTCTCAAATTAAAAATACAAGAAATAACCGAAGAGTCGACCACAAGGCTCGGGTTCTATTCCAAAAAAATTTTAATTTTTTTAAATGTTTTTTCTCATGAAAAATGTTTAAAAAAGAGCCTATAAAGTCCCCATATGCTAAATATAGTGCAATTCAAGCATAAAATTAATGAATTGCTCAGTTAAAAATTTTAATTATAAAAATTTATAAATAGTTATAAAATTTTATAATCGGCCAAAACGTTATAGAGTTACAAAATTTTATAACGCACTTTTTCTTGGGATGGAGGTTAATTCTATCCATCATAGGTCATATGATAGTAATATGACCTAAAGTAGTAGGTCATGTCAGGGCTGCAATTCCGATTCCGATTTCGATGAGTGGAAAAAAATTTTTAAATTCTGATTCCAATTAATAAATATTTTAGCCATGTCGACTCCGATTCTGATTTCAATTTAAACCAAAACTAATTAGCTGTAACAACCGTATTTTCGTGCTTTGTAAGTCAATCTGAATCGAAAATATTTTCGATTCCAATTACTTTTGAAATAGCAGATTCCGATTTCGATTCAAATTGATTCCTAATAAAAATTAATCGGAATTGCAGCCTTGGGTCATATGATAGGTCATAGACTGACCTGATGACTACATAGATGACTAAGTCATAGTTCCTTAAATCATGTCAATGATTTTTTTTTTTTTTTTTTGGATCAAAAACTAAACTAATAGTTTATTATTTATATACACAATAAAAAATTTGTGTAGTTTTAACACAATTTATATTTGAAAATCGGTCCACACATTTTTATTTGTAAATAATAACAATCAACAAATATTGCATAGCAACGTGTGTCAAAATTAACATAAAAAGCAGGGATGATTGTTTTAAAACAAATTGGTTTAAAACACGGTGTTTTAAAACGTTTTAAAACATTTGAATAAAAAACACCGTTTTAAAACACTAACAATTTAAAACAATGTTTTAAACACCGTATTTTATTAAGTGAATAAAATACGTTTTAAAATGCATTTTTAAGAGGCCCGAGCCCGCAATTAGTCGCGCACGACTCATTTTATACAATCTATGGTATGGACCATACCATAGATTGTATGAGCCGCTCATATTCATAATGGTTGCTTAATCGCAGGGATGATAGTTTTAAAACAAATTGGTTTAAAACACGGTGTTTTAAAACGTTTTAAAACATTTGAATAAAAAACAACCGTTTTAAAAATTTGAATAAAAATAGAAACGAATTTAAAACATTTTGAACGTGTTTTAAAACATGTTTTAAAACGTTTTAAAACCAGGCCGAATAAAAGACGTTTTAAGACGTTTTAAAACATGGGAAAATAATATAAAACGTTTTAAACTGTTTTTTATTAAAAAATGTTTTAAACAGCAACCCTAATAAAACAGTTACATACAGAGTGTGTGGACCGGGTTTGTTAAAAATACACAAAATTTTTTACTGCGAATGACGGTTTCATTTTTTTGATTATTACCAATCAGGTCGCAGGAGTCAAAGAAAATATTCAACCGAAATGTAGTACTTTTCGTTTTATGGCATAGAAATTAAAAAATAGACAGGAGGAGGTATGTAGGCAACAAGACAAATGAAAGTGTAAAACCTAAGAGATACACTTCCGTATCTTCGGTACAAGTTTCAGCTTGTTTCAAAAGTAAATGTGAACCCGAAAAACGGAATCAAATTTTTTCGACTGCAATTCTATTTGAAATTATTTTCCAGCCGCACATACCTTTTAGACAAGTTGAAACTTGCTCTAAAAATTTCAGACTATTTTGTAGGCATATTTCTGCCGTGGTAAGCGAAATGGGCGTATGTCCATTCTTAAGTTGGCACTTGTCTTCTATTTTTAACTTATGTAAACAAAGATTCCATTCCAGAATGGACATACGCCCAAATCGCTTACCACGGCAGATTTCTGCTCTCTGGCCTCAGGAGGTAGCAAAAATCGGCCTCCTAAAAAACCTGAAAAAAAATTAGTTTTAATACGGAGGCTAAAATGCAACTTTTCCGCGCTGTGGCATTTTCAGATTTAAAAATTCGATCCGTCCTAGTCAGAAGTGTACCACTAAACGTTTTAGCTCTCAAAAATAGTATTCTGCGTATTGAGTCATAGTTCAAACGTAAACTAAATTTTTGTTGATCGATTTTTAATTAAATTTATTCTTAGCCAAGGAACTTTGATATTTGAACCCGAAAAATAATATTTTCATTGAGTTTATGCAAAAGCTTATCTGATTTCGAACACCTACTATAACAGCAGTACTAGTAGTAGTATTATTATTTACTTCGTTTTGAGTTGTTTACGATACAAATTACAAAATGTCACGTACCAAATTAAAAGTTGCCAGTCGACTTGTAGTAAATTACGGAGTTACGAAATTGCGCTACGTTCCTCCCCGTTCCGTTCGGCTTAAATTATACGAAAATATTTTTCCGGACATAAGTACTGCTGTTAAATTTTCGTTTTCGAAAATTTCCGAAAAAAATTAAAATATTTCGGTTTCGATTTTACAGGTTCAAGTACTAAACAGTATAGAAGCGGAAGTTCCGATACCAGTGAAAGCACGAGCGATGATACGCCAACGGGAACCCCTTCGAGTTTCGGGAAACTTAAACCGATATCAAAATCTGCATCTCCTTCACCTTCTCACACGCCTAGGAATCATTCGGATCCTACGGTTCAACGGCTTGTTCCTACTAAAAATTCAAATCAAGTAAGCGATATAAATTTAAAAAAAAAAAAAGGGTGGAAGTCCTAAAAATATTTTTTAAAAATATTTGCAGTTCCAGCCCGACACGAGAGGAGTCAATGAAGAGCTCACTGAAAAGCTGAAAAAATTAGCGGCGCATAGAAAATCAGGAGGAGAGGACGGTAACGAAAAGTCCAAAAAACCGGACAGTCCCATACTGAGAGAGAAGAAAGAATCGAATCACAGCAATAAGCATAAGAGAAGCGAGTCTGAAGTGTTAGAAGAATTGAAAAGTATCGTGCATCCCGGTGATCCTCGTTTAAGATTCGAAAGGAGGCAGGAGTTAGGAGCGGGGTAAAAAATTGGATTTGTTAATTAATTACAAGAGGGAGAACTTATAATCCTAATCAGGACTTTTGCGGGACGTTCTTTTATTATTTTCGTACGGTTGCTTAAATGCCAGACATGTACGAACATGTACCGGGCAATGCCTAGTAGCTCGAAAATCAAAAATTTTGTATTTTTAAAATGCCTGATAGCTCAATCGCTGTGGCTTACCATTTTTAAAAATTTTTTCCTTTTCGAAATTTTTTTTAAACGGCGTCTTGAGGGTGCGCAAGAGGGTCAAAGTTTTGGAAAGCTTCATAAGGTACGAAAATTTGACTTTTAAATTTTTGTGAAAAAAGTACCGTTTCTTATCGAATTTTTAACGTAGATTTCGAAAATTAAGTCGGTTTGCGTCTAGTTAGTTCTGTTTCTGAGTTATCATAAAAAATATGATAAAAATATTGAAATTTTTGAGCTTTGGCATTTTTACGGCGAACATGGCCTGTATCTCCAGAATAGAACAAGCTAAACGCAAACAGATTTCATTTTCGAAATCTACGTTGAAAATCCGATAGAAAAGTGTACTTTTTTCACAAAAATCCAAAAGTCGGATTTTCAGGGACTTTCCATAACGTTGGCCCTCTTGCGCCCCACTAAGATGTCGTTTAAAAAAATTTCGAAAAGGAAAAAATTTTTACAAATGATAAGCCACAGCGATTGCGCTATCAGGCATTTTGAAATTCAAAAATTTTTGATTTTCGACCCATTTTACTGGGCATTTTGCCTGGAAAATGTGCTCGTTTGCTGCTATTCTGGGATTTAATTGTATCTTCCAATGGGGGCAGAAAATTGTACCTTCAATTGCCCAAGTTCCTGTCACGAAATGATATTTAAATGTTCTTTACCTTTCATTGGACGTCCCGTGAATGTCCTCGTTGTTAGAAGATAAGCAGTTGCTGAAGAACGTTTACGGTTGTTTAAAGATGTTCAAAGTCACATTTCCGACTTGCTACCTGTAACATGAAAGAAAATATACATAAAATAGCAGTAATTGCGAAGCATAAATTTCCGGAAATTTTGTAAAAAAGTTTGGAATCGATTTAAAAAAAAAAAAAAATGCTAATGAAAATACCCGAAATTGAAAATCGAAATCAAAAATTTTAATTGAGAATTCCCCGGAATCTATTTAGGCCTATTAAAATTTCCAACCAAATGGAAATGAAATTTTTATATTTTTTGTTTTGGGGTATTTTTGTTATTTTTGCTGAAAAAATTTATATCCAGCAATTATAAAAATATTCCTGAGCATTGTTTTCTGGATTTTTTCCTCAAAAATTTAAATCGCAAGTAATAACTTTAAGCATTTCCAAATTTTTTTTATACTTAATCTTCCTTTTAAATTTATTCACTTAGAACGTAAATTTCCGGACATTTAAAAAATTTACAACAGAAAAGAGAGATCGTTTAGGAAATATTTACTTAAATATTTTTTGAAACTGAATATTAAGTTAAAACCGTTAACCACATGAGAGGGGTTACTCACTCCCAAAAAAAGTATACCCCGTAATGCAAAAATGCGAAAGTAATGCAGCAATGCATTGGTAATGCAAGTGATGCAAATACAATGCTAATACATCGAGATTGCACTCAATGCATCTTTTGGACTTGATTCGCAAGTGCATGAGTGAGTAACTCCTCGGCTGCATGCATAATCTTACGAAAAAGAGACGCATAAATTATATAAAAATTATGCATAAATGATATAAAAATCTGTATAAATTATACAAAAAATTGGACATAAATCAAAAACGTATAAATTATGTATAAAAAACTTAACCTTTTTTATTGGTAAAAAATTTTTTCTCGCCCTCGAATATAATTATGCATAAAATCATAATAAGCATAATTTATATAAGCATAACTTATTAAGCATAATAAGCATAATTTATTATGCACAAAAGCATAATTTATTATGCATAAAAGCATAATATCCATCATTTATTATATGTAATAAGCATAATTTAGCATGCATAAAAGCATAGTAAGCATGATTTATTATGCATAAAAGCATAATAATCATAATATATTAATTTATTGTATATAATAAGCATAATTTATTATGCATGAAAGCATAGTAAGCATAATTTATTATGCATAATAAATTATTATATACATAAATGCATAATAAATTATTATATACATAAATGCATAATTTAAGCATAATAAATTATTATATACATAAATGCATATTTAAGCATAATAAATTATTATATACATAAATGCATAATTTAAGCATAATAAATTATTATATACATAAATGCATAATTTAAGCATAATAAATTATTATATACATAAATGCATAATTTAAGCATAATAAATTATGCATAAAAATAAGTAAGCATAAAATAAGAAAAAATATGAAGCAGCATAATATTTGCCAAGTCTCCCACTATATGATTTATGCATCAATTATGCAAAAATTATGCTTATCCGGATTTTTATGCTTAAAAAAAATTATGCATGTCCAAATTTTTGTACAAGTGATATAAAATTAACACATTTTTTATATAAATTTTTTACATTTATTTTCCAAAAATTTTATACATTTTTGCATCACTTTTTCGTACGAAAATTTACTCTGCCTTCGAAGTGACGTAAAATTATGCAAAATAAATGGGACGTCTTTAGATAGACTGAACAGTTTAATTTTCGTATGAATGTCCCTTAAATGGCGTACCCTGAAATGGAAGTTATAACACAAAATTATATTTTTATTTTCCTTATTTTTTTTTCAGAGTATCTGGGACCGTTTTCACAGCAATCGATAAGCATAACGATTATAAAAAAGTTGCTATAAAAGATATTGATCTCACGAAGCAACCCAAAAAAGAAAATATACTAAACGAAATTAAAATCTTGAAGGATTTCCGTCACGAGAACTTAGTTAATTTCTTAGACTCTTATTTGATTCAGGATCATTTATGGGTAAGCTTTTTCTCATTGTAAAATATTTGATTTCTTCTTGACTAAATTTTCAACTTTTTCTTTTATCAGGTTGTAATGGAACTTTTAGACGGGGGCCCCTTAACCGATGTGGTCACCGAAACAATTATGAAGGAAGGGCAAATCGCCGCCGTTTGTAAAGAAGTTTTAAAAGCTATAAGTTTTCTACATTCAAAAGTACGAATCCTAATTTTAATTCAAATCCTAAAAATCATATTAATTTTTTTTTTTTAAATTTTTACTAGGAGATCATCCATAGGGACATCAAATCGGACAACGTGTTGTTAGGCATGGATGGATCAGTCAAAGTCACCGATTTCGGTTTCTCCGCGAACATCGTCGACGGTGAAAAACGGCAAACGATGGTCGGGACCCCCTACTGGATGGCCCCGGAGGTTGTGACGAGGAAACATTACGGGAAAAAAGTCGACATTTGGTCGCTCGGGATAATGGCGATAGAAATGATAGACGGAGAGCCTCCGTATTTAAAGGAATCACATTTACGAGCTCTTTACCTAATAGCTGCCATAGGTCGCCCAGAAATTAATAAATGGAATAAATTGTCACCAGATTTTCAGGTTAGGGGAAGAGATTTCTTGATATTAGGGGTTGAAAAAATTTGATGGCGATTGTCGGCACGTTAAATTAGCCATACAGACATGTTATAACATGTAAGAAGTGTCGGTTGCATAACCGAAGTCAATTTAGGCGTAATGTTTTGTCTTTGAGTGTCAGTTCGAAAGGTTACTTTCCATGTACACTTGGCTTTGCTTTGTATTGCATTACGTTTGCATTACATGCATTACTTTTCATTACCATTGCATTTGCATTGTTTGCATGTCCGCATTGCTTGCATTACTTTGCATTTTTGCAAATACGTTGCCAGTAAGAAGAAGAGATGCATAAATTATGTAAAAATCATATATAAATTATACGAAAAATCGGACATGCATAAAAATTGCATAAATTATGTGTAAATAACTACATTTTGTTACCGAAATTTTTTTTTCATTCTCCAATACAATTATGCATAAATAAGTATGCAAAAAAGATTGAATCAGCAAAATATTTGCTAATTTTCCTGCTTTATGATTTTAAAAAACTATATGCATAAATTATGCATAACCAAATTTGTATGCTTAAAAAAATTATGCATAAATTATGCATATCTAGATTTTGTATGCTTAAAAAATTATGCATAAATTATACATATCTAGATTTGTATGCTTAAAAACAATTATGCATCTTCCAATTTTTTATGCTTAAAAGGTTATGCATAAATTTTGCATATCTAGATTTTGTATGCTTAAAAAAATATGCATATGTTATGCATATCTAGATTTTGTATGCTTAAAAAATTATGCATAAATTGTACATATCTAGATTTGTATGCTTAAAAACAATTATGCATCTTCAAATTTTTGATGCTTAAAAGGTTATGCATAAATTTTGCATACCTAGATTTTGTATGCTTAAAAAAGTATGCATATGTTATGCATATTTAGATTTTGTATGCTTAAAAAATTATGCATAAATTGTACATATCTAGATTTGTATGCTTAAAAAAAATTATGCATCTTCAAATTTTTGATGCTTAAAAGGATATGCATAAATTATGCATATCTAGATTTTGTATCCTTAAAAAATTATGCATAAATTATACATATCTAGATTTGTATGGTTAAAAAAAATTATGCATCTTCAAATTTCGTTGCTTAAAAAAATATGCATAAATGATGCATATCTAGATTTTGTATCCTTAAAAAATTATGCATAATTATACATATCTAGATTTTGTATGTTTCAAAAAATATGCATAAATTATGCATATCTAGATTTTTTATGCTTAAAAAAATTATGCATAAATTATACATATCTAGATTTGTATGGTTAAAAAAAATTATGCATCTTCAAATTTCGTTGCTTAAAAAAATATGCATAAATTATACACATCTAGATTTGTATCCTTAAAAAAAATTATGCATCTTCAAATTTTTGATGCTTAAAAGGATATGCATAAATTATACATATCTAGATTTGTATGCTTACAAAAATTATGCATCTTCAAATTTTGTTGCCTAAAAAAATATGCAAAAGTTATGCATATCCAGATTTTGTATGCTTAAAAAAATTATGCATAAATTATGCATACCCAGATTTGTATGCTTAAAAAAATTATGCACATTCAAATTTTGTTGCTTACAAAAATTTTCATAATCTTTGCAAAAATTATGCATAAATTATGCATATCTAGATTTTGTATGCTTAAAAAATTATGCATAAATTATACATATCTAGATTTGTATGCTTAAAAACAATTATGCATCTTCCAATTTTTTATGCTTAAAAGGTTATGCATAAATTTTGCATATCTAGATTTTGTATGCTTAAAAAAATATGCATATGTTATGCATATCTAGATTTTGTATGCTTAAAAAATTATGCATAAATTGTACATATCTAGATTTGTATGCTTAAAAACAATTATGCATCTTCAAATTTTTGATGCTTAAAAGGTTATGCATAAATTTTGCATACCTAGATTTTGTATGCTTAAAAAAGTATGCATATGTTATGCATATTTAGATTTTGTATGCTTAAAAAATTATGCATAAATTGTACATATCTAGATTTGTATGCTTAAAAACAATTATGCATCTTCAAATTTTTGATGCTTAAAAGGATATGCATAAATTATGCATATCTAGATTTTGTATCCTTAAAAAATTATGCATAAATTATACATATCTAGATTTGTATGGTTAAAAAAAATTATGCATCTTCAAATTTCGTTGCTTAAAAAAATATGCATAAATGATGCATATCTAGATTTTGTATCCTTAAAAAATTATGCATAAATTATACATATCTAGATTTTGTATGTTTCAAAAAATATGCATAAATTATGCATATCTAGATTTTTTATGCTTAAAAAAATTATGCATAAATTATACATATCTAGATTTGTATGGTTAAAAAAAATTATGCATCTTCAAATTTCGTTGCTTAAAAAAATATGCATAAATTATACACATCTAGATTTGTATCCTTAAAAAAAATTATGCATCTTCAAATTTTTGATGCTTAAAAGGATATGCATAAATTATACATATCTAGATTTGTATGCTTACAAAAATTATGCATCTTCAAATTTTGTTGCCTAAAAAAATATGCAAAAGTTATGCATATCCAGATTTTGTATGCTTAAAAAAATTATGCATAAATTATGCATACCCAGATTTGTATGCTTAAAAAAATTATGCACATTCAAATTTTGTTGCTTACAAAAATTTTCATAATCTTTGCAAAAATTATGCATGTTCAATTTTTTGAAAAAATGACACAAAAATAATACATTTATTTTGCAAAAATTGTATACACTTTTTGCATCACTTTTTCGTACGGTTTTACACTTTTTTAGTATAAAGTAACCCCTTGGTTTCAAACATTATTCGTTTTAAAAGAACAGAGCTAACAATGCCAACAACAGCTCCTAAACGTTTTTTACAATTTTAATTCAATTTTTTTTCTACAAAATGACCAGAAATGCTAATGCCCAGCACATCGTTAATTTTTTATTTTTATCTTTATTTTTAGTCGTTCCTCGATCTATGTCTCCAAGTGGACGTGGAAAAAAGAGCAACAGCAGACGAATTGCTACGACACCCATTCCTGCAAAATCCAATGGAATTGAAAACTCTTACACCTTTAATAAGAGCCGCTCAAAAAATCCTTCGCAAAAATAATGATTATTAAAAAAAAAAAAAAAAAAAAAAATCAAAGTGCCTTTTTACTCGCTTGTTAGAAACCCAAGGTTTTTACTATTAGAATCGAGCTTATTGTACTGTTTGATTCTGTCTAGTCTGCTATGAAATCACAAAAAAAAAGTTTAAACCCTGTTATTTGTTAAAAAAAAAAAATAAAACCATGATCTATTTTGTTATGACATTTATAAAAGTTAAAATTTTAGGAAGTCTGTCAAAAAGGCTGTTTGGCAAAAAGGCTGTTTTCTTTTTTAAAAAAATATTAAGTTTAGTCTTCCGCACAGCCATGACTTCAAAAATTCATCGACATTTTTAAAAATAATGAAGTTTTTAATCGGCTAAGGCCTTTTTGGAATGTGCTGTAAATTTTTAATTCTTTTACTTTTTTATAATGATTCCACTGTTGATTTTGAAAAAAAAAAAATTGTTTAGACTGATGAAGATTTTAAAGCCAGTATTTGAAATCGAAAAAATGTTAACCATTCCATGATCATATCGGTAAATTCAATATGGTTATCTAGTCATTAAGTTCGACATTATTACCACTTACTGCATTTACTATTTACCGTCCATTTTTTTTATCTTCAAGAGCTCATAACAATTTAAATTCTATTTTCATTATTCAATCGAAAGTCTGATTTAAGCTCACAAATTAAACAATTTAATTTTAAAACTGAAAAGGCCTGACATTTAAAATTTTCTTTTAGGTTAATTATTATTTAATTAATTAAAAGGTGCGAATTTTCCCGCTGGTTCTAAACTGGCTCTTCCAATAAATATGTTTTTTTTTTGTTTTAAATAGTGTACAGAAAATTTATAAGTTGGAAAAAGTAAAAAAAAAAAGAAATATTGTATTATCAATAATTATTATTTTTATTTATTTCATTTCATTGTTTTTTTCTAATGACTTTTACCACATGTTATCCGAATCTGTCATACAACTGGTGATGCTAAAAATTTTCTGTAATCAATTTACTATTCTGTGTTTGACTATGCATTAGATTGCATTACCTATGCATTACATGCAAAATGCATAGGCATTGCAATAACAACAGGTAAATCGGATACAACAGGTAATTTTGCATTACTAATGCACGTGCATTGACAAGGCGTAACAGGTTGCATTAGATGTAGCAACATGTAGGGAATTTTTCCCGTTGATTTTTAATTATTTGAAAAAATTCGCGAGAATCCACGGGAAATCCAGAAAATACCGCCGAATTTTAATTTCCCGGATTCCGGATTCACAAAGTTTCTGGGAAATCAGAATCTCTAATAGCCAGTGCCAGAGTTTACATTAATTCCGGGATTGAAAATTTTTGAATCCGTAAATTCTGGGATTAAAAATTTTTGAATCCAAATATTACTGGATTAATAATTTTATAATCCAAAAATTCCCTGTTAAAAATTTTTGAAACCGAAAATTCCGGGATTAAAAATTTTTCAATCCAAAAATCTGGGACTAAAAATTCTTTAATCCAAAAATTCCGGGGTTGAAAATTTTTGAATCCAAATATTACTGGATTAAAAATTTTATAATCCAAAAAATCTCTGATTAAAAATTTTTTAAACCGAAAATTCCGGAATTAAAAATTTTTCAGACCGAAAATACTGGGATTGAAAATTCTTTAATCCAAAAAGTTCCGGGATTAAAAATTTTTCAAATTTAAAAAATTCCGGGATTAATTCTTTAATTCAAAAAAATTACAGGATTGAAATTTTATAAATCCATAAATTCCGGGATTAAAAATTTTTGAATCCAAAAAATTCCGGGATTAAAAATTTTTGAATCAAAAAAATTCCGGGGTTAAAAATTTCTGAATCCGAAAACTCCCGGATTGAAAATTCAGGGTGTCTACTGATTCATAAAAGTTAAAATATAGGACTTTTATAGGACTTTATAGGTCCATTTTTTCAAAAAATATAGGACCCAAAACAAGCCATTTTTAAGAGAAAAAAATTTAGGCACACAAAATTCTAGAGGTAAATTCTGTCCTCCAAAATTTAGAAAAAAAGAATGAAGAAGAAAAAAGGTAAAGCTTGTAAAACGGGTAATTATTAAAAAAGGTAAAACAAAATTCTACAAAAACATTTTTATAAAAAATCTTGGGATCAAAAAATCCCGATCAAAAAAAAAGTTCAAGCCTCTGCAAGTGTTTTTCAGAAGTCCCCAAGGTTATATGAGTAGTTCAGAAAATCCGCCCCAAGCTAAGAGCTAAAAATTAAAAATTTTATAAACGTAAAAAATTTTTAGACAACACGTAAAAATTTTTGAATCCTCCATAAGCCCGAAAATATTCCACAAATGATTCCATAAAATCGAAAATATAATTTTTAAATTTTATAAACCTTCTTAAAAATTATTTGAACTGGAATTAGTTTAAAATTAATTGCCTAATGGAACACCGCCGTCAAGATTTAAAGAAAAAATTTCCTGAAACATTGAACTTTCTTTGAAAATTTCCCCAAAGTGCTTTTTCAATTATCAAAGCATAAACTATGAATCGTTCGTAGCCCAAAATGATTGGTTTTCCTCGCTTTTCGGAATCTTTAAAAATCTAAATTATGGCAACCTGCATAAATCGAGCGAGGCCGAAGGCCGAGCGAGAAAATTTGTTGAAAAAATTAAGTGAAAATATGAAAAATTAGCTCACTTTGAATTAGGAATATAGGACCAGTTGTGCCCCTGCTCAAAATTACTTTTTTCGGTTAAATTATAGGACTTTATAGGATTTTATAGGTATATAGGACCAAAAAGAAAAATATAGGACTTTTATAGGACTTTATAGGAATATAGGACCAGTAGACACCCTGAAATTCTTTAATCCAAAAAAATTCCAGGATTGAAATTTTATGAATCCAAAAATTCCCGGATAGAAAATTTTTGGATCTAAAAAATTTCGGGATTAAAAATTTTTGAATCTAAGAATTCGTGGATTGAAAAAGTGGTGCTGAATTGCAGCGTTCAATGAGTTCAGATTATCAATTAGACCAATTTTTTAAATTCCTAGCGCTTTTTTTCTTTCATTTGTGTGTTGGTAAAAAACAGCGGTGTGATTCTTCTTCAAACTTGCCCGATATCCGCTGAACTCCCATTAAAATTTCAGTCTCTGAACTAGAGGCTTCTGCAAGCCCCCACGAACCGGACGAGCCCCCAGTAACTAGACACGCCTCTGGGATCGAAACCATAAAGCGACAATATATAGGACAGGAATGAAACGCGCCTATTTAAACGATCACATGGTGACTATCCAAGGTCATGATCACGATAAACATAAATAATTCAAATAAAACTCGTTCTCAAAACTCTTTCAGGTTTTTTTTATTATTTTCGTTACGTTAAAAGCGTAGTCGGTTGGTAACAGACTCGGAGGACGCTTCCAAAAAAATAGAAAAACATGTCGTTCGTACAGTACGACGAAAATTGTGATTTCCCCATCGAAAATTTACCCTACGGTATTTTTTCAACGAAAAATGATGTAAGTACTTATGTTAATTAATTAAGTGCATTCAAAAAAAAAAAAAAAAAAATTATGGGAATTTTTTGTTGTTTAGCCGAAACCGAGGATTGGAGTGGCCATCGGAAGGAAAGTTTTGGATGTAAAAGCAGTCAGCAACTTGTTCGAAGGAATATTAAAAGAGCACAATCATGTCTTTCAAGAGGAGACGCTCAATGAATTTATGGCAATGGGAAGGCCTTTTTGGAAGGAGACGAGAAGGGTTTTGCAGGATTTGCTCTCGGCTAAAAATACGACGCTCCAAGGAGAACTTAGGAATAAGTAAGATCAGTTAGTTTTTGGTGACAAGTAGTTAATTTACAGAATTTGTAAGAGGGAGTATTGTCTGGGCTGGAATTAAAGAGACGAAATTTTTGGTCCCGAGAAACTGGAGTAATTACACACTAGTCCGAGGAAAAGTGTTAACACCAGTACTAGTGACTGACCTCCAATGTAGTAGTGACTACTACATTGGGGGTCAGCGTCAGGCCCACTGAGGAGCAGTCACTACAACACTAAGTCTGACCCCCCCCCCCCCCAGTGTAGTAGTGACTACTGCATTGGGGGGTCAAATTTGTTTACTAGTGCCGTGGAAAGAGGCCAGCTGAGCCGTACTGTTTCCAGGCCGGTGTAATGTTGTGGCCGTACTAGTGGCCAAGTAGCCTTACCCCCAATGTAGTAGTCCCTACTACACTGGCCTGACCCCCAAAAAAAATTATTATTCATTTTAATTTTTTTTTCAGAGTATTTTACTCTCAGTCGGACGTAACCATGCACCTTCCAGCAAAAATAGGAGATTATACCGACTTTTACTCTTCCATCCATCACGCAACTAATGTAGGAGTCATGTTCCGAGGTGCCCAAAACGCTCTCATGCCCAATTGGTAAATCATCTATTTTCATTCCCCCCCCACAGAACTCCAACAAAAAGAAATCCTAAACTCATTTCAGGCGACACATTCCAGTCGGTTATCACGGCCGAGCCAGTTCCGTCGTGGTCTCAGGAACCCCTATCAAACGACCCTACGGCCAAACATGTCCCGTAGAAGGAGCCGATCCAGTATTTGGCCCATCCCTTCTTATGGATTTCGAACTGGAAGTGGCTTTTTTCATCGGAGGCCCACCAACCAAGTTAGGGGAACAGGTTCCAATTTCAAAAGCCCAAGATCACATTTTCGGATTTGTTTTGATGAACGATTGGAGCGGTAAGATAATGGAGCTACAAGATTTATTTCGGAATGAAACTACTTTATTGATATTTTTTTCTTATTTTAAAGCGAGAGACATTCAAAAATGGGAATATGTTCCACTGGGACCCTTCTTAGCTAAAAATCTAGGGACTTCGATATCGCCTTGGGTGGTTACAGTGGAAGCTTTAGAGAGTTTCAAAGTGGCCAATTTCGAGCAAGTCCCAAAGCCGTTTCCTTATTTGTGCCATGACGATCCTTTCAATTTTGATATCAACCTGACTGTGGATCTTAAAAGTTAGTTCAAATTTTTTTTGCTAAAAAATGAAGTTTTGGCCGCAAAACAGGGAAGACAGACCGATCCAAAAATCAAAACAGTTCGGTTCGGTTCGGTTTCTTTTTTAAGTTTAATTCAGTTGGTTTCTGTTAAAAAGTCGTCCACCCGGAAGGGTTTGGTTCGGTTTGACATCGATACAAAATTTTTTGAATACGGTTTGGTTTTGTTCAGTTTTCTTTTCCGTTTTAGTGCAAAACCGGTTTCAGGTTCGGTTCGCTTTTTGAAATTAACTGGGTTTGGTTCGGTTCGGTTTCGGATTGGTGTATTTGAGAAATACGGTTCGGTTTTCTTCTTAAATTCGGTTCGGTTCGGATTTTTTAAACGAATAAACCTTTTTTGGTTTAGTTCGGTTCGGTTTTTAGTTACCCTCAAGTTTTAGTTCGGCTCTTTTTCGTTAACAAATACCCGGATTTGGTTCGGTTTTTGGTAAAAAGTCCGGTTTCAGTTCGGTTTTTGGTAAAAAAAAAAAATAATTCGGTCTCGGTTCGCGTATTAGTAAGAAACCCCGGTTTTGGTTTTGGCGTTTAGCAGAAAACCGGATTTTTTTAAATAGAAAAAAAAATGTTTTAGTTCGGTTGGGTTCGGTTTTTAAAAAAAACCGGTTTCGGTTTTGGTCCAGTTTTTTTAAATAAACGTTTTGGATTTGATTTCAGTTTGGGTTGTTTCTTTCCTAAATTATGGTTCGGTTTCGGTTTGGTTTTTTCGATAAATCCGGTTCAGTTTTTTTCTTGAATTCGGTTCGGTTCGGATTTTTTAAAACTCTGGTTCATTTCGGTTCGGTTTTTAGTGACCCTTCCCCCCAGTTTTAGTTCGGTTTTTTTTTGTCGTTAACAAATACCCGGATTCGGTTCGGTTTTTGGTAAAAAGTTTGGTTCCAGTTCGGTTTTTGGTAAAAAAAATCGGTCTCGGTTCGCGTATTAGTAAGAAACCCCGGTTTTGGTTTTGGCGTTTAGTAGAAAACCGAATTTTTTATAAAACAGAAAAAAATTGGTTTTTTTCAACAGAAAAATTTCTGGTTTTAGTTTAATTCGGTTCTTCGGTTCGGTTCGGTTCGGTTCAGTTCGGTTTCAGTTTTGGTCCATTTTTTTATAAGGGTTTCATGGCTGATTTCAGTTCGGGTTGTTTCTTTCCTTGATTTAGGTTCGGTTTCGGTTCTGGTTTCAGTAAAAAAGAACCGGTTTTAGTAAAAAAAAACCCGGTTTCGGTTCTGGTGTTTAGTAGAAAACCGAATTTTTTTAAAACAGGAAGAAAAAAAAACTGTTTTAGTTCAATTTGGTTCTTCGGTTCGGTTCGGTTCGTTTTAAAAAAATAACCCGGGTTCGTTCAGTTCGGTTCGGTTCGGTTTTTTAATTAAAATTCTCTAAAAGGTTTAGTTAAGATACAAAAAACTCGGGTTCGGTTCGGTTTTTATGATTTGGTTTGGTTCGGATCGGTTCAGTTGCCATCCCGCAAAATAAATCCGCTAGGAGGCTACCGGCTGCTTTCCTGGTAAAATGGCGGCCGACTTCGGATTTGTTAAAAATGAGTTTAAGAAAAAATCGGAACATTTAAACAACCAATCCGAAGCTGGACGCCGAGAGCCACCTGGCGGATTTAATTTAAGGTAAAAGATTTCATGAAATTCCTGTAAACATTTTAGGCGGCGATTCTCCTCCGACTACGATTTGCCGGTCAAACTATCGGTACTTATATTGGACACCGAAACAGCATGTTGCTCATCACACGGTTACAGGTTGCAACATTAACCCTGGGGATCTCATGGCTTCCGGGACAATTAGTGGAGAAGTATGACACAACTTTACATATCAAATCGCCTTTTTTTTGACTTAAAAAAAAAACAAAATCTATTTTTCAGACTTCAGACTCTTTCGGATCGATGCTGGAACTGAGCTGGAAAGGAACCAAGCCGATCAGACTTGCAGATGGGACAACACGTAAATTCCTTCAAGATAACGATGAAATTATCATAAGCGGTAAGGAAATCGAATAATTCCGTGGGTCGAAGGTCAACTGATGTATCTGACATCATAAGTTTAACTAGAGATAGCAGGTTTTGATTGTTCTCAAGAGAAATCAGCAGTAGTGGCAGCAGACTAATCGTATTTTACTTTTTACGAAATGAAGACAAATCTTGAAACAAAAAATATTAAGGATTTTTCAGGAAAAAACTCCGAACATTCCTAAATATTTTTTGTTTCTCAATGCCGTAAAAAGTAAAATGCGATTAGTCTGCTGCCACGACTGATGATTCCTCTTAAAGAGTACGCATCAGTAAAATTTATGAGATCATCGATTCATAAGTTAAACATAAGCGGAAACATTAAATCGTGGCAGCAGACAAGTGGCTGATGCTTACTTTTAAATATCATGTTACTAAAAGCTCTTGTTGGTGTTAAACTTGTGGTCACGTGATTTTGTAAAACAGTCAAAACGTACCATCTCCATTCACATTTATGATGGAGATACGTGAGTTGATCTCTGTACTTCGAATATTTTATAAAAAGTTAATTTTTTTTTTTTAGGCTACTGCCAAGGAAATGGATACCGCATTGGATTCGGAACGTGTTCAGGAAAACTTTTACCAGCGCAAAGTTTGTAAATTGATGCCATAAAAACTCTTTTTATATTTTTTTAATCATTTTGTTTTGGGATTTCCTTGCACACTCATCACCTAATCGGATTTACATTTTTAAGCGTAGTTTTCCACAACAAAAATTTCAAATTTGGCTTCAAATCCTTTCGAAAAAGAGATGTGAAAATTATATAAAAATCATGTACAAATTATGCATAAATAAGTATGCATAAAATGGAAAAATAGTTGAATACGCACATTATTTGCAGAGGGGTTTATGCGAAAAGTCAAAGAATCACGCATTTTGCATAAACTTTTTTTCCTGCTTTATTATTTAAAAAAACCATATGCATAAATTATGCACAAATTTGTCTGTCCAGGTTTTCATGCTTAAAAAACATGCATAAATTTTGCAAAAATTATGCATGTCCAATTTTTTGTATAAACGATACAAAAATTATACAATTTTTTATATAAACTTTTTGCAATTATTTTGCAAAAGTTTTATTGAAGTGAAACTTCTTTAGAATCGTTGAGAGTGAATTTTTTGCGCAAAATTTAATGTTGAAAAAAATGTCAAAATTTTAGTAAACTTCCATAGAATAATTGGGAGTAAATTTTTTGAGCAACACAATAAGTGCGCAACACAAAACCTCGAGTAGTGTTTAGAAGTTTCACTTCTCTTCTCCAGTGAGTTTGCGTAGCTAGACTCACTACTCTTTTTTTTTATTTATTTATTTTGTTTTATTTTATTTTATTTTATTTTTCTTTTTTTGCATCACTTTTTCGTAAGGGAGGTGACGTTGTTATATTTAAAGCCGACTCTACAGGGTGTTAAAATAATAATTTGCGGTGAGTCAAAAACTGATGGCAAAACTTGTGATCGGAAAACTCTGGGCCGAAATTTTTTCAGCCCAGAATTAAATTTGCGTTATTGAGAGGATCAAAAAAATTCTTCCGGATCTTATGCCGAAAATGAAGGGAACATGGCTTATTCCGGCTTCAAAATTTTTAAATATCCGTAAGTTCCTTTTTTTTTTTTTTATTTATTTATTTTGTTTTATTTTATTTTATTTTATTTTTCTTTTTTTGCATCACTTTTTCGTAAGGGAGGTGACGTTGTTATATTTAAAGCCGACTCTACAGGGTGTTAAAATAATAATTTGCGGTGAGTCAAAAACTGATGGCAAAACTTGTGATCGGAAAACTCTGGGCCGAAATTTTTTCAGTCCAGAATTAAATTTGCGTTATTGAGAGGATCAAAAAAATTCTTCCGGATCTTATGCCGAAAATGAAGGGAACATGGCTTATTCCGGCTTCAAAATTTTTAAATATCCGTAAGTTCCTTTTTTTTTTTTTTATTTTAATTTTTTTCCGCCTACCAAATAATTGGCAAATCAAAAATTGCCCCCAAAAAAGGTAAGTATCCGACGTTTAATATGCGTTTAATTTAAAAAAAAAAAAAGGAGAAAAAATCTTTGATAAATTTCGTTTTGCGCCATTTTCCACGCTCCCTTTTCGCAGACGATGACGTCACCACTTTAATGGTGCTCCGTGTAAAAACGACACATTTCCCACTCACTTTTTTATTAATTTTTTAATATATTCACATCGGATCGGAAGCTAAATTTATTCGGAAAGGAAAAAAAAAGTTATTTGGTTGAATAAGCGAGCGGAGATGTGTCGTTTTTACACTGAGCACCGTTAGGGTGGTGACGTCACCCGCTGCCGTAAAAAATGGCGCGAAACGTAACTTATTAATGATTTTTTCTCCTTTTTAAAAAAAATTTAACGTCCAGTACTCACGTTTTTAGGGGGAATCGATAATTTTTGATTTCGTAATTATTTGGTAGGCGAAAAAAATTTATTAAATCAAAAAAAGGAAGTCACGGGTATTTAAAAATTTTAAAGCCGGAAAAACCCATGTTCCCTTCATTTTCGGCACGTGGTCCGGAGGGCATTTTTTGATCCTCTCAATAACCCGAATCTAATTCCGGGCTGAAAAAATTTCGGTCCAAAGTTTTCCGCTTTTCGAAAATCTCGATCATACTTCTTCCGATCACAAGTTTTGCCATCAGTTTTTGACCCGCCGCAAATTTTTATTTTAACATCCTGTACTCAAAAATTGGTCAAACTCAGAAAACGAATACCTATGGAAAAAACGAAAAGTGTTTGACTTTTATATTCCAAAATAAAAATTTAGAAAAATATATTTCAAATTTTCCAGGGATTTTTTAGAAATTTTTTAAAAGCCAATATATATTTTTCCGATTTCAAACGACTACAGAAGTCACCACATGTTAACTATTTTCGTTGCTGAAATTTTAAGTAAGTCCTTGGATATTAAAAAGCCTCGTTATCGTAATCCGAGAAGCAAAATGTTGCGCACGAAATAATAAAAAAAAAAAGAATATTACGTATAAGAAGAAAATAATCCCCCCATCCCCCTTCTATGGAACCGCATTTATGAATCACCCCGTATAGTTATACCCGTCCCCGATTGTAACTTTATCCAGGAACGTCGAGTCATCCAACATAATCTGGATAAACCTCGGATTTAGCGGATTATTTTTGTCTGTGCATGCGTACAAAACGCTTGGAAATGTAAAGGCCGGATGTAAACAACCCCTCTCAGTTAAATCTTAACATCCGAGCAAGAAACATTACGTTTCGCTCTTTTCGAATTTTCATGTGCTGACATTTAATTATTTTTTTTTTTTTTTTTTTTAAATAAAAAGAGCATGGTTTGCGTTTTTTTCGAACTTAACGGATTTCGAAATTCCCGCGTGACGTGATCAGGTTATGGGTTAATACGGTCTTCGAACATTTCAGTGTGTGAAAGCCATCGATGAAATACGAAAATTATATATATTTTATTATTTAAATTTAATTTTTTGAATAATTGAAAAACCTAATCAAAGAGATTAGTAATGACATCATTATGATTAGTATTCAAAAGCGAGAACATGACTGTTAAAATATTGATTTAAAAAATTTGTCTTTCTTTTTTTTAAACTTAATGTAATAATAATTAAAAAGTTCGAAGGAACGATTTGACGTTAATACAATGAAAAAATTAGCAAGAATGACAACGGAGGAGGAAGATGTAAAGGACGGCATCGGTAACTCAGATACAAATTCTGGTAAGTTTTTTTTTTTTTTACCTTAAACTTCTTTTTAAACTTTCGAAATTGTTGTCAATTTTTAAAAAAAATTTCGCCACTTAGCCTAATTAGTCATTTTTAATTAATCTAGATTTAGAACTTAATTACAGAGTCATGTTAAATAAGATTTTTTTAAAAAAATTCTATTTTTCGAGCCGCAATGCATCTCGTACAAAAAAGCGATGCAGAAAAGTGCATAAAAGTTTTGCAAAATAAATGCAAAAAACTGATACAAAAAAAGGTATTATTTTTGTATCATTTATACAAAAATTTGGACATGCATAATGTTTGCAAAGTTTATGCATATTTTTTAAGCATGAGAATCTCTATATGCATAATTTTTGCATAATTTATGCATATAATTTTTTTAAATCATATAGCAGCAAAATTTGCAAATTACGTTTACTTAAGTTCGTCTATTATATCTAATTATGCACATTTATGCATAATTATTTTGGAGCAATTTATGCATATACATTTTGGAGCTATTTATGCATAACCATTTTGGATAAATTTATGCATAACCATTTTGGATAAATTTATGCAAAATCATTTTAGAGCTACTTATGCATAAAAACTTTGGCCGATGATAATCATCAAGTTTTTTTTGAAAGTTAAAATCGTCATCGGCGTCGGCATCGGCACTGGTATCGAATTAGGACCCCTGTATGCCGAAACCAGTGCTGGCAAACAAATCTTAAAAAAATACAGTTCGGTTCGGTTCGGTTTCGCATTTAACCTATAAACTTCTGTTCGGTCCGGTTTCGGTTTCTTTAGAATGTTGGCGTGGGAACCGGTTTCGGATTCGGTTTTTTTGAAAATAATTCTTTTAAAGAACCGGGTTCCGGTTCGGTTCGGTTAGGTTCGGTTTTCTTTAGTCAAATAGGTTTGGTATCGGTTTGGTTCGTTTTTTTTTTTTTTTTTTTTTTTTTGTCAAATGAGATTGGGTTTGGTTTGGTTCGGTTTTTTTTCAGTCAAATGGGATTGTGTTCGGTTCGGTTCGGTTTTTTTAGTCAAATGGGATTGTGTTCGGTTCGGTTCGGTTTTTTTAGTAAAATGGGTTTGGGTTCTGGATTTTTTTTTGTCAATTGGGTTCAGGAAAACAACCCTCCCTGAAACCGAACCCAAATTGGGTTTGGGTTCGGTTTCAGGGAGGGTTGTTTTCCTGAACCCGTTTCGGTTTCTGTAATAATATTTGGAATCGGTTTCGGTTCGGGTTCTTTGCATCTTAGAACCTGGTTCTGGTTCTGAGTTCTGGGTTCTGGGTTCGGTTTTTGGTGGTAGTAGGTTCGTGCGGTTCGGTCCGGTTCGTTTAAAAACCGTGAAAGCCCGGATTCGGTTCGATTTTTTCGGTTCCGTTCCATTTGCCAAAACCGGCCAAAACGTTAAAGGTATTTTTGTACAAAAGACATCCGTGGATTAAAACACTAAAATCGTATTCAAAAAGTAAACGCTCAATTTATTTCCGCATAATCGCATGCAGACAATAAAAAGGAAGTATGAAACCTTTTTTTTTTTTTTTTTTTTTTTAAATCGCTTTAGGACAAAAATTCATTATACCAGAAACATTTTGTGCTGAATCAAACCGGAAAATCGAACCATCCCTCGGGGATATGTCCGAATAAAGAGGGAAAAATCGAGGTCATCCCGTGAAAATTCTCACATGTCTCCGGGTGTAATTTCAAAAAAAAAATTCAGTTATTTTAATTTTTTTTTTTTTTTGGGAACACTCCGTACACGAACGTGAAAAACCGACGCGGATATACGGGTTTTTGAAAAATCATGAATGATAATATTCAAAAAGGAGGGAAAAAACAAAAAAGGAGGGAGAGGTGACGGGGGAAGAAGGGGGAACACACGAAGATCTCAAAATAGGAAAATTTTCAAATTAGTCCGACGGAGATTATTCGAAAATTTATGAAGAGGACAAAGTAAAAGGGTAAGAGAATGAGATAAAAAGAGATAAAGTACAGAGAAAGGATTAGGATTATTGCTGCGGGATAAATCCTTATAGCAAAATGGGATGAGCCGGGAATAATGCAAGCGTTTTATTCTGGATGAGAAATTGTCCCCGATATTTCAAAGCGATTTTCGGAAACTACAAACGGCATTTAACCCTTTTTCGTTCGGGGAAAAAATAGAAAAGTGTCACGATAATAAAAATAAAGGTATTAGTTCGTTTACATCACCGGCCGGTGGAGACATTTTAGAGATAAAAAAAAAGGTTAAAAAAAAGATTAAAAAAAAAAAATTATCCGGTATTTTATACATGAAAATGGGGTCTAACCGCACCGAAACCGGTCCAAAATTTTTTTTTATGTTCAGAGATACAGGTCTATGATTTTAAATTAAACAAGACTTCATTTTTCTTATATTTCATAATTTTTAATTTTTTTCGCAATAAAAAAATGATTGATTACGAAAAAAAAAAAAAAAAGATGTGCGAGTCATACTTGCATCGTGATGAAGTGAAACTTCTTGAACTATTAATATAACTATTAAATCATTATTACTTAAATTAATTATTTTATTATTAATAATTTAATTATAAATTATAACTAATTACTACTCGCTTACTTCAATAATTATTTCTTAAGTAATGATTTAACTACGTAACAAATAAATTAAAAAAAATTTAAAACCTTTCAAAAATTTTTTATTAGCCTTTCAAACATTTTTTAGCGTAACTCGTGACGCGGCTACATGGCCGAACAATGTTTACAAACTATCTGCGTAACAAATAAATTTAAAAAAATTTTAAACCTTTAAAACTTTTTTAGCCTTTAAAATTTTTTTAATTTCAAAGAATAATTTAAGTAGCGTTACGAGTGACGCGTTACGCGGCCGGACAATGTTTAAAAATTATCTGCGTAAAAAATAATATTCAAAAAATTTAAAACTATAAAACTATAAAAATTTTTTAGCCGCGTAACGAGTTACGCGATAAAACGTTTTACTTCCAAAATGTTTTTATCCGAGAGACTAGTGCAGCGCTCTAGCGTTGAAATCGGGAACTATTTCAACAACAAAAAATAAACAGGCTTTAATTTTTTACGTTGCACTACGTCTTAGGGCGCACGATGACGGTTTTGTCGTGACCGGTCGTCTTGGTGTTTTGGACAATGAACATAAAAAAAAAGAATATTTCAAAAATTTTAGATAAATTTTTCAATAAAATTTTATCAAAAATCCTTGATGATCCTTAAAAATTTTTTAAAATTCTCAATGAAATTTACAATAAAATTTTTACAAAACACTGTAAATTTTTGACTAATTTTAAGAAAAAAAGAAATTTTTAGAATATTTTTTAGATTCTGATGATTTTTGATAAAATTTTATTGAAAAAGGGGGCCACGTGGACTAATATTAGGGTTTGGAGGATTTAGGGGGGTCGTGAACGATTTTTTGAAACAAAAATTTCAATGATTTTTGATTTTTGAAAAAATTTATTTAAAACTTTATGGAAAAAGCCTTTCATTTAGCGTAACGCGTTACGCGGCAAAAAAAATTTTTAAAGTTTAAATTTTTTAAATTTTATTTGTTACGCAGATAATTTTTAAACATTGTTCGGCCGCGTGACGCGCCACTCGTGACATGGCTTAAATTATTTTTTTATAAAAAAATTTTTAAAGTTTATTTGTTATGGAGATAATTTTTAAGCAGTGTTTGGCCGCGTAGCCGCGTTACGAGGCTAAAAAATGTTTGAAAGACTAATAAAAAATTTTTAAAAGATTTAAATTTATTTGGTTCGCAGATAATTTTTAAACATTCCTCGGCTACGTAACTAGTCCCTCTTAACACGGCTTAAATTTTTTTTTTTTTTTAAATCTAAAAAATTTTTAAAAGCTAAAACATTTTTTAAAAATTTAAATTTTTTAAAACTTACTTGTTACGCAGATAATTTTTAAACATTGTTTGGCCGCGTAGCTGCGTTAAGGGACTAAAAAATATTTTAAACAAAGGAGCTAAAAAATTTTTTAGGATAAAAAAAAGGATAAAAAAAACTTTTTTTACTAATAAAAAATTTTTGAAAGGTTTAACTTTTTTAAAATTTATTTGTTACGCAGATAATTTTTAAACATTGTCTGGCCGCGTGGCGCAAGAAGTTTCACTTCATCACGATGCGAGTCTGACTCGCACATCTTTTCATTGTTATTATTTTATTTTTTTATCGATATAATTTTCTACCACCCGGCTAATCGGCCGGTGGTGTAAACGAACTAATACCTTAATGGCACACTTTTTTTTTCGAAAAAAAAAAAGAAAAAAAGAAAAGCAAATCCACAGATGTTGAATTTCATACAAGAGGGACCAATTTGTCAGGACAAAAAAAAACTCATTCCTCTGTATAAATCAATCATGGACGATAATCCTCTTACATAAGGACGATTAAAATAAGTTAAATATCATGCTTACCTTACGAAAACTTGATCTCGAATAAATATAAATGAAACAGAAAATAAAATGCTTTTTCCGACCCCTACCCCTCCTGTCCCCCCTCCCCCTTTTCCGCATTTTCGGGTCGGATTTTCAAACTCTCCACTTATGTTTAACGCATTGAAAAACATTTTAAAATAATATTACTTTCCGGGTTTAATCTTGATTTAATCGCATTTAATCCGACCAAAGACCGAATTTAAGGATTAAAGTTTTAGACAGATTATATTTTGAAATGATGAGAGAGCAAAAAGTGCCTGCTTTTAAATGAACCCTAAGATTATTCCTAATACTCTTTCGAGGATTATATCATTTTTCAAAGGATCTGGTTCTACTAGATTTCAGCATCGTGTTATATGAGGAAAAAGGTTTTTCGATGCTCTTCTGAATAAAAATAATTCCCTTTTTTTTTTGTTTCTTTCTTTTTTTTGTCTATGGAGGATGATGCTTTTTTATTCCTTTCGGGATTTACTCGGAAAAACTGTATTGAAATGGGATGAATTAAATGCGAATAATCTTATTGATATTGATGAGGGAGAGATATCCAGAGAGCAAACCCGTTCAAAAGTTGCTTAAGAAGGTCCGAACTTGTTTCATAAAGGGTGGTCCAAAAAAAAATCAGATTTGGATATGGGGGCATATCCCTACGTAGGACTACGTCTTTAGGGTACTGTTTTAACATTGCTAAATTTAAACAATGAAACGATTTTTTTTTAAGGCATTTGTTTTTCTCACTTTTGGTCGAAAAATTCGAATTATTTGATAAAAAATATAATTTTTTTTCCCTGGCAAGAAAAAAACTAAAAATTTATGGTCAAAAGTTCAAAAAAATTAGTCAAAATTTTAATTAAAGCCTTATAATCTTGAATTTAATTAAAGTCTTAAAAGGTTTAAATTTTTTTAAAATTTATTTGTTACGCAGATAATTTTTAACATTGTTAGGCCGCGTAACGCGTCACTCGTAACGCGGCTACGCGACCAAATAATGTTTATAAATTATCTGCGTAACAAATAAATTTAAAAAATGTAAGCCTTTAAAAACTTTCTTTAATTTTAAAAAATAATTTACGCCGCGTTACGCGGCCGAACAATGTTTAAAAATTATCTGCGTAACAAATAAATCTTAAAAAATTTAAACCTTTAAAATTCACCCCCCTCCGAGATAAGAAGTTTCACTTCAGTTACGCGTTACGAGGCTAAAAAATGTTTTCATTTATGTATGTCCATTGTCCAACTTTTCTTAAAATTTATACATAATTTTTATACAATTTATGCATCTCTTTTCCGTACGAGAATCAGCCAAATTCGTTGCCATGTTTATGACATTTCAAAACTTAAAATTAACTTAGTTTTCTAAAACTCAATTTCAAAAAAAAAAAAAATAAAAAAAATAAATAAATAAATAAATAAATAAATAAATAAAATTGAAAGCAACAACATTTACTTTAACCATGAGTGCCTTAAGGAATAATAGCTAATCAGATAACGAAAAAAAAAAAGAGCAAAGTAATTTTAAGTTCAAGTAAAGTTTTTGTTTCCTGAAATATTTCCCCTTAATATTTGTTCCTCGAATTCCGTACCTCCATTAGGTGATTATTCAGAGGGTGTGATTAATCACACCTCTGAAAGTTTGGTCGATTTTTTATTTTTACCCCACAAGGTTCGTACATTCGATCGAATGACGTCATATGGATTTTTCATTTCCTGTTTTAGTTTTCGTTTAATTTTTCGTCTGAACTTAATCATTGGAACTACCCATGCCTATATTTAAATCTTAAGAGTTCTGCTTAAGAGGGATAGGAAACCTCAGTGGATTAAAGAAAGGATCTCTGTTTTTTCTAATATTCGATTTACGGGGAAAAAATTCGAATTTTAGGAAAATCTAACAAACTCCTTTGACTTAAACCTTGTATTTTTGATACAAGTTTTAACTTGTTCAAAATAAATACGAACCAGGAAAAAAAATCTAAGTTTTTCGACCGAAAATATTTTTGAAAATATTTTCAGGTCGCTTAGGCATTATAATTTGCACCTGAACAAGTTTTAACTTGTTCCATAAAGACAAGTTGAAACAAGCTGGACAAGTTTAGAATTATTTTCATGTCGAGTACACTTGTCCATTGGACTTGGACAAGTTTTAATTTGTTCCATTTAGGCATGTTTGGAATTATTTTCAGGTCGAGTACACATACTAGACAAGTTGAAACTTGCACTCGAACAAGTATTAACTTGTTCCATTCGGACAAGTTGAATTAAGTTTGAAAAGTTTGGAATTATTTTCATTTCTTACACATTGTAGACAATTTGAAACTTGCACTTGGACAAGTTGAAACAAGTTGGACAAGTTTAGAATTATTTTCACTTCTAGTACACATTTAGACAAGTTGAAACTTGCACTTGGGCAAGTTGAAACAAGTTGGACAACTTTACACGGTAAAAAATTTTATGTTAACTTGCTGAAAAAGGGCTACACATTTTTTATGTTAAAAAAAATAGAATGTTATTGTCCGTAAGACATTCTTTTGTTTTTAGTTTTTTGTTCGAGGCTACAGGCAAATTATGTTACTTTTAACATAAAATTTTTTACCGTGTAGAATTATTTTCACGTCGGGTACACATTCTATACAAGTTGAAACTTGCACTTCGGCAAGTTTTAACTTGTTTCAATGAGACAAGTTGGGAGTTATTTTCAGGTCGAGTACACATTATAGACAAGAAACTTGCACTTGAGCAAGTATTAACTTGTTCCGTTTGGACAAGTTGAAACAAGTTCGACAAGTTTGGGATTTCTTTTCATTTCTTACACATTTTAAACAATTTGAAACTTGCACTTGGGTAAGTTCTAACTTGTTCTAACTTATTCCATTTGGACAAGTTTTAACTTGTTTTGAGTAAATACGAACCAGGAAAAAGAAATCTAAGTTTTTCGACCGAAAATCTTTTCGAAAATATTTTCAGGCGGCGTAGACATTCTAGACAAGTTGAAACTTTCACTTCGACAAGTTTCAACTTGCTCCATTAAGACAAGTTGAAAAAAGCTGGACAAGTTTAAAATTCCTTTCACGTCGAGTACACATTCTAGACAAGTTGAAACTTGCGCTTAATGAGCAAGTATTAACTTGTTCCATTTGGACAAGTTGAAACAAGTTTCACAAATTTGGAATTTCTTTTTATTTCATACACATTTTAGACAAGTTGAAACTTGCACTCGGGTATAAGTTTTAACTTGTTCCTTTTGGACAAGTTGGAACAAATTTGGAACGTTTTTTTTCATTTCTTACATCTTAGACGAGTTGAAGCTTGCACTTGGGTAAGTTCTAACTAGTTCCATTTGAAAAGTTTTAACTTGTTCCATTTAGATAAGTTGAAACAGGTTGGACAAGTTTGGAATTTTTTTTCATTTCTTACACATTTTAGACAAGTTGAAAACACGGAAAACAAAACCGAAGTTTTTCGACTGCGGCTTCTTTTGAAATTATTTTCCGGCCGCACTTACAGTTTAGACAAGTTGAAACTTGCACCGAAAATTCCAGGGCACACCAAAAAAGATTTGTTAGATACCTAAAATTTGAATTTTTTTTTAAATTCCATCGTAAATAGAGTATTCGGCAAAATAGCCATTCCTTTCGATATTCACAGAAGCTTCCTCTCAAATCTAGTTTTTCAGAGGCCGAAAAATCAACCCGAAAAAGTGAGGGGGTTACTATTTTTTATGCTATGATGAGGGACTTCTCTAGATTCCAACGAAAATCCAAAATCCCGGAATCAAAAAGGAGCTACACAGCTTTCACTTAGATTAATTCGCGTGTAGTGGTGTAGATAACGAAATCAACTTTTCTGGAATTTTAGACGTCTGAACGGAACAGAAACTGAGTGTAAAAAAAAAAAAAAAAAAAAAAAAAAAAAAGCGGGGAAAGCCCGATCATTAACGATAAAAAAAGCCCCATTTACATTTATAAAAATTCCCAAAGTAACATTCCAACTCGACTTCGCGCAGGAAAAAAAAAGGGATGTTTTCTAACTTTTTAAAAGTTGAAAAATTTCATACGAATATTATCTTTGTTTAAGAGAGTCAGTAGGCTGAAACAGGGGAAAATAAACACCCTGCAAAAACCCTTCTTCTATTTTAATATAATATTATTTCATTACTTCCCCTCTGAGAGATTGAAAAAGCATTCTTCGAAAAACCCCTTTACATCATCCTCTTAAGGGTCCGCTGACCGATTCCCCTTAATCCCGGGGATGAAGATAATCTCGGTTTTTTTCCATTTCGGATTAAGTTTCCATGGCAACCAAAACTCAATACACCACTTTTTTCTTACTTCTCAAAAAAAAAAAAAAAATTTTTTTTCTTAAACCGGGGAAAAATCATTAGAAAGCCATCTACTTTCATTAATAAAAAAAAAAACAATGAAACCATTGGAAGATTATTCAATTTTTTTCCACCCTCTCCTCCGCCGAAAAAAAATTGTCTTGATCGATTTTTGAGGCAGGGGCGTCGGGGTGACGGGAGAGGGGGGGTTGAATTCCAGCTGGCCATTTTATAGCCGGTAATAATGATGAAATGACAAGAAAGCTCTCATTGTGTTGGAAAATAACAAAGCTCGAAACTAATCCTACCGCTGTGATCTGAAACACGGCTGTGTGTTCTGATAAGCTCAATAAATGTCTGTCCTCGGAGATCCTGGATTCACGGATTCGCGTAATCCTAGTCATTATGGATTAGCGAAGCGTCCCTTTAAACCGGAGCTTTTCATACACTCTCATGTTTTCATTTTACATCAGACCTTAGCAAACAGAAAAGGGAGGCAGGGGGGTGGGGGGATGAGTTTGGGACAAAACAAAAAAAAAAAATTATAATAAAATAATCCGCAATTTTGTAAAAGTTGATCGTTTTTGTATTATTTTTGAGGTTTTAAAAAAAAAAAATTAAAGGGATTCCGCAGGGAATGAATACGTAAACCGCGGTTGGATTAACTTTGGTGTCTAATAGAGATGGGATTTTTCCTTTTTTTTTTGTAGGCAATTATATCGTGGCTTAATTTTTTCCGGACAGTACATTAATGTGTTTACTCGGCCAGTATTTTATTGGGCTTTGGTAAATGCAATAATGATCATAAATGTCAGTAAGCTTAAATTTTCATTAAATTTAAAAAAATAATTAACTTTGATGCCATTATATTTCGGGGGGGGGGGCTATGAAAAACAGATGCATAAATCATATGAAAGTCATGTATAAATTATACAAAAAATTGGATACACATAAAAAATGCATAAATGATGTACAAAGGACTTAACATTTTTTTTCTTTTTACCGCGAAATTTTTTTTTCCATCTCATAATTGATAAATTATGCATAAGTATGCATAAAATATAAAGAAGTTGAACATGCATAATATTTGTAAATTTTCCCGCTATATGATTTATGCATCAATCATGCAAAAATTATGTTTATTTAAATTTTGGTGCTTAAAAAAAATTATGCATAAATTTTACAAAAAATATGCAAGTCCAAATTTATGTATAAATGATGAAAAAATAATACATTTTTAATACAAATTTTTTGCACTTATTTTGCTAACAATTTATACACTTTTTGCATCACTTTTCCGTACGGGTAGGGGGGTGGCGGTTGCTTTGTCGATTGTTAACAGTGGTGCATAATCTTTAGCAAGATCATAAAATTTAGTAAAAATCTTCTAGCTTTTTTTTTTTTTTTTTTTTTAGCAATATATTAGCTATTGTGAAGTTAAATGGAAGATTCTTAGTCGTCCCACGAAAGCTTTATGCTAGCTGCATACTATTATAGCTACTATGTAGCGCCCAAATACCCCCTGCATAATGGCTACTGTATCGCCACATAACAGCTATAATGTAGCTAAGTGTCGGCTACTATTTAGTTAAGAGGAGGCTTCAGATATTTATTTAAATATACCAAAATAAATTTCCACATCTTAGAACTTTTTTTTTGGAGATACAAATTAAAAATCTGGCTTCGTAGCGAACTTTATATTCATACTGGCATCTTTCTTTCAAAATTTCAGATTCTCAGGTTGTAAAGAAACTCCGGAAAACGTTTTCAAAAATAAATGTCGGGAATATATTTTCCAAAGCGTTTTCCGGAGTTTCTTTACAACCTGAGAATCTGAAATTTTGAAGGAAAGATGCCAGTATCACTATGAAGTTCGCTACGAAGCCAGATTTCTAATTTGTATCTCCAAAAAAAAGTTCTAAGCCATGGAAATTTATTTTGGTATATTTACATAAATATCTGAAGCTTCCTCTTAATACTAGCTCCTAGCCACTCTATGCTAGCTACTGTGCGGCTACATGATAAATTCACAGTAGTTTCAATGAAGTTTCATAGTATAGCTATATATTAGCTTCTACGTTAAGTTGTTTATACATAATTTATGCATTTTTTTATGTATGTCCATTTTTTTGTATAATTTATACATGATTTTTATATCATTTATGCACCTCTTTTTCGTACGGGTGGCTAGTGTGTATCTATCTACATAACATTCAATTTCCTAATTTAAAACTTGCATAAAATTTACATAAAAAATATATCATTTTTATATCATTTATACAAAAATTTGGATATGCATAATTTTTGCAAAGTTTATGCATATCTTTTGGATCACCATAATTTGAATATCCATAATTTTTACAAAATTTATGCATAAATTTTTTTTAAACATGAAAATCTGGATAAGCATAATTTTTGTATAATTTATGCATATAATTTTTTAAATCATAAAGCAGGAAAATTTGAAAATATTATGTTCCTTCAATTTATTTTCCACTTTATACTTCTATATACTATATTTACGCATGATTTTTGCATAATGATATTGGAAGATGAAAAAAAAAAAAAACCTTCGGTAAGAAAAGTTAAGTTGTATAAATACATAATTTATGAATTTTTTTGTGTATGTCCAATTTTTTGTAAAATTTATACATAATTTTTATACAATTTATGCATCTCTTTCTCGTTTGAGTGGCTATAGTGTATCGATCTACCCGTTCCCTTCCTGCAATCTTTTTCCCTAAAATTTAATTTCCTAATTTAAAAATTACTAAAAAAATTTTTCTTAAGAATAATTTTAATTTTTTTAATTTTTTTGTTTTCTTAAATTTTGATTTGATTAAGCTTAAGAGGAGGCTTCAGATATTTATCTAAATATACCAAAATAAATTTCCATGGCTTAGAACCTTTTTTTGGAGATACAAATTAGAAATCTGGCTTCGTAGCGAACTTCACAGTGATACTGGCATCTTTCCTTCAAAATTTCAGATTCTCAGGTTGTAAAGAAACTCCGGAAAACGCTTTGGAAAATATATTCCCGACATTTATTTTTGAAAACGTTTTCCGGAGTTTCTTTACAACCTGAGAATCTGAAATTTTGAAAGAAAGATGCCAGTATGAATATAAAGTTCGCTACGAAGCCAGATTTTTAATTTGTATCTCCAAAAAAACGTTTTAGGCCAGGGAAATTTATTTTGGTATATTTAAATAAATATCTGAAGCCTTCTCTTAAAATAAAATAATATAATCGCTCATTATCCATATTTTCATACTTTTCAGGAAGAACCTATAACGGTTTAAAAAAAAAAAATTATAAAAATTTGAAATAAGAAAAAAAGTTTTTTTTGATCGGGACAAAGTTTTATATTTTATTTTTCATTCATACTTTTTATTCCCCCTTCCTTTTGATAGAAAAAAAAATATCAATATCTTCTGGAAATCGAATATGAAAGCGTGACTCTAAGAATTTTTTCTTTTTTATATCTTTTCCAAATCCTTGTATTATATACATTTACCGCAGAACTCATCTAAATCTTTAAACCTCATGCATGAATTGGTGTAATCCATTGCTTTTTATTCAAACGGTTTCTTAAAGACGATTTAAAAGAAAAAAAAAAAGAGAGAGTGAAGAGAAAAAGATTCAGATTTACGGATTTTCGAAGTAGGTATCACATAAGAGAAAAATCTTTTTTTTTTTTTTTTTTTTTTTTTTTTTTTTTTTTTTTGAGATATGCGTCGCTCTCCCGATTTTTTTTTTTTTTTTTTTCGATTCAAAAAGCGAAAAGTTAAGAAAAATTAATTCGTCTAAAAAAAAATTTAATGCACTGGGATTTGCCCCGAAGGATTGTTAAAAGATTAAAACCCCATAATCGCTAGGGGGATACGAGAGAGGAGGGGGGGGGGGGGAGGTTACTTAAAGGAAAAGGACCTCTTGAATTAATATGAAAAGAAAATTGACTTGGGGCATAATACCTCAAGTTATAACCGGTTGACCAAGGGAAATTCAAATCCATTTTAATTCCAGTTAATTCTTTGGAACACATTTGTTGAGCCTAACGTTTCCCTTAATTCCAAAGCTTAAAACTCGGATCGAAACTCCGTTCCGACAAAATTCCGGGGGGAGAAGAAAAAGAAAAGAAAAACAGAATTTTCGATAAAAAGATTCAGAAATTGGGGGAAGGAAAAAGCGGTTTAGGCCCATAAATTCAATAAAGGATATATCATCATCCTCAACCATGAAACCGATGAGGAAAAAACATACTCAAAAAATTAAAAGAGGGATGAAGTTCAGTTGAAAGAAAAAGAGTGGGAGTGAAAGCTAGAAAAGAGAAAAAGGTTCAATGAAGGAAAATGTTATGAAAAATTAAGGAAAAAATAACATAAAGACTGCTGCCCCCGTAATGAATAGGGAATTTTTCGTTAAGGTGTCTTCGAGATCGTTGGAAATCCTACGCTCAGGCTCCTCGTACGGAAAAGAAATGCATAAATGATATAAAAATCATGTATAAATTATACAAAAAATCGGACATAAATCAAAAAAATGCAAAAATTATGTATAAAAAGAAGTTTTTCTACCGGAAAAATTTTTTTTTCCTCCTCCAATATAACCCTTACGAAAAACTGATGAAAAAAGTCTATAAAATTTTTGCAAAATAAATGCATAAAATTTATATAAAAAAAATATATTATTTTTGTATTAATACAAAAATTTGGACATGCATAATTTTTGCAAAGTTAATGAATTTTTTTTTAAGCACAAAAATTTGAATATGCATAATTCTTAAAACATTTATGTATAAATTTTGTTTACGCATAAATCTTGTAATAAATTCATTATGCATAAATTATGCACAGCCACGTTTTTATGCTTAAAAAAAATAAATGCATTTCAATCAAAATGCAATTTATTTTAATAAAAAATCATGCATAAATTTTGTAAAAATTATGGGACCCTAGCAAAACCCCGTCATTCAAAACCCCGACATTAGATATCGGGGTTTTGAATGTCGGGGTTTTGCTTTTTGCCTTTTATTATATTTTATTTTTTATTTATTTTAATTTATTTTTAATTTTTTAAAATTTTTGAAACGTCGGGGTTTTGAAATTTAATAGCACTTATATAGAAGGTAATAGAACTAGTAAGAATTAAAATATATAAAATTTTCTGAGCAATAAATTGCAATAGAAATTCTTACAGAGATTTTCCAAACTCCTCCCCCATACATAAAAAATCGTAAGAATTTCGAGAACCCCCTCCCCCTTCCGGTCTTACGAAATACTAAAACACCTCCTATGGGGAGCTTAGTCCTATACTGCACTCGGTCTGTGGAATTTCCGTCGGTCTCTGCCGGTCTGTGTGGTATCTTGACTTTCTGCTGAAAGCTCCCTAGAACTTGTCAGTTCTCTAGAGCTTTCAGGGAAATGTTCATTTCATAAAAGCTCATAGACTCTGAAGTCAGGAGGACCTATTGTCCCCTGAAAATTTCATCAAAATCGGTCGGGAAGGGGCTCCGTACGTGTCGGGCATCGCTTATTTTCCTTAGCGTTTTAATATATAGGCATGGGTTAGCACCCATGTTCCCTAGAGTTGAAAATTATATGGCCTGAATGGTATCAGCCCCCCCCCCCCCCCCCCAGAAAATATTTTTTCCTATTCTGAGCCCCCTCTAGGAAAAAATTCTAGATACGCCCATGTATATAGGACTTAACTGTTGATTTCAAAACCCCGTCATTTAAAAATATTTTTAAAAATAAAAAATAAATTAAATTAAATTAAAAATGAAATATAATTAAAGTCAAAAATCAAAACCCCGTCATTCAAAACCCCGATTTCCAATGTCGGGGTTTTGACTCGGTCTCAAAATTATGCATGGTTTTTTTTAAGCATAAAAATGTGGATGAGCATAATTTTTGCGTAATTTATGCATACAAAATTTTTAAATCATAAAGCAGGAGAATTTGCAACTATTATGCATATTTAACTTTTTCCATTTTATGCATAATTATTTATGCACAATTTATGCATAATTACATACGAAGGTGAAAAAAAAGCCTTTAAAAAGTTCTTTATACATAAAGTGCTCAATTTTTTTATGTGTATCCAATTCTTGTATAATTTACACATGATTTTTATATTACTTCTGCTTTTCGTACGAAATGAAGCATAAATAAATATGCATAAAAGAGAAAAAAAAAAGGTTAATAAGCATAATTTGCGATTTTCCAGCTTTCTGAGTTAAAAAATTATACGCATAAATTATGCAAAATTATGCATATTCATGCTGAAAAAAATTATGCATATATTTTGTAGAAAAAATATTTGCATAAAATTTTTATAAAAAGTATATTATTTTTGCATCATTTATACAAAAATTTGAATATGCATAAAATAATTTTTTTAAGCATAAAAATGTGGATGTGCATAACTTTTGCATAATGTGTGCATATAATTTTTTTAAATTATAACGTAGGAAAATTTGCGAATATCACGCATACAGTATTTCTGTTTTTCGTACGGAATCAAGCATAAATAAGTATGCATAAAAGGGAAAAAACTTTAAAATGCATAATTTTCAATTTTCCAGCTACGAGTTAAAAAATTGTATGCATATATTTGTGCAAAAATTATGCATATTTCGATATTTATTATCAAAAAAATTATGCATATTTAGATTTTTATGCTTAAAAAATTTATGCATATTTAGGTTTTTATGCTTAAAAAAATTATGCATATTTAGATTTTTATGCTTAAAAAAATTATGCATATTTAGATTTTTATGCTTAAAAAAGTTATGTATATTTAGATATTTATGCTTAAAAAAGTTATGCATATTTAGATTTTTATGCTGAAAAAAAATTATGCATATTTAGATTTATATGCTTAAAAAATTATGCATATTCAAATTTTGGGACTTACAAAGATATGCATAAACTTCCACATTTTTTTCCTCGTAGCCCCAACAGAAGATTGTATAAATCTGAGCTTCAATCAACGTTTTAGGGGGTCGGGGGGTGGTGGTCGGAAATCTCACTTTCACTCTCTCTAAAAAAAATCTTAAGAGGGACGATTAAAGACAGTGTTGTGTATGACCGACGAGCAATGCGAGGCTTCGCACACATGCACACTGTTTCGAAAAGTCGCTCTTTCCGCCCTTGGTATTAAAATATACTACTTCAAAACATGGCTGAATCACTATAAAACACCTGAAGGAAGTTTTTCATATACGCCCTACAAAAAAAAAAAAAAAAAAAAAAACCTTTTTCGAAATCACCCAAAAATAAAGTGACAAAGGGTTTAGTAACCAAGCAACGAATTGAAAAATCCTGTATTATGCTGATCCCGACAAAAATATATTCCTACATATCTGAGGAAAAGCAAAAAGGAAATTAATATTTAAACGCTCACCCCGTAATGATGGGAAAATCCCAACGATCAACAGTATGAATCAATCTCTTCCTAATCCTTCCCTATAACTGTTAATATTTTTTTTTTTCGTTCTCTTCCCACACGTCGTCGTCGGGAGGGTTACAGGGAGCAAGAGAAAAAAAAATGGAAACACTTGGTCAAGACTTCCGGATTTATCGTTTTTGGGAAATCTAAAACCGCTTGCACAATGCGGTGCCGGGGGACCTTGGGAGAACTTTCACAACGGTATTAAACTTGGAAACCAAAAAGAAGGATTTTCCAGTTAAATCCTTTGTGGACATAAGCCGTGGCTTAGAGAAAAGGAGGCCTAAGGCTCGGGGAAAGGGGTTAACGTCCAATGTTAGCAACTGTATAAAATTACATCGCATTCTCTTAATTTTCTTTCCTTAACTTTTTTTTTTTCTGTTTTCAGGGAGATCATTGCCGATCCACTGCATCGTGGAAGTGATTAACTCCTTCGACGCGGCCAAATTAAACGATTGCCCGTACAAAGAAGCGTCGGACGAAAAAACCGGAAAAGATAAAAGCAAATGGTGGGAATGCGCTTGTAGGAATATAGAAACCAGCAGTTGCGTCGCGGTACCTGTTGGTACTCCAATGAACGATTTAGTCCCGACGGTTTTGACCAGATTAGGTTATCCAAGTAACACATCAGCTTCTGCCATGGGTAAGTGTTACACCTGCGTTTGGTATATTCAAGGGGACCACAAACGAATAGGCTAAGGCAAATCGCCCCTTTGTCTGCAGTTTTATGACTTTTTTAAAAATGGCAGCAACTGACCATTAGGGTGTCCCTTATTTTTCGAATTTGAATGGGTGCTAGGTTCTCTCTGCGACACATAAGAATCCTAATTTTTTTCAGATTTTTTACTGAATGAGAAACTGCCACGAAACATTTCGAAAGAAAAATAAAACTACTTACATGATTTTCCTGAATTAGTTGAACGATGAATACACCGCACAGGACTTTTGACTTTAACTTTAACACACGCCGTCAAACGGTGGATACGTCCGGTTTCATTACTTAACGCACTCGGTCTCGTTTCCATTAATATTCAAGTATTAAAAATCAACTAAAAACAAAAGAAAAAAGAAACTAAAAATTAAATCGAACTCGGAAAAATAAAACGTTTCGAACAAGTTCTGACTTGCAACAAAACCGGAACGTTTCGTAGCAAAACAAAAATGCATCAAGACAATGGACAGGTGGTTGCTCGACAAGAGGAACATTGCTCTTTGCTCACTACGCGGCGCTGTACGTACTAAAACGTCATTGGTTTAAATCGAGGCTTCTGATTGCCTGACTGGATTTGAACCAATCAAATTGGCGATTTCAACAAATGAACATTTAGTACATACAGTGCCGCGTAGTGAGTAATGCTTCTCATTCTCTTCGCATGATTTATAACCCTTTGCCGCACAAAGATCCATGTAGGGACCCATGCTGATTCTCAGACACCCATGGATCCATAAATGGACCCACCAGTTTTGCAACCCTGCAAAGCTTTAATTTTCTTAAAAAAATGTAAAAATCATGTAACTAGGGATGTTTTGAGCTGCTGAAACCGAATATGAAGTCAGAGTTAAAAAAAAAACCGAAATTCATGATGGCGGATGGTTGGTAAAATATTATTTAAAATACACGCTGGAACAATTTTTATGGTGTGATTTTATTAAGGTAAACATAGGAAACACCGCCATAAAAATTGTTCCGCCGTGTATTACAAATTTTTTATATTCGAAATTGGTAAACGCTTCATTTATTGCTCTTTTTATTCTTATGAACTTAAAAATGCAAGCAAATAACAAATGGACAGTAAGTTATGCAGTATTTAACAAGAATTCTTCGCCTATTTTTAGCTTATGGGCAAAACAGCTTTTTTCTGTACAAAGGCGTTTATAAGTTTAAAAATAATAAAAACTAAATATTTTCCCAAGAAAAAGTGTGTTATAAACTTAAGTTATTAAAAACGTAAACTTCGTTATAAAATTTTATAACCCGCCAAAAAAGACATGTATTTATAATTCGTTATAAAATTTTATAACACAATTTTTTTTCAGTTTTTTTCTAAGTTTTTTTATTTTCTTCTGACACTTCCGAATTTTTCTATTTAATGTTAAAAAGAGCCTATAAAGTTCCCATAAGCTAAATATAGTGCAACTCAAGCATAAAATTAATATATTGCTCAGTTAAAAATTTTTATTATAAAAATTTATAAATAGTTATAAAATTTTATAACGCACTTTTTCTTGGGAATTGGGGGGTTTTTTGAACTGCTTGTTCTGAATCTGAGGTCCAAATTTTAAAATAATTGAAATTAAAGATGGCGGATTATTAAATTTTAAAATTTTCAGTTTTCTCAATTATTATTACTTAAAAAAATAATCGGTTTTCGAAAAGTAAAGACAAGTTAATTTTCCGGGAGGCAGTTAATTTAAAACAAGTTGATTTTCTGGGGGACCGCACGTGCCCCTACGTAAAACCCGATGTTAGATTTGAAATCAAGGTGCCGGAAAACATATACATCGATACCCATATGTTGTTTTTTCTACAATTTAAAAAAAGTTTGTTTTTTGGTGGTCCACCAGTGCCCCCCACGTAAAAACTAATTTCAGATTCGAAATCAAAGGCCCCTAAAAATTTTTTAATTCATACAAACAATATAAAAAATTTTCGGGAAAAGGGTTAAAAAAATTAAAATTGAGTTTGCATCGCCATTGGCCATTTTTTGATGTACGTTTGCTTTTTAAATTTTTATAATAATTTTTAACCTTTTCTTTTCTTTTTCAGGTTCTGTATTAATTCGAAATTGGAAAGCTCTGTCCATAGATACGATAACGCCGGGACCGAAAATGACGGTCGGGGAAATCCTAGGGGAACTAAGCTCATTAGCCACATTAAGGATCCAAGTCCTTCGACCGAAATCATCGATGCAAGAAATCAAAGACAATTTACTCTCGTACCTAATCAAGAAAAATCAAAATTTTTTAAACAACAGCGGATGTCCGTTAGACGTGGGGACCCTATCCAAAATCTGCGGGGAGTCCATGCACATGAACAAAAATTTCCTGTCCGAACCTTCGGAGGAAATCCGGGGAAGGTTCGAATCTTGGTTGAAGCATCAGCTGAAAAAGGAAATCGTCAACAATTACGGGAATTCCTCGACGGAAACGAGCCCGAGCGGAAATAACGTGATTTACGAAAAATATTTCGAAAAAACGGAGTCCGGGAACGATCATTACAAGGAAACGGGACAGTTTGATTTGGGGGAGAGATCGAAGCAATATGTACCGACGAAAACTAGGATGAGGACCAGTTTCGATCCTGAATTAGAATTACCGAAATTGCATAGGTGGTACCTGGAAAATCCTCATCCAACCAGGCAACAAGTTAGTACTTCGTCCCCAAGCCTATTAATCAATAATTTGGTAAATGGATTATTATTTTTTTTTTTTAGATTCAGGAGTATGTGCACGAACTTAATTCCCTGGAATCCCGAAAAGGAAGAAAGCAGTTGGACATCAACAACGTTGTGTACTGGTTTAAAAACGCAAGGGCGGCTCAAAAAAGGACGGAATGCAAAAGGTTTTGTGCTCTTCCGATTCAGGCCATGAATCGCAATGTTCTTAGGATACCGTTAGGGTAATTTAGAAATTCAGTAAAGAAAAGTAGTATTTTTATTTTTTTCCGTCGAATTAGGTAGAAGTCTTAGGGGTACTGTCCTAATATTGCTAAATTTAAACAATGTAACGACTTAAAAATTTTAAGGCATTTTTTTTTTGCTCGTTGTTGGTAGAAAAATTCGAATTTTTTGATAAAAAAATCAAAAGTTGAAAAAAAATTAGTCAAAATTTTAATTGAAGTCTTTCAAGTTAAAATTTTAATATTAAAACATTGCTTTAGCTCATGTTATTGGCTAGAGGAAAAAGGACAACATTTTAAAAATGTAATGAACATTTATTTAAGTTCTTGTTTTTTTTTTCGTGTAGTCTAATTTTAATATTTAAAAAAAAGATATTTTCGAAAAAACGGCGAAAATTTAAAAAAAAGTTAAATAAAATTTTAAGAAATCTTTAAGTCCTTGCTTGAGAAATTTAAGGTCCTTGTAAAAGTTAAGTTTCTTCAAAATTTACAAGAAATTTTATTAAAAAATTATTATGTTAAAAAAACTTTAAAAAATTATTAACATTTTAAAAAAAATCACATTGCATTTGATGTGTTCCATAACAAGTTTTTGAAAATGAAATGTGAAAAATATAAACGATACATGTATTTTCTTCTATTTTTTGTATTCAATTGTTATTTTAGATGCAAGACATCATTTCTGAAGGGTAAATTAAAAATACCAACTAACTTAATACGAAAAAAGAAGGAAATATACAGATTATTTATAATTTAATATTCCATTTTCGAAAACTTGTTATGGAACACATCAAATGCAAAGTGATTTTTTAATAATTTTTTAAAGTTTTTTTTAAGATAACTTGATCATGGATGGAACGGGATAATGGCTGGAATCGATTAATTGTCACTCCTAAATGATGTTTTTTAAAAAAAAATTCAGATCTGACTACCAGGGAGCTCAAATAGGCCGTAAAAACCGCGTCTTATGCATTTTTCAAATGGATTCCATTGGATTCGCAAACGGGAAAAATTACGTGAGGTTTATCTTAGGGCAAGCTATAATATATTGTATGCAGTTTTCAGAAATCCTTGGAAGAACGGTGTTTATACAAATAAAAACACCTAAAATTGCCGCTTTTAAGGGGGTTCTACACATTTTTCGGAACATGAAAAAATACCCTTAAAAGGTCTTAGGTAGGAGTACTTCCCTGCCGCAATAAAATTTTTTAATTCCTATGCTGATCCTTAAAATTTGCTTTAATAAAATATCATGGTTTTAGGCGAATATTAAGGGTTCCGACGACCGAAATCGAAAATTCTTTTGGGGAATCATTTACCAGGACTTAAGGATCAAATTTCACGAAAAAAAAAATTTAGCCCAAAAAACGGCCTTATTGACCCTCATCCTTTCTTGTAAATTTTTTAGAAAATTTCCTGTAAATTTGAACTTTAAATTTCTTGTAAAGTTAAACTTCAAATTTCTTGCAAATTTTTTAGAAAATTTCTTGTAAATTTAAACTTTAAATTTACAAGAAAATTTACTATTAAAAAAAACAGAAAACTTGGAAAAAAGTTAAATAAAATTTTGGTGCAAACAGACCGACACCCACAGACAGACAGATTTCCCCAGGACCGATCCCCAAGACGTAGTCCTACTTAAAAATTTAAAAATGAAAAAATAAAAAATTTTGTTGCGAATTTTTTTGTTGTTAAAGGACCTGTCATGACATGCAGCGCCTTTTAGCCAGACAAGTTTTTTTCCATTTAAAACTCAAAGCAAGGGACAAAAGTAAAAACTTTTTAGATTAGGACAATTCAGCAGAAATTAGAAATAACTTAAGTTAGTTAAATTAAAATTAGTGCCTTTTATGACTGCGGTAAATAATTAAAATCTTTACTGGCCAGCAAAAATTTGGCCACCATTTTTAGCGACCCTGGTGGATGAGTTTCGCATCTACTTCACAAGCTGCCTAGAAAATTATAAGACAGCTTTGTCTCTTCAATACGTTAATTACTTTTTTTTTTTTACAGGAAGAACTCTTCAAGCGTAACCTCGGATGACCAACGATCAATAAGTGACGACGAAACGTCCATGACCTCCGAAATGGATGATTATTATCAAAAAAATGACGATGAAAAGCGTCAGCAAAGTCTAGAAAATTGGAATCCCGGAGAAAAAGAAAACGTTTCAGAGAAAATGGTACGGAAGCTTTCTCCGATTTTGAGCTATCAAAATGAAAATGAAAATTCAATTCATTCCTATTCCAAACAAAACTATTGTATTCCCCCTCTCCTCTTGCAGAAAAATATCATATGTTTAGCTTATGAACAATAATTTTTCAATACCTAAATCAGTACCTCAGTGCAGAACTAAACCAAGTCCATCAAAAGATTCCAACTTCTTATTTCAAACCCGACTTTACAAAAGGTATACAGGCTCAACGGTTGGCAGTGCTGATTTTAGGCTTTCAGGTAGCATTTTCGAAGACCCTCCCTTTTCCTGAACTTCCTTACGCAATGTCTGGAAGACACTTCATTTAAATATGTCGTTGGACATATCTTCCCGGAAAGCATCTTTACCGATTCAATTTTAAGAGTACGCATCAGTCACTTGTCTGCTGCCACGATTTAATTTTTCCGCTTATGTTTAACTTATGAATCGATGATCGCTTAAGTTTCACTGATGCGTTTCCTTAAGAAACAATCCAATTTTAAGAAAATGGACGACCCGGAGCATCTGAAACATCAAAAATCTTAATTAGCGCAAGTAACTATGCAAAAAATGTCAGCCGATCGATATCTAAGTTCAAGTATTAAGCAAGCAGTTTTTTGATAATTTTTGACTCCCCCCCTTTCCAAGATGCTTACATAATATTTGAATAATTCCAAACAACACTCACATATTCTAAACATAAATGCAATTTCTTAAATTTAGGTTGTGAGAAACGAATACGAGGAACAGGGAATACGGCTGAAAGAAGAAAACCTAAGCGACAACGACGGGAGTTCAAGAGAAGGGATTTTAAGTATAGCAGAAGAAAGCGAAGATCACATTGACCCGACCTCTGTTGACGAGAACCACGAAGTGCCAACCGAAACGCAACTTTATTCTAATTCAGATAGAGAAGTAATAAATTCACGAATGGAATCTATAGACAGCTACAAAGAAAGGTAATTTTCATCCATTCAAGGGATAATCGCGATGAGCTGAGCGGCATTTAGCTTTCCCGCTGGGATTTACCGATTTTTTTTAAAATAAATTTTTCGATTGTGAATTTCAGGGAGAAGGACAGAGATGTGCAAATAAAAACCGAAGAATGTGATACTTCAATTTTATCTCCTAGAGTACAAATTAACAATCACTTCGTCCTACAAAAAGAGAATAACGGATTGTCTAACCATGCAAGGGAAGCGTTTTTGTCTAGTTATAAATCAAGTGAGTTACACAGTGAAAAGACAATAATTCTTAGAACTGGTATCAAATTATTAAAAAATGATTACGAACGGTGCACAGAAAGGTGTCCCTTATTTTGGTCATTTTCGAATTTCAAATCGCCCACCCCCAAAAATGGTTCTCTTTGGTGTATTGATAAACCTGAACTTTTTTTAAATTCTTTACTCGACTGGAAAGCGTGGCGACATAAGCTTTAAGTTCCAAAAATTGCAATTAGAGAAAAAAATCGACAATTTTTCTTTTTTTGGTGAAAAATGTGTTTCTTATCGGAAATTTCCCGTAGATCACAAATCTGAAGTCCTTTTTTTAAATCTGGTCTGAATTTTGAGCTAAAAGACAAAATAGGCCTATGGCAAAAAAAAGTGTTAAAGTGACAAAAAATAGCAAGACCTTAGTTTCACTCGTAGTTTGGCCTTTAGCTCAAAAATCATTTTTTTTTTGCCAAAAAAAATAATAGATTTTTTTTTTTCTCTTATGGCAATTTTCCGAATTTTAAGCTCAATTCGCCACGATTTCCCGTCGAGTAAAAAATTAAAAAAAAATTCGGGTTTATCAGTATACCAAGGAGAAACATTTTTGTGGATAAGCCATTTGAAATTCGAAAATTGATAAAATAAGGACCGCCCTAATAGTCAAGTTCTATAGTCACATAAAACTTCATAATGTACCTAATTCCGGATTAAATTTTTTTTCAGGGTTTCCAGTAACTCCTGATGCAATATTAGGCCATCCTCTAATGTACATGACTCAATACATGAATTCTAAACCGAATAATTTGTCCCTATCATCGGAAGAGAGAAGAAAAAGAAATCGAACCTTTATAGATCCAGTTACAGAAGTACCGAGATTAGAACAATGGTGCGTATTTTTTACAACATTTTTACAAAAAAATTAAATCGATTAAAATGCTTTAAATACCTCTTTAACTATAACGTTTAATGCTAGCTAGTATATGCATCCAACTAGCAACTACATAGCAGCTAATAGTAGCAGATATTAAGTAATTAGTGTGCAGCTAATGTATAGCTAAGCAGTAGCTAAGTACTAGCGACAAAATATATGGATCGAAGCTGTACATAATACACTGGTTTACAATCGGTTACAGTGCACTGCAGCTACCCTAATGGTAGTAGTTTGGTAGTTGCTTACACACTGGCCTCACAGTATGTAGCTTCATACTGGCTACAAAATATCAACGCTGAAACTTATTAACTACCCACCATAGAGCTACCTACTAGCAACATACCAGCTGCAATGTACCTACATGCAGCTATCTTGTAGCTATACACTAGCCTCCATGTAGCTATATACTATCTAGGGTACATAGTAGCTAATGTATAACTCGTAAAAGGTTGCCACGGAACTACTATAAAGCTGCCATGTACGTGAAAAGTAGCTACAAATGGCTTCTATATGGTTATGCAATAGAGCTCCACATCAGTCACATACCAGCTGATGTAGGTAGCTACATATTAGCTATGGATAATAGCTATGCAGCTATTTATTTGATATTTTAAAGCTGTTTCGTACTTATGCAACATGTAGCCATTTTGTAGCTACTATGCCTCTACTACATTACTAATGTACAGTACTATTACGTTTCAAAATAGCATGTAGCTAATTTGCAGCTAATATCTTAGTACTAGTTAAATACAGAGTATCATTAGCTAATACAATTGAGCTTTCAGTTAGTGCTCAACTAGTACTCGTTTACCAGCTGCAATGTGCCTACATACAAGCTATCTTGTAGCTACACACTAGTCTCCATGTAGCTATAGTGTGGCTTCGGCTACATAGTAGCTAATATATAATTCGTAAAAAGTTGCCAAGGAACTAATATAAAGCTGTCATGTACAGTACCTCAACAGTAGCTACATAACCGCTTCTATATGGTTATGCAATAGAGTTCCACATTAGTTCCATATTAGCTGACGTAGCTAGCTACATATTAGCTATGCAGCTATTTATCCGACATTTTATAGCTGCTTCGAATATACGCAACATGCAGCCATTGTGTAGCTACCATGACTCTACTAAATAACCACTGTACTATATCGTTTCAAAGTCTCATGTAGCTAATATCTTAGTACTAGTTAAATACAGAGTATCATTAGCTAATAAAATTTGACTTTTAGTTAGTGTTCAACTAATACTCGTTAACCGTTTACTACTTTAACTGCTATTCTAGTAATTACTTAAAGTTAATTAATATAGTTAATAAAAATTAGCTAACCGATTTTCTACTAATTAAGACTACAATTAGTACCGCGATTGTAATTAAACCGTTCTATTACTACAACTTTATATTCTACTCAAATTTCAGCATTGAGCTGAGCATTATAATTACCACATTTCATTACGAGCAGCTTTTAACCCAGTACTACATTTAATTTTCTAAAAATAGCTCACAATAACTTAAGTACTAGTATTAATGGCAAAGAACTGTAACATTGTTGCAGCAATTAATCTCTGAATAACTGCTTGCCAGAAGCTCTAGGCTTGCCCCTAATTAGTAATTAAAAAATTAAATGTAACCGTTTTCAACTAGATATTTGATTAACTAATTTATGACTAACTACTAAAACATGTTCAAAATTTGTTAGCGACGTATCGTCTACCTGCACGAAAATATTTTTAAAAAAATAGTCCAGAGGTATTTAAAACACCAAACGTCGTTTCAGAAAACATTTTTTTTTTTGAAATTTTAAAAATTTAAAAATGTTTTATTTTTTAGGTTTAGGTTAAGCACTCATCCATCCCACAATTTAATAGCTCGTTACACGGATGAATTAAACAACATGCCTTACCGGCGGAAATTTCCGAAATTGGAAACTAAAAACGTGCAATTTTGGTTTAAAAACCGAAGAGCTAAAAATAAAAGACTAAATTATTTAGAAGCTCATAATTAATATAAACTAAGAAAGATTGCCAAATGACTGCAAAATTATATGATCTCATATTTTTATTTAGAAAAAAAGATTGTTTAAATTTAATTAAAGTATTATCACATTTTTAACCGAAAAAAAAATGTAAATTAAAAAAAATGTTGTTTCATATAAAAAACAAGAGTTTTTTTTTTTTTTAAATTTAAATGAAAATAGTTCATTAAATTACGCTTATTTCTAAACAATTCCTTTTTTTGTGGAAAGAGAGAGTTTCAAAGTCTTTTAATTTTTGACATGAAACGTCCAACGACTAGAGTATTTTTAATTCAAAAATTTTAAAATATTTGGTAAGGATTTAATCACGTTTCCATTTGGTGATAGTGTAAGATGCAAAGGGAATAACAACCAGCATAAAATACGGTTGCATTGCATTCAACATAAACATACAAAGATAATAGATTTTATAATCTACTGTCGGAACCTCCTTGCTGGCCAGCTGAAGAGCCGAGCAGACGACTAAGGTCAGGACAGCTGATACCCCTTTGTGATAAGGACATTTCGTCCTGAAATACATATTCAAGCATCAAGCCCATATTTCATTAATTATTTCGAATAAGTTTTATACTTATTCTGTCAGAGAAAAAAAAAATCTGGACATACCTTTTAGATATAGGAGAAGACATGGCTATTCCGAAGGCAGCTCCTATGTCTCTGACTAGAGAATACATTGGTGTTGTGCTTACATGGACATAATCTGGATTTGCGCACCATTTGAAAGCATATTTAATACTCCACTGCGGATCAATTCCTAAGAATTAAAAAAAAATGCATAAATAAGGAGGTTTTCTTTGAAAAATTTTTTTAATACATACCAATTAATTTCTGAAACCAGTAAGCACTTAAAGAAATCATTCCTAAAGCAGTTGACGCCAATATTAGTGGGCCTCTATTGGAATTTTTCCACCAGTTGGTGACTTTGCACGATTCATTACTAAATATGAAATTAACTATTAATCCATTTAATATTCCTAACAAACACTGATGTGGAAAATGAGTGGCGTGATACAGCCTCGAGAGTATAACGTTGAATATGACTACAATAAAAAATATCCAGAAAATTTTGTTGAGCCGCCTTTTGTATACTCGTCTGAAAAGAAAGAAACGAATAAAAATTATTTCAAGCAAATATTTCAAAAAAATTACGCTGAGGTATTTGAAAATCAAGCGGAACAGAAATTTTCAAAAACGAGTAACTTCTGCATTTTTTTTCGGTGTGCAGGTTTGTCTGGCATAAAAATACCACTAAAAAAAAAATTTAAATATGTACCCTATTAATGTTTCCTCATTGATCTGCTTGCACATCCACTGAACAATTACATAACACATGACAGTCGCTCCTGTACAATGCCCGCTAGGAGACCCAGGCCCAGTTTCGCAAGTTAATTTTGTTTGCTTCAAGCTAGGACGTCCTTCTTCTTCTTGAACCCACCAGTAAGGTCTGTCTTCCATAAGCAACCTACAAAAAATTTACAAATTATTAGAAACTGAAAACTATCAATACTAAATGTTTTAACGTACCATTTGAAAAGGATGTTAGTCCATTCTGCCATAACGGACACAGCCAAAACTTCTGCCCCCAAAGAAGTACTGATCACACATGTTACCGGAAAAATGACTAGGAAAGCGTACGCTGGATCTGCTAAGTCTGATACTTTAATGAAAAATTTTTCTGAGTACGGTAACCTGAAACGAAAAAATTCATTTTCATCAGCCGGCGATGTCAAATGATCAACCGATTAAGACTTACTGATCTTGTATGTATTTAATGGTGTAAGCACCGAACAGATATAAACTATCCATCATTTTTTATCTTATTTTCAAGATATTTTCATTTTGTTTGGAAAAAAAAACAAAAAACTACCGGCTAATGTCGGCCATATTAGACCCCTAGTGATGTTAATCATAAATATTTACATAAATATATTGTATATATATACGTATATATTTATATATATATATGAAGCTTTTCATTGTATATCCATATATATTTACGATGTTTTTAGCTTTTTTCGTAAAAGAGACATAATTCATTAAAATAAACGTTATAAGTCTGTTTAGAATAAATATTTAAATTAAAAACAGTAAAATAAATGATTTTAAAACGTTTATATTGACCGTACCAAGGTAAATTCAGAATAGTTTTCAATTTTCGCGCCTAAAGATGGCTGCTTCTACAAAAATGGCTGCCTTAGACCACCGGACCAAAATTCATATTTATCAATTGCTAATCATTGATCAACAAGTCAATGACAAATGAAAATGCTTCTTTACCTTGTAATTCATTAAAAAATAATCAAAATAGTTGTTAAAAATTAAAAATAAGCGAGGAATAATATGTGAAATTCAACCCCAAAAAAAGTACATGTTTAACTTATGGATAAATATATATATAAATATTTATATATATATACGTAAATATATATATATATATACGAACGATAAAATATATGGTATATTTAACATCACTATAGACCCCCGGGTAGCGTCTGCTGCAGTGGCGCTGATTTCGAACATCGATAAATTGAATGAATTTAATGGAATTACGTTCACAATGAATTTTCCGAAATTTTATTTCATTTTCAATGCAAAAATGTTTGAATTTCGAATAATGCTATCTTTTTTTCAATGACAAAATTAATTTCAATCGACAAAAAGCTTAATATTTAGTTTTGACAGGAAGTTTAAATTTAGCAGGAGACTTGTGAACATACTCCAGTTCACAAGTCACGTATAAAATGCAAAATGGTGATTTGACAACATACTTTTGTTGACACGACATGTGACGTCACAACTGTCATTCGGGAATCATTGAATAAAGTGAGTTTATCACTGAAAATCTTCGATATTATATTTTATCATAAAACTAAGGATAAATTGTTTTTAGTGATAATGAAAATTGTTCGGTTTTCGCTGTTAATAGATCAGAAATAGTTTTTAAAAAAGAACCTAGAGTTTCCAGACTTGTAAGAGTAAGACCGTGCGTTAAATAAAACGGTTGGTTTGTTTAGAACTTTATAAATCTTTTCCAACGGTTTAATATGAATTCACCAAAAAAAATTAAATTGGGAGATAAAGATGCATCTACTTCAAGCGGTAAGTAATCAATTTTTTTTTGTTTTTTTTTTGTTTCATTACTGCTTTCTCAGGTCTATTTTATTCCATAACTGCTTTCGCAGGTCTATATGTATATTCTATTTCTAAACTATTGATAAAGTTTTTTGACCAAAATTTTTTTGATGTTACAAGAAAGTTTTATTTAGAGGTTTTGATCCATTATTGCAAGCAGGACCATGAATTTTTACAGAAAGCTTTACCGGGTCCACAACAGTTTCAAAACACTGCACTATATTATGAGTCACAATTGTGGTCTTATTTAGAAATTGCGATTCAAAATTATGGGTTGGAGGACGAAAGATATCGATTTTGAACAAGAGACTGTTTCTTTCATCAAACATAATTTAAAAAAGCCCATCCTGTTTTTTTTTTTTTTTTTTTTTTTCCTTTTTCGTTCATTTTTCTTTCATAGTTTAATTGACGTTTCGGTCAGGTACACGGTTTTTGATAGGAACTGCTTTTTACAGTGAGGTTAAGATGACTGTATTAGTAATTTCTATAATCCCTTCTAGTGGGAGGGAGTGTCGGCGGTCACCCATCCACTAACTGGCCGTTCTCAATGCTGCTTAACTTCATTGATCACAATGCCGTTAGGTGAAACGAGTCACCACTCCGACCCCCTCTTTAACGCGGATTTGATAACTCTTTCGGGGCATGAATTTACGCATTTTTTAGCCAGTTCATACACAGGTGACTACAATTTTTCAACGCCCTTCAAAAATTTAGATGGAAGTACACCGAGAATGGATATAAAGAACCAACAATTATTTATGGGGTCTGGAAGAACTTTTGAGCTTCTGGTGTATGATAATATTCAGCCCTCCTACAAAAAAATTACTAACAGCGTACCAGCAAAAACGTTTTTAGATAGGCTAAGCACGAGTGAGGACCTCCCAGTAATTAGCTCTGCCGAGCACGAATCTCTTGGGTTCAAAGAAAGGGATATTATTTCGAACTCTTTCGGGATCGATTTAGACCCAGAATCAGATATAATATTCGATTAAAATTTAAAAAAGTTGGTCCAAATTAAGTTGGTTAAACAAATTGACCCAATCCCCGGATGAGAATGGAACTTCAGAATTTATTTTTAAAAAGCGGGAAAAAGGAACAATTTTAAGATTTTTAAAAAAATAGTCCATTTTTTCCACTTTTTCGGGACTATTTATGGAAAAAATACAAATAATCTAAATACATTTTTCAAATTTGATTAGAATTTTCCAAGGAATATTTAAAAAGGCGAATTCGTTTTTTTTTTTTAATTTTAGGCCAAAATAGGTTCTGACTATAGGCGATTTAGGCTCAATTTTATACGAACGAATTAGTTTGAAAAAATATTTGGTGGAAGAATTTTTTGTGGCTAAATAGGTCGAAAAATTCGTCGATGCTAATTATCCTAGGGTTCTGTCCCCAGGGGATTCAGGCTGAATTTTAGGCGTAAAAATAAGCTACAGAAAATTTTGAAAGTGTTTTTCCAAAACTCAAAAAAATTCCCCCCAAAAAGGTGAAAATTTTGTACAACGAGATTTTGGTAAAAATTTTTTCAGAGAAAAAATTCGATAAGATTCACAAATTTTGTCTTCTAAACGATTAGGACCATCCTTTATTCATCCCCCGACTTTTTTTTTCTTGTTGGATGTGACGCGCATACTTTAGTGCGATCGCTAAACTAAAAATTGGACTTTTCGTTGGTTCACTTTTTTACTATAGCTGGTATCGGGATGACGGGGGTAGCTATGCAATCCGCAGTACGCGAGAATTGCTCGCCTGCTAGAGCCATAAGCACAGTATAAAGCAGGCGAGCAATTCTCGGTTGTTTTTTTTTTTTGTAACACAAGTTGCCTGTATGTGTTAGCTTATGAGCGCCCGTTTTCCCGATACCAGCTATTGTCTGAACGGTCTATAGTTAAAACGCTTCATTTTTACTTTTGACAGAGAGTTTAAATTTAGCAGGAGACTTGTGAACCTAATCGAGTTCACAAGTCACGTATAAAATGCAAACTCGCGTGATTTGACAACATACTTTTTATTGACACGACATGTGACGTCACAACTGTCATGTCTACCACTACAAAGAGGTTAGTAAAAGTATTTAAAGAAAAATAACAGAGGTTTTCCGGTACAATACAAGATCGAAACTGCAAATTTTAAAGACTCACTAAAAGTAAGCAGCTTTACTTTTTTTTTATGTTTAGAATTACATATCGATCTGTTTTTATTGAGAATTCCAACCGGCGTCAAACATAAATATGACAAGTACCTTCTTTTTCTCCTCTACTTTCCTTATGTGAAGTATGGAAATTTGATTTTAAGAAAAACTTCTGTTTATTCATTTTTCAGATAAAATTTCAAGATGCATAATCCGCTGGCAAACCAGTTTAATTATCCTTCTGTTCCTAATATGACTGGGGGAATGTCTGTAAGTAACGAACATTTTTTTTCTTGTGCTGATTTAAAAATAAATTAGTTTTTATTTGTACAATTTGTCAGAAACCGTTCATGTTTGTAATGTTGATTGTCTAAATTACAGTTCAACCTCCGTCCAGCATCCCAAAGTCCAAATCAAAACACAGGAACAGGGGGACAAATAAACACGCAACCCAGTTCTCAAGGCATAGCTGTTACACCAAACAGCAATACAAATGATTCGATAGTAAGTTCCCAAGGCGGCATAAGCAATGCATCAAGTCTGGGGAATTCCGGGGCACCAGGGAGTAACATGCCTCAAGCATCTCAAAGCAGTAGGGACATGTCAACTGCAGGCATCTGTAAAATAGGGCAAGAAACAGTTCAAGATATAATTTCAAGGACGCAAGAAATTTTTACAAATTTAAAAATGATACAGGTGATTTAATTTAACATTCCTTATAGGCTTACGATAATAAAAAAAAATACAATAATATTTTAGCCTCCTAATGGTACCATACCAGGCGGTAACGCTTCCAGTGAAAAGAAGAAAAAAATCCAGGATCAGCTGCATACCATCAAAATATTATTTAAAAGGTTAAGGAGTATATATGAAAGATGCAATGAAAATACTCAGCTTCAAGGAATGGAATACACACACATAGAAAGCTTAATACCGTTAAAAGAAGATGGAGATACCAAAACGGAAGAAAGAAAAAATTCGGAAGCATATAGGCAAGCAAGCGAAGAATGTAAAGAATTAATTCAGCAAGTTGTTTTAAAAAATATGCACTTAAAAGAAATTATAGATCATTTAAGAAAAATTATTTGGGAGATAAATATAATGCTTGCTATGAGGCGTTCATAGCATTTTTTGTTTTTTTTTTTTGTAAATGTTTTGTACATATAAAATTTTAAATAGAAACAAATTTTTTTTATTATAAATCAGTCAAGAAATTCAGTATCTCCATTTTTCGTAGGAAATAAATTTTTTATAGTTCAAATTATTGAACAGATTCGTATAGAAATCAAAATCAATTCTAAAAAAAAAAAATTTTTTAACTTTTTTTTGAAAAATGGCGGCATTTTCAGTTTAGTCTCTTGACACGACAAGTTTTCTGGAGGTACGACTGTCATGTCTGTCAGTTTATTAGTTTATCTTCGGTTTTATTTAAAATTACCGAACTTTTTCGGTGCAGAATCGAAGATTTCACATTTCAACGACAGAATAAAGTAAGTGGCATTATAGTCTCCAATTTTTAATAGCTTGGGCTTTCTTACTGATGCATTTTTATTAATAAAATCGACCGGCGTCCTGCATGCATCTATCAGATGACAAGTGGTTTTTTTTTTTCCGGTTTTAAACTTTTATGCAAAACTTGATTTTAATAAAAAATTGTTTATTTTTTTATTTGCAGATAAACTAATCGTTGCAATGCACAACCCACTGGCTAACCAGTTTAATAACACCGCAGTCCCTAATATTACTGGGGGAATGTCTGTAAGTAGCATTTAATTTTTATTGATTAAAAAATTTAATTAAATTCTCACAAGAAAATAAATTATAACATTATAATCATTTCGTAACAATTGCAGTTCAACCTCCATCCAGCATCACAAACTCCAAATCAGAACCCAGCAACAGGGGGGCAAATAAATCCACAACAGAATTCGCAAGGCCCAGCCATCACACCAAACAGCAATACAAATGATTCGATAGTCAGTTCTCAAGGAAGTGTAACCACTGCATCAGGTCGGGGGAGTTCTGGGACACCTGCAGATAATGCACCTCAAGGGTCTGGAAGCTTTAGTCAAGCGAATCTTTGCAAAATAGGCCAAGAAACCGTACAGGATATTGTTTCAAGGACGCAAGAGATATTCTCAACGTTAAAAATGTTACAGGTAATTATTTTCACATCCCCTAGGTGAACAATAATTAAAAAATTAATTTTTGCGTAATGTTCTAGCCTCCTAATGGCACAATACCTGGTGGTAATGCTGCGAGTGAAAAAAAACTTAAGATTATCGATCAATTAAGGACAATTACTTTATTATTCAGACGACTAAGATTAATTTATGCAAAATGCAACGAAAACACCCAGCTTCAAGGAATGGAGTACACGCACATAGAAAGTTTAATCCCTTTGAAAGAAGATGGAGACACCAAAACAGAAGAAAGGAAAAACTCAGAAGCATATAGGCAAGCAAGCGAAGAATGCAAAGAATTAATTCAGCAAGTCGTTCAAAAAAATATGCATCTAAAAGAAATTATAGATCATTTAAGAAAAATAATATGGGAGATAAATATAATGCTTGCAATGAGGCGTTCGTAGCTCTTTTTTTTTTTTTTTTTTTTTTGTAAATATTTTGTACATATAAATTATAAAACTTTGATTTAAAAAGAAAAAAAATTTTAGTTTTAATTTTTTTTTCGCTAACCGATATTATAAATTCGCCGGGTGAATCGGTGATCACGGAGTTTATTCTGACACTCAAAGGATCGTGTCGTCATGACAACAAAAAGCAAAGCGAGGCGGCACATCAAGACTATTTAGTCCTAAATCAAGTTATGCGAATTTCCACTTCACAGTCGCTTACCTACCGTCTTTCCTTACTTTTATATACGTATCGCACGCAGTATCGTACTTAGAAACGCTTAAAAACTTTTAATAGACTCTTCTGCAAGCATTGACTAAATTATAAAATTTCCTCGGATGACTAGTTAAAAAGAAAAAAAAGAAAGGGTCTTTTTACTTTCACTCTATTTTCATTAGCACAGGAGTGCTTAAGAAGCCTTCATGATCTATGAATTGCCTAGATTTTGGTTAGACGTCACAAAAAAAAGTTTTGGGTGTCCTTAATTTAAGGCTGGCTGCGGCTTTCTAAAAGCGACATATTTTTGGATGGAATTTCTAGTCTATACTTTTACCCGCAAGAAATTTCAGTTAGACTTTCAAACTTTAATGTTAATTGCTTACATTTTTTTTTTTTTTTTTTTTTTTTTTTTTTTCTAAAAATGGACTTTGATGTTTTTTTACTCAGTTTTTTTTTAGAGAACATTATTTTTTAAATACTTTCAAACCGTTTCAGGAAATTAACAATACAGCAATTTCTTTTCCGAAAAACTGTTGTACCCCAATTTTTAACCAGTACATATTCATTTGTATGAACTTTTTTTAAGCTGCTTGAGCTAATGTAAGTGCAACATTTTAAGAGAATTTTCTTTCAGTTAAAAATATAAAAAGCATTCTGCACCTAAGTTGTCTCAAAAATGCTCTTCCTTTCCTTTCTTTCATCTCTGTACACCAAAAGCATTTGCAAATGCTTACCATGGTAAGCCATGGGGCAGGCGGTACAAATGTCTCTTTAAAAGAGGCTCCAAATGGCCTTTTTCAAAGCATGGATAAAAAATAAAATTACAGAGGGTCTGAGCCCCCATGGCCTCTCCCAATCCGGCTAAAGACCTCCAGTCATCACAGAATAAGCAAAGACTCAAGAAATTTTTGAACAGACAAAGACTCCTGGAGTTGTTTAAATCCAAAAGCTAAACATTGGTTTCAAGCAGTAACAACAAAGCGACTGTTAATTACAAAAAGGGCAGTTTAAGGTTTTTTGTAATCTCATGCCTCAGCAATCGGTTTATGATTTTTATTCTCAGGCCCTCATTCATACATGAAAGGGTAAAAAAAACTTTCTTAAAAAGTACCTGCATTTAAGCTTTTGCTTTACCTCTTCATAAATGCAATCTGATTGCTTTGCTAATTTTGAAAAAATGAGGGAACTCACCATTTACTTAAGATATATTCCTGAAGAATGCCCAATCCTTGTATCCCACAAATCCCAAGATGACGCTTCCTCGACTGACCCTCGCCTTGAAGATTCTCCTCCACAAACAGAAGTGTATATTATTTATTACGTCTGGGACACTTTTTTAACAACCATAAGCTTTACAATTTTCGTCCGTTAAAGCTTAAAAATTAAACAACGCTCATTGAAAATCCCGGGTAAAATTCGCGCGCGACCTACATTTTTTCCGAAGATTTGACCGATAACACCGACACGAATACCGAATCCGAACAACGCGGGCGCGTAACTGAACTAAAATTGCTCTTTTCACCTCTGCCTGACCTTCAATTCGTGGTTGAGGACATGCAATGCAAAAAAGATGGCAGCACAATAGAAGCGTCCCTGTAAACCGTTTTTAGACTCCTCATAAGCTAAATATAACATTATTAAACCGGTAATTTGAAAATATCTGAATCAAAGTGGCCTTGAATTTTTTTTACTGTCTGTTATTTTGGAACGGAGAATATGAGAAAGATGTTTATATTGCCAACCGTTAAAAATTTTTCGCGGTCAATTTCACTTCAAATAAATTATAAATTTTGAACTTAATCTATTTTAAAAATTATCTTTATATTCGGCAGGTTACACCAATGGCTTTCGTAATTATTTTTCTTGCCATCCCGCCCAAAAAATAAAGCGAAGGTGGGAATTCAGTTGTCGGTTACATTTTTGTAAAAATATACACTTTAATGATACCTGCTTAGCTTATGCAAACGGTAACATTCCCTTCAAGCCATTTGATCTGAAAAGTTTTCCATTCCGTATGATTTATTCAAATTTCCAAAACCAAATTCGAATTTTTAGACATAATTATAAGAGATAATTAATCCAACTAATCGATTTTTTTATAATTCGATCAGAAAGAGTAGAGTCCGCCAATACTTGAAAACTTTCACCGCCTTCTACAGTTCGAATGCATAGTGAAACCCTAGTGTGCTCAATTGGCCTATCACGTGACATGACGTATACTTGTGAAGTTAACCAGGATTGGCTTAGAGCGATATTACGTACACTTGTGAAACGGTTAACGAAAACTGATTGGCAGCGCCATTTTAGGGGAACGGGGGGGTGCGGAGTAAGAGACGAAATTGAGCACACTATGGTTTCACTATGTTCGAATGTTTCCGTGGCTGGTTTCGATTTCGAGAAGAGCAGTTGCTTGGGAAATTATACCATTACATCTATTAATCGTTTATTAATTACTTTTTGTAAGTTATTACGTTTACTTGGGCTTGTGCAGTTACGTGAAAATTTAATTATCTTTTATACGTTTAAAGGATTTAAATCAAAAATGCCTGCTTTTTATTTTTCTAAGTGCTACAGGTAGGCCTGCTGCATTTGTTGTGTAGTTTTAGTAATAACGGAATTGGCGAGTATTAACTCCTTGAGATTCTCGTTTTCCCGGTAAGTGTAAAATTTAGGAGGATTATTTCGTTAATTTCTCTTTTTCGACTATCGTGATTTTCGTCGTCCACGACAATTTTTTCGCTTCCCGAATTTTCATCTAACCAGTAGGGATTATCTGTTTCGATTGTTAAATAATTTAGTTCGTTTAATTTTCTTTTGTTTGTAAAACTCCTTTCACGACTTTGAGGTTGTGAAGGTTCGACTTAAAGTTCAGGCAGGCGATATGGGAAGGTTATCATGAATTTAGAAGACATTTAAAAGAGAATTCGATAAAAATAAAGAATCTGTTACTTTTGGAAACATTGTAAACAAATATGGCGGAAGTTGGCTAACCTGGTTGCGACAAAATTTATAGGTTGGCAACGGTACGAAGATCCGCGGACAAATGGCTTGGGTTTTCGCTGAATATCGAAACGTATGTTTTCCAATGCCTAGAGGCCTATACTGTTTGAAAGAAATCGGAATATCAAACCCGACTGGCAATGCTGTTAATATTCAAAAGTAAAAAGGTGTAATTTTAGCCGTGAATATGACACCAAAACTGAAAAGTTCGGTAAGTGTTTAAAACATTTTAGGCATAGGCATATCTCTGTATGTTTGTCGTTTCCCTTCTCCATTGTTTGCTTTTACAAGTCTTATTCATCTACTTTTATTGCTTTTGCTTGGGACAAGGTAACATTTATATGTATGGCAAACTGCAGAAAATGGAAATATAACTGGGGAATAACAAAAACAATCTAATTACAGAAATGCTACCAATATATTAGAGCAAGACCATTTGAAAGATTGTCCGACATAAAAGAGTGTTATTGACAATTTTCCACTGTTTTAAATCGATTTCCAATGTTGTCTTACATGGTAAGAGAAAACATGATGCTTATTTTTTTTCTTATGAATGTGCTGCTGTAGACAGGGAAGACTTTCTTTTGAAGGGCCTTTTCGAGAGCTCAGTTAAACATATTTGAATATGCGGTAGAACACCATTTGGCAGGAAAAGGCAGCAGTTAATTTAATGATACTTTCATTGTGTTTAGTACATATTTGATTAAGCAGGACATTGATGTATACAAAAGCTATTTGGTATGTGATACGTCCAATGTTGTCAGAAATAAAATTTCAGCTTAACCTTGGAGGGATCAGCCCATAAGTTAAATATATTAATTATAATTCTTAACTTATGAAACTAATTGGATTGGAGAAAAGAGCTGCCTTTATCTCCTCTGGGTAAATAGGGGATTAGCTTCCTGTTTAAATGCTTTGATTGCATATGGGTGATTTTTTAAAAGGTGTGCTTTTTAATGCCAGAGGTCTTAGGTTTCAAGAATTTAGGGAAAAAATAAAAATGAAATTTGTTTTGCTTTGGAGATTATGCAGTGTAATGGATAGTAACAATAACTGAAAATTAAATGATGGTAAGTTGTAGAACAGTTTAATAAGGATCACTTTCTTGGCCGTCAGTACAATATTTATTGTACTTAAGATATTGAGTGAGTACTTTAAACAACAGACATTCCAACAAATTTGACTTTTGAAAATTAAAATCTTTCTTAAAGCAGAGTATAAAAAAAACTTGATCATATTTCAGTATAAATTTTTATAACAGTATTTGGAGCTGAATTCAAAACTGCTGTTTCTGCCGAAAAGCCATATTCTTTATTCTTTCAGTTTGATATCAGTGACCTACAGGCCATTAAATTGTTTTAAATTGACAGCTGACTTCTGTTTGGAAAATTATAAGACTAAAATATTCCATGACGGATGACTTTTTTTAGTGACTTTCAGGGACTTTTTTGTTTTTATTTATGTATTTTTGAGATTTTTGGTGACTTTTAGCTGCCTCTTAACTAAAGAGTTTGTTTTTCTTTCTTGTTCAAATTAAAATTTTAAAATGTAAAGGAAAAATCTTTTTGAAGTATAAAAATATTTATGTTTCTGTCTACAAAGGCTTCACCATCTCTTCATTTTCTGTTTCTCCTTGTTTTTAAAAGAAAGTTCTTCGCGAAGCTCTTGCAGGGACATTATACTGCAGCACAAAAATTATTTTGTTATAATTTAAAATTTTTGAATCTGTGAGGAAAGTGAATTTTTATACAAATTCATTGTTTTCCTGTTTCATTATCTATTCTTCTTAATATTAAACAAATAAATCAACAGCTGAGACGAACAGTTTCAAATATGTTGTAATGAATTTTTAAAATATGCAATTGAAATAAAGGAGCTAAACCGCACAATCTCATCTTGTTTCTCTTAACTTAAGCGTTAACAAGTCACAATTAATTTATTCGAATTGGCTAGAAAATAAGAGCAAAAAGTTTATGATATAAAAAATTTTAAGCGAAACTACACTAGACAATTTCAGTTGTTTAAAATTCTGGAATTATTATTTTTTCTTATTTTTTTCAGGCAATCTTAGGGGAAGATTATGGAATCGGTTATGTTGTTGAGGTATCCAAGTCCATGTCCATGTCCAAGTCCATGTTGTTGGGGCATCAGTTCCATGGCTGAAATTTTAAGGTAAGAGTTAAAAATATTTTTCTATTTTCAAGGGGTGACCCGCTCGAAAAAGCGATGCGAAAAGTGTGTAAAATTTTTAAAAAATGAAATCCAGAAAAATTATTATTATGCTTATTTTACTCTTTAGTCCATTTTATGCATACTTATTTATGCATAGTTTATGCCTAACGATGTTGGAAAATGAAAAACATAAAATTCCAGTAAACGGAATGAAGTTCTTGACTCATAATCTATGCATTTTTTTATGTGTGTCCAATTTCCGTATAACTTATACATGATTTTTATTTTATATAATTTATGCACCTCTTTTTCGTACGGGTACACAATCAAAAAGCAAAAGTCAAAAAAATTTTTTGGGACCTCCGGAAAGAGCAAACAACTTTTTAAAGCAAGACATATTTTTGAAGTGAAACTTGTTTAGTCATGTTGGGGAAAAATTTTGTGGCGTAGACACAGAGCCGAACTTCGCAATAGGCAAAATAGGCAACTGCCTAGGGCCGCACGTTTTTAGGGGGCCGCGCGTCGTTGAGGACCCGCGGATATGAGAGGGCAAGGTTGTTTTTTCACTTCTTAACTACAATTTTTAAAAACTTTGTTGCCAAAATGATTTTTTTTTTTTTTTTTTTTTTTTAGCTTTAAAAGACCGTACCGGACCATAAGTTTTGGTAAATATAAATAAATAAAGGTACAAAGATAAAGGCTGAAGGATTCATGCAATGCCGAACTGAAGTAAGAATTCATGCCAAACATTTCCTAAACTCATTCCACCACATAAAGCTTTTCATCATTTTGTAATGTCCGCGAGTCCCAAACCGTAATTTTTAGCCTTTTGCCTGCAAAATTAAAAAGGCTGCTAGATTAACTGCTAGATCTTTCTGATTGACATGCTGTTCTGCTGTGGCTAGTTTTGGTCCGCCCGAGGAATAAATCCTCATACTCTCAGATTTCGGAGAGCGTTCCCCTATCCGCCACCTGGGGAGGCGCCCGATGGGGGACTAGCCAAAAACCCCACACGGGTTGGGGGGAAAACTCGGAGACCGCGCCCGACCGAGTTGTCCCCCCAAGCCAGCTTCCAAGGATCACATCCTCCTAACGGCACAAGTCACCAACCCCGTACGGATCGACATAAAAATGACGTCCTTTTCACATCGATCTGCACGACATTGGATCCGCTTGACATGAGGAGGACTTTACTCCTCTAGCTGACAACTTAAAACTAATACAATACCTATAACTAATACAATAACTGAAGCTAATACAATAACTAAAACTAATACAGTAACTAAAGCTAATAAAATTAATACAACTAAGCTTAAACTAAATATGATTTAAGATTGTACGAATGTACAATGTACGGCATTGGACGTTCATACAATTTACAATACCAAACATTAGAGACAAGATTGTCGAGATACTATTCGACAACCTTTACGCGAAAAATGAATTCGATTATTTTTTTTTTAATATCATTTAACCGCTTTTTTTAAAAAAATGGTAATCGACAGCTTTTTCAAACTATAATAGGCTGCCTTTTAAAGTCCCGTTTTGTTTTATTTAATTTTAATTTTTTTTTTTTTTTAAATTAAAAAAATGTAGGAGAGGAATAGAAATAAAAAGAAAAATAATAATAAAAAAGTAATAGAAAAAATTGGAAATAAGAAAAAGAAAAAGAAGAAAAGGTAAAAACCTCATAACCCAAATCCATGCCAAACCATACCCATACCATCCCATACCACATCCATACATACCTATACCATAGCCATGCCCAAACCCATTGCCCAAACTCAAACCTCGTTGTTGAAGCTTTTGGACTGCGTTGCGGCTGTGACGATTCCTCTGGTTGCGATGATTCCTCTGGCTGCTACTGTGAAAACTGAAACAAAAAAAACAAAAAAAAAAGACGATTAAAAAAGGGGGGGTTGGAGACCCTCACAATGGAGTTTATCTCCCGCGGTCTGATTGAAATAAAAAAATTAATTATTTTAAATTGTATTGTTATTATTATTACTATATTTGTTTTTAAATTAATACTTTGAGATTATAAAAATAATGCAAAATTGCAAAAAAAATTCGGATTTCCAGGCGTAAAAGGTTAAGACCTTCCGCATTGGCCCGGCGGTCTAGGGAACCATGCCATCAGAGCTCGCCGGAGACCTATCGGCTTTAACTCTACATATGTACAGTTAAGGCTTGCGGTGCGCCAATAACCTCGGACACCCAGTCATCCGAAAGAAACCCTGGAGACTCTCACTATGGACTTACTCCCGCCCTGCATGTTGTTCAATCGAATAGAATGTACAGCCTAATAAAACTCTGCAGCTCCAAGAGAGGAGCTGACTCCTAACATAAAGATTTGCGGGGGAACTTAACACTAAACCCTTAACACTAATACCACACAAGGCCAGTCGCTGGGTCGATACCTAGGCCTTACTACGATGGGAGACCAAAACCTCCTGGTTTGCCTCCAAGCCGGACCGATAATAGTAAATTAAAAAAAAAAAAAAAAAAAATTATATACCGTATTTTAAATTTAATAATTAAATTATTTTTAAAGAAATGAAATAAAAACCGAACACTATTTTATTTAAATTAAATAAAGCCCGAGCTAAAAAAATAATTTATTAAAATTAAAGAAAAAAAAAATGCACTCACGGACGCGGGCGAAAAAGACCGATCCGACCCCTTCGGACGTTAAGGCCGGAATGAGAAACTCCCGAAAAACACTTGGCGTCGATTGGTCTGCGCATGCGTCTTGATGACGTGAACAGATTTCCAAAATGGCGATTAAAACATTTCTAGTGCATTTTTGTGTGATTTTAACATTTAACTGTATTTTTCCTGTTCTTTTTTGAATTTTTTCAATTTAAAAAAATGTAAATTCAATTTTTGGTGAAAAATGGACTCTAATTTCGAAAATCGTACAGCTTTTTCCTACAGAATAAGCTTAATACAGAAGAGAAGAGTTTTGGAAAGCTGTGGAGTTACGTGGGTTTTGTTGTCATTGGCTGTAAAGAATAATGGAATTATTCTTCATTTAAATTGTGAGAAAGTTCTTTCGATCCGATAGTCACTGTCGAATGAAATGGTGCCAGAACCGAACTTTTCAATAGGCAAAATAGGCAACTGCATAGGGCCGCGAGTAGTTGAAGACCCGCGGATATGAGAAGGCAAGGCTGTTTTTTCATTTCTTAATTACGGTTTCTAAAAACTTTGTTGCAAAAATAAAGTTTTTTTTTTTTTTTTTTTTTTACAAAGACTGTAGGTACCTGCTATAAATCCAAATCGCCTGCATTGTTATTCAGAACTGTGCAGACGTGCCGTTCAAATGGAAAGAAAACACACTAACAAATTCTGTCCCTTTTCCCATTCTTTAAAATTATGAATAAAAAAAAGGCTATTAAGATGTGGTGGCATTAACCTTATTACCCAGGCTAACTTCTGTATGCATACCTGCCATTGAAAAAGCAGATCAGCACAAGCGGTGATATTTTACTAATTATTCGAATTTACTTTAAACCAAAGGAAAAAAAGTCCAATCGTACAAAACTAAAACAAAATTTTGTGGAAAAATTCCTAAAAGATATATATCTTATTTTGTGTATTAAGCGAGGGAGGTTTGGGGGGCCGCATCGAGACGGCTGCCTAGGACCTCATTTGTGTTAAATTCGGCTCTGCGTAGACACTCTAAAAAATGACTGATAAAAATCTGGATATGCACAATTTTTGCATTAGTTATGCATAATTGTATTGGAGGATGAAAACTTTTCCGATAAAAAAAGTTAGGTTCTTTATACTTGATTTATGCATTTTTTATGTATGTCCAACTTTGTATAATTTATACATGATTTAAATATAATTTATGCATCTCATTTTCGTACGTAAAGTTGGTGGAGGTGGCTACTTTGGGCGTTAGTTAAGCTTTACTTTGCTCACGAATTCAAAAATTTTAAAGTTTAACAAAATAATTTTTGTGATAATTTTTATTGATTCTTGAATACTTATGACTTGGGTGCTTTTTGAGTCTGTCTAATAGTTAGAAGTGATTCTTTTGCACAAATTCAAGTACTTAAAAACTTATTAAACTATCAAAATTGATAAGTCTTATAAACCTGATAGCAATTCATAATTAGAAACAATATTATTACTCAAAGCTGCTGCTGATTGTTTATGAGTATTAGCAGCTCGGGGAGAAAACTCAGAGAGAAATTACATGATATTTTGCTTGTGATGAGGATTGCCTTCACTAGAAATGGATAGGCTGTTTTTATGAGTTTAAATGCATAGCACGAGTCTATTTCAGGAAATTAAAATTTGGGAAAAAATTTTCCGGTATCCCGTCTTTAACGGTTAAACCATATTATTATGTATGTTTTAATTAAATTAATTTAATTTTTTATTTTTTATTTTCAGGACTGTCGGAAGACAAGTTTTGGACCAAGAAGCACTGACCACTTTGCTGGTTTTGTTATTTGTTCAAGATTTTCGACGAAACGTTAGCCGTTTGCACAGAGTCATTAGAAGTCTTTGTTGTCATCAGCCCATTAAAGATTTTGTAATTAGGTAAGCAAAAAAACTTGCAATTAATTATTTTTAAAATTTTTTGAAATCGTTATTAAATGGGATTTTTCCTTGTTTATTTAGTCAAAAATGAATGTAGAATTAAGAACTTCTACCAGGCTGCCCCTACGCAGAGTAAATCTGTTTTGGGGAGCCTGCCTTGAATTTTTATATTTGTAAAATTGTTTAAAAAAAAAAAAAAAATTACGAAAAGATTGATTTTATTTTATTTTATTTTATTTTTTTTTCAGACACTAATTTCTATTATGGAAAAATGTAACGAATGTCGGTCTACAACATCCGCTCTATCTCCTCGACTGCACGACTTGGAAGAAATCTTCACTTGGACTTCTCTTTCAACTTGATAAGTGTTTTTCCCGCTGACCCCCCCCCCCCCCCCTTGCATTGACTTTTTAATAAAGTCAGTGTTTTCTTCGTTTTTCTTCCCAAGGTTTCGATTTTTGACTGCAGCAATTAAAAACATCGTCACTTGTCTTTTCGCTTGATCAGTGTTTGTCTGTCTGTCATCTTCCCCCCAAAACAGACGCATTTTTTTAAAATCGAAATGTAAAATTGACAGTTTTGGGGCCATCTATGATCGGGTGAGACAGCGAGCATTCATTTTTTTCATTTTTTGTAGGATCGCTTTGGGGAAAGGGGGGTTTTCGTTTTTTGATGATTTTTTTTTTGCGAAGGATGAGGCCTGGATCGGCGAGAAAGGCCTGGGTGGCGTGCCTAGCGGGGATTGTAAACCCGTGCCACAGTAGTTTGTTACATGTCTGTCAGACTTGTCACAGCTGCTGCGGTAGTTTCCGATGTGCCGTTGACCTTTAACTCGTATGTTTTAAAGGATCGACGTCTCAGGTGAAACGTTTACCGGGGACGAGCCTCGCAGTACCGGCGGGGTGGTTTTCACCATAATGCGAGGGTAGTGCCGGACGCCCCAGTCCAGAGAGCTCGAGGATCTCGTGACAATCCCCGTTGTAGGAGGGAGCGTTTAGTAGTTAGATAGAAGGTATCCACTTATCCAACATACCCGGGAGCGAATGGGTAGCCGTAGGGATTTTTTAGGTGTGATTGGTCTCTGTCAGTGTCATATGGATTACCTTTAACTATATTAAACGGCTAACGAAAGTGTTCCAGAGGCGTAGCTTATGGAAGTACTCTAGTCAACCGTTGCGTATAATAAAGACTGATTCTTATGCCTCGGCAGGACTTTAGGGCTTTGCAGTTGGTACATAACAGGGTTGAGGCCATCACCGGCCAGCTGCGACAGCTTTTTAATTGCACTTGAAAGCGACTCCGATGGTTTCAACTGACTATCAACACCCGACAGTGGTCCTGCAGTTTTCAGAGAAGAACCGAAGGACGTTTGCCCTAGGATTCGTGTTTACTTTCTGGGGAATAAAGCTGATGTAGTTGTTTAACGTAACGCGAAGTGTAGGAATATCTTAATATTTTTTTTTCGAAAAAGGAAAGCTCACTGTTAAACCCGGTTTCTTTTTAATATAAAAGATAAAAAGTTCGTAACGAACGATCAGGGAATATAGTTCAATTCTGCACCAATTGGAAACAATCTTAACTTATATTGCTGTTTCAACTTGATCGGTGTTTTTGCCGCTCTCCACCCCCACACCTCCTATATTTTTTATTTTTTTACTTCACCCCTTGCATTTTCCATTTAACTGTTATCACTGTTTTTCTACTTTCAGGAAAATTTAATATTTTTAAGTTCTTAAGCTTTTCTTAGGAACTTCCGTTGTCATAGGTTAGGGAGAAAGCACGTTGGGGAGTCTCCAGGGAAAATGTTTTTAGTTCTTAAACATTTGCAATTTCACTGTTATTTTCCCTACCCCTTGCTATTTTTTTATTTTTTACTTCACCGCTTGCATGGACTATTAATTTTTATCTTGGTTTTAGTCCATTTCCGTCCTAGTTTCTTGATTTTTGACTGCACGAGTTCAAAGTTTTTCTTTGACTTATTTTTCTACTTGATCAATCTCTTTCCCTCTCCCTCTACCCGCCCCCCCCTCACCCGAATTCGAGCTCTTTTTCATGGACCTGCTAAGTTATTCCGCACAGAGGAGGAAACAGAGTAGATATGGACTTCGATGTGGGTCGTCCTCATAAACTGAAGAATTTATGTCAGAATCCTTAAAAAGCACAAAAGTGCGCTTTAAGTCAAAAAGTCTTGAAGTCTTGAAAAATCTTCCGGAAACCGTTTTTCGCTCCTGCGATTTGCTTATGGTCATTTGCGATGGGAAGGGTTTTGCCAGGTGTGAAAGTATGTTGGAATTGCTGCGTAAAGATGTAAGTCAAGCAAAAAGGAAAATTTATTTTTAAAATATTTTGTTTGACTTTAAACTGTAATTAACATTTTTTTAAATTTTGCAGCTATCAATTCGAACTGTTTACATACTCAAAGAGTTTAAAGAATCTTACCTGATGACAATAACCAAACTGCAAGAAATTTCATTGCTCGGAAAGTGTCTGTTCGATTGCATCTTTTGACTCAACTTCTTGACGTAAGTGATATCTTTTTGAAATTAGTCTCTTTTTTGTTATATTTTGAGTAATATATTTGACTTTTTTTGTAGGAATTAAGGTTTGTCTGCGCTCGTGCTCTCTCGCATACGTGTCTCCTGTGCATCATGATACAATTACTCGACGCTTTTAGCCGATATTCCAATTTAAAAGATCAAAACTATTCTACGACATCGTTTCCGATACCGAAATGGATCTCGCCTCTTGCTTTTGGTAGATTTGTATGAGAAGACAGCAGTTTATAGCCAGAGAATGCAAGAAATGCACAAGGTTAGCAGTTTATCAAGTTTATTTGTTTTGCATTAAAGATATAATTTAAGAAAAATCTAATATTTAAAAAAAATTTTTTAGTCTTGTACTGGAACTTGGAAGTGGTTTCAATCAAAACTCAACAAGTGGGTCTTGTACACGCCTCAGAGTAACAAATTAATCAATTTGGCTTATTGGAATGAAGTCCCAGGATGCTGAGTTAACGTCGGGGAAAACAGACGGAATCGTCAAATTAATTTTAATAACTTAAGCAAGGTAATGTTTTTAAAAAATTTATTATTATTAAGGGCAGGCTTTAATTCGGGATGAGCTTACGTTGTAAAAAAGCTCTTTGGTATGACTTACTGATTTTTTTTTTTTCTAAATTCAGATCAATGAAGACACAAGCCGAGGAGTTTTGATCTCTTACGACGTTACGATGTCCAGATGGGGAAGGGCTAGGAAGCCAGTTTCATGCTCAACGAAGATGATAAGAGTCGGCCCGTCTTTCGCGATTCAAAATACCGACAAGCACGTCGCGGTCGAAGAAGACTCTGGGGATACCAATCGTTATACAAATAGCGATTTACCGTTTTTTTGTTGGGACAGTCAGCCTCGGCCCGATGAAGGTTTACCTTTGAGGAGAGTTCCGGGGTCTGTAAGAATCGCACCGACCCTTGTCCCACCCGCTGTGTATCCGTCGGTTCCGAGTACTCCGCCTGTAACTCATTCCGAACAGCAGCAAGAGCAGGAACCGGGACCAATTGAGGAATCCTCGATCGAACAGTCTAACGAAATGCTAACAAATAATTTGAACGATAATGCCGAAAGTAACGCGGAGGTACCGCAGAAAAGAGACACCGAATCCACTACACCGGAGGCTACATCCAGCCGAACTTCGCAGTTGCTGCCGGATTTCTTACCGTCCTTGTTCGGTCAAAATACGGAAACAACAGAAAGATCACCGACGCCTCCTCTTCCTCTCTTTACCGAAGGCGTGAGCACTTAAAGGCTTTATCGGCTGAAGAAGAAGGTAGCCAAAGCATTCCACCTCAGGAAGTTGCAGAAAACGAGGAGAATGCATCCCCTGTAGCATTGAACCCGGGATAAGTGACACAAGTTTATTTAAACGCTTATCGAGGGATTTCCACTTCCGGGTCAGATCTATCTTTTCTTGGCCGCTTCACCTGCCGATATGAGGGAAGAAGTGTTTTAGAATCATTTACGGAAGGAAAGCGTTCTGCGGTCCGATTTAGCGAGGGAGTTCACCACTCCTTCGTCGTTTACTACCACGGAAACTTGGTATTTCTAGCGGCTCTGCCTGTGAATATTCAAAATGTTTTGGCCCAGCAGCGGGAGGAACGACAACGTCAAGCCGCCGCTGCTAGCCTGCTACTAATACGAACGGATCCATTCTATGTTCTGCTTTTTTGCAAATCATCCCGTCTTCTTTAAGTCAATCCGTAAGTTGATAAGTTTGAGGTTTTTGGAGGAGGGGATTCAGTTTTTTTTTATTTATTTATTGATTGATTATTTATTATTTATTTATTTTTCAGATATTGGCTGATATCGAAGAATCCCAAATATCTGTCCTTCCGCCGGATTTAACATCAGAAACTCAAAATCTAAGAATGGAACACGATGGTCGAAGCCGACGGTACTTTCAAGGTCGTAAAGACATACGCGAAAGGACCGTAACACTTTGTCTTCTACATTTCGCGGTACAAGATAGAGAAACGCCCGAGTCGCTATTTTGTCGATCAAAGGATAATGGAGGATTTGAATCTTCTTCTGTGTATGTTAAGCAGTCCATTTTTTTTTTAACCCTTAAAGACGGGACCGCATAATGTAGTTTTCACTGAAAAGTTTTATATTCTGTGATTTTCGATTTTTTAAGGTGGAAGTTATGATATGTATATGCATATCGAACCGCAGGTTTTAAATGATATTTTGCATTTGATGTGGGTTGCCTTCTTATGAGTTTAAACGCATAACACGAGTGTACAATGGGTTGAATTTATATCAGGAAATTAAAATTTGAAAAGAAATTGTCCGGTATCCCGTCTTTAATGGTTAAACCGTATTATTATGAATGTTTTAATTCAACCGATTTAATTTTTTATTTTTTATTTTCAGGACTGTCGGAAGACAATTATTGGAGCAAGAAGCACTGAGCACTTTGCTGGTTTTGTTATTTGTTCAAGATTTTCGATGAAACATTAGCCGTTTGCACAGAGTCATTAGAAGTCTTTGTTGTCATCATCCCATTAGAGATTTTGTAATTAGGGTAAGCAAAAAACTTGTAATTTGTTATTTTTGAATTTTTTAAAAATCGTAAATGAATTGATTTTTCCTGGTTTATTTAGTCACGAGTGAATCTAGAATTAAGAAAAAATTGATTTTAATTTTTTTTTTTTTTTTTTGCTTTCCAGACATCAGTCACTAAACGCTCGGTTGCTGAGGAAACGTCTTCCAAGTCCAATTCAAACCCTATGGGAAACGAAGACTATATAATTTTGTGGCTCACAACGTTCCATCCATTCTCAAGCCGCTCTGGTCGTTTTCAGGAACGCCATAGATTTGCTGTACACTTTGACCAAGATTTTCCGAAAAGACCGAAGGATGGGGACAAATCCGATGAGAACAACGCGATCGTTAAAAAACGGATGAGCACTTCGTTTTGGAACTTTTTAGTTCGATTAGAAAATTTGAACAGCGGGAAATCGTGTAAAAAGCGCGTTAAAAAATCAAACGTCCACCGAACCGAGATCTGCGACTTTCCATAAATCGCTGATGGGACATTTGATAACGATGCTGACTTGCCGTTGGTCAAGGCCAGCAGTCGGCTTACCGATAATTATTGCATATTTTGAATTTGGCTTCGGAGGGTTTTACGGAGTTGGACGAGGAAAAAGCCGTCCCGGTCACTCAGGAACATTTGAAAATCGTCGTGAACGTCCTCACCTGAAACGGATGCAGCCAAACGGGTTTAGATCAAGCAAGTGACTAATTTCTTATAAGGCTGAGCAATTGCCCGGATCCGACGCGACAGACAAGTTTCAAATTGTTGATTTTCGGAGCTCAGGAAGTCACGACTCTCGTCAAAGAACACAGAAGCTCTTTTGTACGAATTGAAAGAGGGAAATGCCAGAGCGAAATCCGACGCCGGCTTAGAGGTTGAATTTATGGAAAATCATAGGAAAGTTCAGATTCAGGACAGATTCACGAAAAATAAAGGCGTAGTGATAACGGCTCCAAGCAAAGTGAATGGAGGATTCTATATTCAGCTTCCAGGGATGCAGCCCTTAATTTCGAAGGCGTCGAGCCAATCCTTCTTTTTAAGAATTTTGAAAGTTATTATTCAGTTAAGGAAGGTTTTAATTATTAGGAGGAAATTAGAAGCAGGTGAGTCCTAACAAATTTTTTTAAGAGAAAAGAAAGGATTGACTCTCAGGAATTTTTTTTTTTTTGACTACGCAGGACTACGTCTTAACTAATAAAAATGCTATGCCATCGACATGTAAGGATAAAGACATTTTATGGGGACTTACCAAAAGAATTTCAAGATTTTTACGAAAATTGCTGAAAATTTAATGCATTTTTTTTGGGGGGTTTTTAGAAATCTTTACCGGTTTTTGCTAAAATTTTAGAAATATTTGAGGAATGGACGGAATAAAGTCAGTGGATTTTGGGGGGGGATTTTTTGAGATTTAGAGAATTTTCAGTAAATTCCTAAAGAAATTTAGGTTTTTTTAAAAATGTTATTTAGGATGTGTGAATGTTTTTTAAGATGTACGAAATATTAAGTGATTTTTCCTATCAAAAGAAAAAATACAAAAATTTGTTTCGGATAAATCGGAGTAAAACTTTAAATTTCAAAGACGTAGTCTTAAGTAATTAAAACACACGCGGATATGCTTCCATATTTTTTTTTTTTTTTTTTTTTTTTTTTTGCAGATTTTCTCTCCCTAGTTTTAACTGAAAAAAATTATTCAAACAAATTTGAATCTAGGGGCTCGCTTAAAATCATTTATTAAATAAATGATTAAAATACAATACGACTACGAATAATTAACTTTTTTTTCTTATTTTATGATTTTGTTTGAACATGTCTCGTGGCAAATAAACGTTCTTAATTTTTTTTTTTTTTTTTTTTACTTTTTCAAGGTAATCTCAAGAGATGAAACTTTCTGGAGTAGCTACGGAGGAATGAATTTTTAGTGACAAGAGATCTTCGGCACGAGAGGAATCGGATCGCAGGGGTGATAGGGGCTAATAACTGCGCGGCTGGTTGGTAAGTCCGTTCCGATTTATTTCGGTGATGGTCTCCAGGAAGGACGGCGACGAGATGCAGGGCTTTCGGCAGTTCTGGCCCAAGTCCCCGAAATCACTTTTCCCCCAGATAATGAGTTAATATTTCGAATTTTTAAATCGATTTGGTAAATAGCTTTTCTTTAATTAATTTTTTTCCTGAAAATACTAATTTTTTAAATGTCTCGCGTCAGGAAAATTTATATTTAAATAAGATTTTATCCGAAGACAAATACGCGGATCAGCCAATTTATGTGAAACAAGTATTTAAAATACTTTTGCCTTTAATGTCCCAAATTTTAAAATTTTGAACGAGAAAACATGTGTAGGATATTTTTAGAAACTTTGCCTTTGAGGATTATATTTAATTTGAATTTTTTTTTCATTTGAAGCTTTACACTCCTAAAGGTTAAGGCCCCCTTAAAATGTTTCCTGAAATACTGCTGGAAACCCTGCCAACGTGGGACTTAAAGTTCATCGCAATCGGTTTCGTATGAAACGAAATAAAATCGGATTTCATCAGAAGTGATGGAGATTAATTGAAAATGACTTTATAGTCAGGGAATACATCTGGCATAAAAAATAGAGTGTCAATCTATTTTTTTTCCCGATATAGTTAAATAAGAAAAAATTATTTCTATATTCGGGCGTGTTCGGTTTCCGTGTTCTACGTTTTGTATTTTCGGTAAATCGCTGAGCTACAATATTATATAGTCGTCATAAGCCCACGGTTTTGAAAGCTATTTAAGCTAATTTTTGATTTTTAACGAAATCAGCACGCGAATTTTTATTTAATTTTTGGTGAATATTTACATTAATTTTAATTACATCCCTTGTGTAATGGCATTAGTGTCTTTACGCAAGGGACTGTTCGAGTGCTTCTATAAAAATGTTTCCCAGTGATTTTTCGCAATGGAATTTGTCAATGGATTATGCCTTAGAACTTCGTTGGATCAGTGAGAGATTGGATTGCGCAAATGGAAGGTAAAAAAATTTTGTAGGTAATTATGTCTACTTTTTATAATCTGTTTTTTTGAAGACATCAGTTGATGAAGCAAAAAATTGTTCATAGGACCGAATTTTTTTAAAAAATTACTTGGAGTATTTCATAAACTTTCTTCTTTCGTCCGCTGATGACTTCCCCCCAAAAAAAAAATACACGTGGATTCCGCTAGTGGAATATTCTTGGCTTTTAAGACTTTTTCCACCAGTTTTCCATCAGTTATCCACAAACTAATGAAAATCTGACGGAAATTTCCTGGAAAATTGGTGGAAAAGTCTTATAATTTAGCGGTATTTCACTAGTTTTCATCCCCGAGTTTTTTTCGTCTGGGTTCATTTCTTGTTAATTAATTTGTTTTTGCTTTTACAGGAAAACAGGCACTCATGTTTACAGGTGTCCACCATCATGGTCTTTCATAATTTCTGGAAAAAAAAAAATTTTCGATTCCTTCAGACGATCAATTCAATTAATTTAACTTAATTTGAAACCTTTTTAATTTCAAGAACAGGTACGTTTTAGGAAATATCACTCCCTCGCTTTCATTGCCGTTAGGATTGCTTAGGCCTGTTTAAGAGTTCCAGATTTTCTATGCCTGTTTCGATTTTTACTTAAATTATCTGGTGGACACCCTGTAACGATTGTATTTAGTTTCTTAAAATTTTTTTTTTTTTCGTATTTCCGTACATTACTTTCTGTTAGGCGTTAAGAGATCCATGAAACTCAGAAAATTTAGTTTGTACTCCTCTAAAGTAAACGAATTATTTTTTCCGTTTATATCTTCCTTTTTTAGTCAAATAACAGTTTTTTTTTCTATTTATTTTTTGACATATCGACTGATGCATCTTTTACTTTAAAAAAAGTCGTCTGGAGGCATGCAATTTCATTCGTAATCCCACTCAAAATTTATGAGTCCAACAAAATCTTTAACCATTTGCTTACTTATTTTTTGAGTTTCAAAAAAAAAAAAAATAAAAAGTAAAAAAAAAAAATCTTATCTTGCAAAATCAAATTTAGGCAATCTGGGTTCAATCTGGGTGTTTTAGAAAGCTCGGATTTCAAATCTGATATTATTTTTTTTAAATTAAGCCTTTTTTTTTTGAGAAAAGGAAAAAAAAAATACAATTTTTAGATATTTTTTGGGAAAAAAACCATTTATTGAAAAATGAATTTTGGTGCCATAAGCTTAACATAGGTGCTACTGTTTTTTTAAAGATGTTTTCAATCGATTCATCCCGGGAAACATCCCTATTGGTTTTTTTAAAAAAAAGGTCTTCAGTTATTAATTCGTATATTCATCCCTTCATAAGCTAAATATAGGGGGAATAAAGCCAGTTTTCTGCGAAATCTTCTTGGTTGACAATACTTGAATTTATAAGAAAAATTTACCAAAAATAACTATTTTATAAGAGTTTTAGCATTTTAACCAAATATAATTAGTCGACCGCCATCTTGAATTTTGGTTGTAGCGAAATTTTGGATTCATATTCGAAATCCTTATGACTCAATTTACGTAAGAACACCAATTTTTAGTCCCCTTCACTTTCAATTATTGAAATGATGAATTTAACACATTGCACCTGTGGGGGTAGGGAAAGGGTTAGAAATGGTGGTTTATTTAACACAGTCAGGGACCATTAAATACTTAAGTCGCAAAATTTTCAACCTGCATTGTCATTCAGAAATCAACAAATTTTTTCTTCCCTGTAATCGATGCGTTAGTGTCTTTTTTTTTTTTAAATCCGGGTAACGGGTCATGGGCTACGGGCGGATTAGCCCTCGCGGTATAAAAGTCCGTCGTTGATTATTTTTTCAACAAGTGAGTAATTTCGAGTAAAGTTTCGGTTCGGGAGTGACCGGGAGTGTGCCCCCCATTCAAGTGTTACGCGAACTTATTTCTTCGATTTCGATTTTTCCTCGTATTGGATTACCTAATCATGGATTACGGAGCATGGGTACCCCCTGAGCCGTAGCCGGAGCCGGAGCCGGAGCCTGGAGCCTTCAGTCTGGAGTCTGAAGTTTGTATGCGGTGATGATTGCAGAGTCGGTGAGTGTTTAATTTATTATATATTAACCAATCGAAGGAAACGAGCGGGGTTTTCAGCAGTCATAAGTCCCCCCATAATCTCGAAAATGCTTGGTTGACCCCAAAGAATAACGGCATTATGAATTAAGGTCCTTGAAATTTCAAGTCGATTGGACTGTTAAGGTATTACTTCTTTCACATCACCGGCCGGTTAGCCGGGCGGTGGAGACATTTTAACGATACAAAAATATACAAAAAACAATTGTTTTAAATCCGGTATTTTATACATGAAAACGGGGCCTAACTGCACCGAAACCGTGCCAAAACGTTTTGTTATATTTAGAGATACAGATCCATGATTTTAAATGCATGAACAAGACTTAGTTTTCCCAATTAAGGATGTTCTACAGGTGAATTTGAGATTCTTAATTGATCGTTCTCGTGCAACTTAAACACAGGCGAAACTTTGTTTATTTTTGTAGAAAGGTTTTTCCGCCTACAAAATTTTAATTGGAATCGAATCATTTTTTTAAAATTATGGGAATATTCCTTTTAACATTCTACACAACTTTTGAGACATGAAATTTGGATCCCTTTAAACATTTATGGCGTTTTTGTGAGATTTTCCCAAAAAAAAATTCCAATGTTTACAAACAAACCATTAGCATGTTTACAATTTTTGAAGATTATTTTTGTAAATAGTTTGAAAACATTTTAGTTTTTAATAAAAGCGAGTTTTCGTGTCACAAGAGTTGTGTAGAATGTTAAGAGGAATATTCCCATAATTTAAAAAAAAATATTCGATTCCAATTAAAATTTTGTAGGCGGAAAAACCTTTCTACAAAAATAAACAAAGTTTCGCCTATGTTTAAGTTGCACGAGAACGATCAATTAAGAATCTCAAATTCACCTGTAGAACATCCTTCTTTCCGAGAGATTAGTACAGCGCCCTAGCGGTGAAATTTGGGAACTATTTCAACAACGAAGAATAAACAATGGCATTTTATTTTTATGTTGCGAAAACATTTAAAAAAATTATCAAATTAGGAACTATAGATCCTTTTTTGTAAATTTTAAATATTGAATCTTTGCCTCTGGAACATGACAAAACTTTTTGGCACGGTTTCTGTGTGCGATCCGATCTCATTTTTATTTCTAAAAAACCGAATTTTTTAAAGCAAAATTAATCTTTTTTTTTTCTTGAACGATATAATTTTACACCGCCCGGCTACGCCGGCCGGATTTCTTTATGATATCTGTTAAAGAAAGATGGTCTGTGTTTGTTACAAAAGTAAGTGCACTAGTTGGCCTCCAAAACAAATAGGTATGTCCCAGGACTTGTGTCACAAAAATTAAAAAGATTTAGAAACTCAAATATAAAATTTGTATCGTTAATAAACAAAATGTCTTGATATCCAAAAAACATAATAATTTTGAGTGCAAATGTAAGTTTAGGTCATTTCGAAGTTTTCGCTGTTAAAGAGGATGTAATTTTTTATCTCCTTCTTTTCGTTCCCAAATAAGCTCTTTAAATTTTCCCATGGATGCTGCTGAGAAACCCTGCCAACGAGGGACATAAGAATATGCAAACGTCATTTGTCTGAAAAGAAATGCAAATCAAATCCAGGGAAAATAAAAATTGACGTTAATAGTCACAGATTTTGTAATTGCGTTGTATTTAGGTTTTATTGGATAGTTCGTTATGTTGGATATATTTGGTTATATTGGATTTATTTGGTTATATTGGACATATTTTGTTATATTGGATATATTGGATACATTTGGTTATATGGTATATTGGATATATTTGATTACATTGGATATAAAGTAAGTGAACCTATTATCGGCATGTACCGGTACCAGATAAACTAAACATGTTTTCCTTAAATGGAATGTATGTTTAGCTTACTCGGTGCCGGTAATAGGTACATGCCGATAATATATTCACTTTCCTTATTTGGTTACATTGGATATATTTGATTATTTGAAGTTGATCGTAAAGCACCGATTTACTAGCTACACACTGTTTCAAATGTACAGTAGTCGTTACACTGAAAAAAATTTTTTTTAGTGTCTAATATAAAAAGATTACCCGATAATCATGTTTGTGTTTAAAAAAACGACCTAAATAGTAGGAGTTTACCCGCTAATACATAAATGATTAGAAAATCCTCATTAAATGGAAATGAAAAATAAGTTACCACGTAATATTTTTTAGTTTACCCGGAATACCCAATGCTGTTTAGCTGCTAATGTTTTAAAGGTTAGTCGATAAGCATTGAAAACATTTCTGTTTAAACGGTTTATGATTGGGGAGAATAGGATGGAAGCTCATAAAATATACACATAAAATATGAAAGTAATAAAATTTGTATTTATTTGTATTTTAGTAAGAAAAATCAATAAAATTTGTTCTTATAAACTATAGTGGTTTATCAAACAAAAGTATGAAATATCAGAAAACGTACACCGAGGATAATATATAATCTTGAATTAAAGCGTATTTTTACTCTTAAAATTTAAAGCAATCGTGGTTTTGAACTAAAAAACTAACATTTTCCTGAGTGTATAAATTAGGGTTTGCATCGGTTTCGGTAATACTGGTTAAAAAAAATAAAATAAAAAAAAAAAAAAAAAAGTATTAAAAGTTAATTGAGAAAAAATGTTTGCTCGGCCAATAACTCTTTGCAGATTTAAAAAAATTTTCTGAGCCAAAAAATTCAAAATTAGGCACTTCGTTGGCTAGACAAAACCAGCCGGTTCACCGTCCGGTTTTTAAAAAAAAATTTTTTTTTAAATTAATATTTTTAAACGTTAATATTGCATTAAGTGGGGCGAAACTTATACCAAATTGTTCCTTATTGTTAGAAGAAGTCGAATATACATTTAAAAAATGTCGGTAAGCTTAAATTAAGTCAATATTCGCAAAATTTAATGTTGTTTACATAAAAAACAAAATGGTCAATGTAAAAAAACATAAACAATCGGTTCATTTTGCGAATATTGACGTAATTTAAGCTTACCGACACACAGTGGTCCAAATCGCAATTCTAGCCGGAAAAAAGTCCAAATGAGTTAAAAAGTTTGATTTTTGGCTTCAATTTTTTGACTCGGGCGTTTTCGGGGTCGGAGATTCCGAATCTGATGTTAATTTTTATCTAGGGGGACCGGGGAGCCCCCCAGAAAAGTCTCCCCACAAAATAAGTTGCAAAAATACGTTCCACGTGTCGATTTTTATGTTTTCGAGGGCCCTTATTTCGAATCTGAAATCATTTTTAATGTGGGGAGCACCCCCAACCCCCCATAGGGGACTACCGTTACCTTTTTTTAAAAATATCATACACGACTCTAATTCAATGTTTTTGGGGTCACCGATTTCAAATCTGACATTGTTTTTTACCGAAAAAGCCCCCCGCTTAATTTTACCAGAAAAAAAAAAGCAAATGACCAAATTTTAATACTATCAAGGTAGCCGGTTTGTAATTTTAAGCGAATTTTAATTTTTTTAGGGGGGCAATTGACCCCCAGCATTTAGTTTCGTTTAGTTTCTGTCTGAAATGTTTTCCATCTGATGAAGTATAGTATTGGGAACATGCTCATTACGATATCTCGTCCGGAAGCGTCCCGAAACGGATGAATTTTTTTTAGTAACTTAATACCTTAAAAAAAATACTGTAAATTGACATCCTCAGTGCTTTTTTTTCGCCCATTTTTAAATTTAACACTTAAAAACCCTCTCAATCGATGCACTAAGATTTACTAAGGAACTCCGATTTTTTTCAGAATTTTTGTTCGACAGGAAAACTTGTTTCGAATCAGCTGTTTATGTTGGTCAATCCACCTGAGGAAGCAAAATTTTTATTTTTTCATTTAGTAAAAAACAATCGTTTTCCACTCCAAATTTTCCGTAGATTACAAAACAAAAGTCCTTTTTTCTATACTTCAAACAGTTACCAAGCTGGAAGTCGATATAAGGATCGGAAATATGATGTGAAGCAAAACCTAAAAAATAAAAAAAAAAAAAAAAAAAAATAGTACACAATTTAAAAGTTTTGACCCATACTTCAACTTCCAGCTCCGTAACTGTATGAAATACAGAAAAAAGGACTTTTGTTTTGTAATCTACGGAAAATTTGGAGTGGAAAACGATTGTTTTTTACTAAATGAAAAAATAAAAATTTTGCTTCCTCAGGTGGATTGACCAACATAAACAGCTGATTCGAAACAAGTTTTCCTGTCGAACAAAAATTCTGAAAAAAATCGGAGTTCCTTAGTAAATCTTAGTGCATCGATTGAGAGGGTTTTTAAGTGTTAAATTTAAAAATGGGCGAAAAAAAAGCACTGAGGATGTCAATTTACAGTATTATTTTTAAGGTATTAAGTTACTAAAAAAAAAATTTGATATGATTTTTGATATGATATGATTTTTATATGATCGAATACTTACAAGGTTTTTAACAAAATCCTTTAATGATAAGGAGGACATTTTTGGTAAAACGAGCGTTGAATCGTTATTGTTCTCTTTGTTTGAACTATTACCATCATCATTTCCAGTTTTTGAGTCCTTCAGCTGCAAGTTGAAACCACCTAGAGATTGATGAGCCGTATTGTTTTTGAGTCGACTCAGAAATTGAGGCAGCAAGAACCGACGCCACATCTGACGAAGAGCCTCTCCGCCTGAAAGCTTCGATTAAAAGCTTCCCGGCAAGAAGGCGCATCGACGAACCCAGTCGGTGGCGACGATCTCTGCAATGAGATAGGAGAAGATTAGGGCTTGGGCCCAGCGAAAATAAGGCGATAACACTTGGTCTGGGGAAGGAGAGCAACGCTCTATGGCGCCTTTGGAGAGAAGGTCCGCAACCTCTACCGAAAGTCGCGCCTGGTCGGTTGAAATATACCGCTATAGCGGTAAGGTTCAAATATACCGTGCCTAATCGGCTAAGGTTGAAATATACCGCTATAGCGGTGAAATATACCGCTATAGCGGTATATTTTAACATTAGGCTTTCAACTGAGATTAATTGAAATAAAAGCAGAGCAGGGTTCAAATGTCGAAAGTGATTCATTTAGAAGTGTTTTGCTGTAAGTTATTTCTTCTTACTTGTTGGAACTGTGTCGATTAAAGATTTTTTTTTCTCCGGAAATTTAACCTATTCCTGTCTAATGCATCCATATAAATGCACAACAAAATACTCCGTAGCGACTGGTGCATCCATATGGATGACCAACCCGATTGCATTGAAAATCAGTGACCGGGGACTCTTTAGTTTTCTGAACAGGAATTTAAAGTCGCATATTAAACGAAATCGAAATGGCGGATGCAGTATGGCTAACCCGGGTTAATAATAACAACCAAAGTTTAAAGTTAAACAACTAAAGTGCCTGTTCGGCACTGACTGAAAAATTATTCAACATTTTGAATCCTGTTCAAAGGCCAGGAATTCAGTTTCAAATAACAGTTTTTTTAGATGTTATAACCGTAGGATTATGACTGTAGCATCTAAAAAAACCTGTTATTCGGACTTCTCCCGCAAGATATAAAATAAATAAATAGATAAATAAATGAATAAAATTTAAGAAATAATCAGTAATTGGGAACACTCATCGATGGCCTATGTTTAGCTTATGGGGTTGCCAGTCACGGAGAAACATGTTGATATTTGATGGCATCATTGCCTAAAATTTGGTTTACAATATCTAACTGATTAATAAATAATTACAGAAGCTGACATGATAATTAATTTATCGTTAACCATTCTAAATTTTTCTTTTTTTTCTTTAGGTTTGAATTCATATAAAAATTTACATTTTTGAATTTAGAAAATTCCTACTGGTATTGGTTTTTATGACATACATAGTTACGATGTCGTTTTAAATTCCCCAATACTTAAAAGGTACATTTAAAAAACATTTACTTTTTTTGGCGACTGAAATGAGTTAATGTCTTTAGAATGGGCCGAAAATCGCGAATTTTGGAATTTGAAAGCTCCTGATAGTAGAATGGGTGCTATTCGGCAACACAATTAACCGTAATTTTTTTCAGGTTTTTGAAGGCCACCTTGAGGTCGCGCACTGACCTTAAAAATTTGTGAAATCAGTCTTTTCTGTCATAGGATAATTCCCCAAGGCTGCAGAAAATATTGCAATGCTATTTAATCAAAAATAAAAATTTTTTTCAAGCAATTTAAAATATTTTAAAATGTTGCATTAAAATTTGATGACGGTCTTATTGGAAAATGACAGGCCTTCTTAAACTTTTATACTAATTTCTTTCATTTGATGGTTTTACTTTTAAAAGGTCGGTTTTGTGTAATGCCATCCTCAATATGGTCAACAGAACGCTGAAAAGCCCATACAAGGGCAAAAAATGAGAATTCCTTTTTTGCTGAAAAAAGTATCATTTCCCATCGGAAATTTAGCGTGGGTTACGAATATGAAGTCTAAAATTATTTTAGGTGTCCGGCTTTCGAGCTTCAGGCCTTTTTTAAAACATTCTTTAGACTTTTTCCTCAAAAAAGAAATTCTTGTTTTTTGCCCTTATATGGCTTTTTCAAAAACTTGGAAGTCATTGCACGATCTCAAAATGACCTTCAAAAAGTCTGAAAAAAAATGAGGGTTAATTGTTTTGCCGAAAGGCACCCATTCCACTGTCAGGAGTTTTTAAATTCCAAAATTCGTGATTTTCGGCCCACCCTAAATAGTCCTTCGTTAGGATTTTTATTTTGAAACCGAATTTTAGGGGCTCGCTCATAATTTTTTTATTGCTCATTTTTTAGTGTAATTTTTTTTTGAAAACTTTTACTTAATCCGTAAAAAGCTGCAGTGTTTTATGCGTGTCTAATACGTTTGAGTAAAAAAGATTCACAGCATTAGCTGTGCATTTGCATTAGGGTGGTCCTTATTTTGCGCAGTTTGGATTTTCGGAGGTGCCTCCCCTTAAATTAAATTAAATTTGACGGGAAAGCGTGCCTCATCGAGCTTTTAGTTCGGAAAAATCCCATGAGAACCACAAAATTGATAATTTTTTTCTGTAAAAAAAAACCTCGTTTCCTATCGGAAATTTTGCGTAGATTTCGAATCTGATAATACTCTTTTTTGTATCTGGTCCGGTTTTCGAGCAAGAGGCTAAAATAGGACGGAAAAATCGAGAAAAGTGACAAAACGCACTAAGTCCTCAGTTTTCATTGCTTTTTGGCTTCTATCTCATAAACCGGATTAGACACAAAAAAACTGTTTTCAGATTCGAAACCTACGTAAAATGTCCGATAGGAAATTGAGGGTTTTTTCACGGAGAAAAAAAAAATGATCAATTTTTTGCGTATGGGATTTTTTCGAAGTAAAAGCTCGATGAGGCACGCTTTCCCGTCGAGTAAAAAATTTTAAAAAATTCAGGGAAACTTATCTCATGCAAATAAAAAAATTTAGGGGGTGGCACCTCCGAAAATCCAAACTTCGCAAAATAAGTTTAATCGGTGGTAACTTGTAAAATTTTTCAGTGCTCTTCCAAGTATCTCTCGTAAAATCTTGACCGATAATAAACGTCAATCTCGCTAGAAATATTATTCTCCTTCTAAATCCTTCGTTCACAAATTTGTTCCGCATAGGAAATTCTTACAGAAAATCGTCTAAACATTAGGTTTTTAAAAATAAAACTAAATTAGTTGTCATAAGTTTTTTTAAACGCATAGCCAGCTAAAAAGATCTTCCTTTTTTTTTTTTTCATCGTGACTTAATTTAGGGAAAAAAAATTACGTCGAGAGAAAAAAAAAACCTGGGAAAAGAATCGCTGACCCAAACCGTTTTAAAAATGGAAGAGGTTACATTTTCAAAGAGAAGCTAACCAAGCGAACGCAACGGGCACTTTGATTTCCAAACATTCATTTTATCGATTATGTCGTGGTGTTACAGAAATAAAAAAAAAAAAGAGTTTATCTACACAAGAAAGAAATGTACCCTTCCTTTTTTATCAACATAATTTTTTTTTCTTTTTTTATATTAAAAAAAAAAAATTTCGAAAGAAACTCGGCTTAAAATATTGGGATATTCGGTATCGCTTTCGGTTGGTGAATTGTTCCGCTCTTCGAGTTAGAAATACTGAATTTCAAAGAGTGAAAAATGTTTCCGCGTCGTGGTTGAACACCAAAGTGCTCGCCTCATAAGCGAGAGGTCCGAAGATCAAGTCTGGCCGTTATTTCTTTTAGTTGTATTCGCACAAGATTACGTCACGGTCACGTGGTATAGCTCTGCGTTTGCAGCTGTTTGAGGAATAAAGCTGTCGGTTGTGACAATTTCGTCATCTATGCTATGGTTTTGCGGGTTTTCCGTTACCAAGTCGTCAATCTGCTCTTCGTCGTTTATAACATCGGCTGATGTCGAGACCTCGATGTTTCCTTCGTCGTTCGATACAACCCCGATGTACCACCGTGGTTCGTTTGCACAATGTGTACGTACCAAGTAGTATGTTTATGACTTCGAATTCCTCCAGTGTTAAATTCTCAGATATGAACAATTTCTTTCCTTTTCCAATCTGCTTCTGCGTTGGGATATTTTTCTTTTATGTTAGTAAAAAAAAACAAGGAATAACATGTACACAAGTCATGAAAAAAACAACCTTCAGTTCTAAGAAATTTCTACTTTTGTCGTTTAACACCTGCATCAGGCTAGAAATTCTAGGAAAAATGTATCAAACGTGTTGAAACTTGCCTCAGACAGGATATAACTCGGGTAAAAATGTAGTTGAAATTTTTATCCAAGCTGCGCCTCGCCAACTTGCGGAGGCGAAAGGCACTACTTTGCAGGACTATTGCATAAATGTTCATTTTATCTTTATCGTCGGATTTAGTTCTTCCGACCAAAACCACATTGTTGGGATTCAACACGTTTACACCTTCCGTGTAATTTCGCGAATTAAAATCAACAGTACTGGAAAGTATCTTTTAATTTTAAACCAACCCTTTAACTCCATTGTCGTTTACGTTTTAATAATACTTCGGTTAACCCGTATAAAAATAAATTTCTAATTTTTTTTTTGAGAAGTTTGAAATTTAGTGGTACACGGTAAAAAAGAACACCGCACACCAGAATAGGAAAATTGGTTTCGGTAAATTACGTTGTTTATTTTGAGTCCAAAGTTTGTTTACAAACATAAACAACGTATTTAAAAACAATACACACACACACACACACACATGGCTTTTACAGGGCCTGGAGCCCTATCGCCGCGCTATAAACTTTCTTCCAATCAGGCCTCTCCTGGCAGGCATCTCGCCAGTCGGGCACTCCCAACCTTCTCGCATCTGCCGCCACGTTATCTTCCCACCTGATCCGTGGTCTACCTTGAGGTCTGGGACTCGTTGGTCTGCCCTCCAGGACCTGCCGGATATATCTTGACGGAGGTGCGCGAGCGACATGTCCCGCCCACTTGAGCCTTCGGGACTTAATCACACTAGTGATTAATGGTTGCCCAGTGAGCCTTCGGATCTCGTCATTTGAACGCATGCGCACCCTGCCAGTAGTTGGATCCCTTCTAGGGCCTAGAATTCGGCGTAAAACCTTATTTTCGAATACCAGCAACCTCTCTTGAGCGCGGACGGTAAGGCTCCAAGTGTCACAGCCGTACGTGACTACAGGGCGGATTATGGCATTATAAATGCGGAGTTTCGCTCGTCTAGATAAAACTCTACTACGAAGGAGATGGCCTAGCGCGAAAAGGCAACGATTGCCACTTTGAATCCTCGCTGCGACCTCAAAATTAATGTCATTGTCGCTGGTGACATAGGACCCTAGATACCGAAATTCGGTAACGTTCTTAAACCTAAGGTTTCCTACCTCCAGAGGTTCATCGTGCCGTCTCTGCCTGTCTTTCTCATTGACCATAACAAGGTACTCAGTTTTCTCCTCATTCGCTTCGAGCCCAACCCTACGAGCAGTAATTAGCAGCTCTCCACATAACCTTCGAACATCGTCACGGGTTTCCCCTAATAAATCGATGTCGTCGGCATAATCCAGGTCTTTAATGAGTCCGCCTACGTTTACTCCCCCAGGAACGTTCTCCAGGCACCGTACGACTTTCTCTAGGACTAGGTTGAAAAGGACGGGTGAAAGCCCATCGCCTTGCCTAAGTCCGGTGTTAACATCGAACGCATCACTTAAAAACCCTTTCGAAACGACCCTAGACCTCACCCCGCTTAGACAAACCGCCGTCATCCGTATTACCTTCCTCGAAAACCCAAATTCGGCCATGACGTTAAAAAGGCCTTCCCTGTGTATACTATCGTAGGCTTTCTTGAAGTCGACGAACAAATTATGGACCTCGCTGTCATGCTCGCGCTTCTTTTCCAAAATTTGCCGTAACGTGAAGATCTGGTCGATTGTGCTGCGGTTCGGCCTAAAGCCACACTGATGTTCCCCAATGACTTCTTCGGCCAGTGGTAAAATGCGCTGCAGAAGAATACTCGATAACACCTTGAAAACAATACTTAACCGAAACCTATTTCCCTATTCTGGTGTGCGGTGTTCTTTTATGTAAAAGTTACATTAAAAATATGTAACCCTTTTTATTTAACATGAGCTGTGTTAAATCTTTAATTTTTTTCGAACTTCTGACGCCACGTTTTTATGTTAAATAGAAAGGGCTACATATTTTTTATGTTACTTTTACATAAAATTTTTTACCGTGTAAATTGGGACCCGGTTTTTACTACCGAATGTTAATATAAATTCAGAAGTTGTAATTTATAAATGTGCATGATACAGTAGTGATGAGAACTATCGACATTTCAGGAGTAACATTTCAGTAGTAATATTTAAATTTTACTACTGAAATGTTACTACTTAATATTAATAGTAGTAATATTTAAATGCTGCTACAAAACTGTTACTACTTAAATACTAGTAGCAACAGTTCAGTAGAAAGTAGGGAGAGAGAGCAGTAGAAAGTAGTAACATGTCAGTAGTAATATTTAAATTTTACTACTGAAATGTTACTACTGAATTCAGTAGTGATATTTTAATAGTCGAATTCCAGTTGTTGTATTTCAGTAGTAACACTTGAGTAATATTTCAGCAGTCCCATTTTGCTGGCCAGAATTTTTCAGGGGTAAAAAAATACAATTGAGATCTACATTTTACTCCTGGGAAAAATTCTAGGCAGCAAAAATGTGCTAATAGAATACTACCCAAGTATCACTACAGAAATACAACTATTGAAAAACTAGAACAGTCGAACTAACATGGCACAATGTAGCCGTGGACTAATTTTTAGGAAAGATCATTACACAGGCAGGGCAATGGTGCCAATATTATTCGTGACCAATCTTTAGTTAATCAAAATAAAATTAAAAATTAAATAATTAATTAAAAAAGATTAGAAAATCAGTGGTTCCATATCTGGGGGTACCGACGTCTTAATACTTCAAGGTAACTAGGGACCGGCGTTTCCTCTTCTTGGGAATCGTCCTTAGGGTCTTGTTTTTTCTCCTCCTCCTCCTTTTCGGGAGGAGAAGGTTTCCTCCCACGAAATTCAACACCCATCTGTGGAAAAGGAAATAGGTAATATTAGTTTATTATTTGAATTGGAATAGGAATATACACGGCGGAACAATTTTTACGGCGGTGTTTACTATGTTTATCTGAATAAAATCACACCACAAAAACTGTTCTAGCGTGTATAGTATACTAATAATAATATAACTAATAGGAATAGGAACAATTCGGAAAACTTACGGTTAATAAGGTGAAACAAGAAAGGTACAATAAATAAGGTGGAAACAAGAAGATGAATATGATTGTTTTATATCACAGTGTTTTCTTCTGCGGCAAAACACAAATGTTTTTGTTTGTGTGGTTGCTTTGGTGATGCGGGGAAAAAATTTCCCCGATAGAGTCAAAAAGTGAATACGTCATCCATAAGCTAAGTATTAGCTGTACCGCCTATTCTTAGCTTACGAATCCATAAGCTAAACATGACGTTCCTAACCGGTTAATGCCACCTATTCTTAACTTATAAGTAGTTTTTTCCCACGGCCCGTGCGAGCTTAAAAAATTTTTTCAAATTTCAAATTTATATAATTTTCGAGAAAAAAGATCAAGTTAAGCTTATAGGCAAAATAACATGTTATTTTAAAAGCTATAAGCTTAACTTATTCAATGTTATTTTATTAAGCTATAAGCTTAACTTGCTCTTTTTTCTCGAAAATTATATAAATTTGAAATTTTGACTATATTTTGACCATAAATTTTTTAAAATTCTCCAAAATAAAATTTTAATATTAATATGTTAATAAATAATTTAATAATTTTTTAGGTGCGAACCAACAAATAAACGAACAGAAATCTCCAGGTTACGGGGTATGACGTAGTTTACGGGGTATGACGTAGTCCTACGTCAAAAAAAAAATTGGAAATCATTCTTTGTAATAAACTCTGGTGGAATTTGAAATGTACAGTCATTATTAATTACTACATGTTCACCTTTTTTCCATTTGGAAAAAATTGGAAATTCACTTAATTGCACTACATGTGTTAATTGCACCGCAAAATGTTTTCTTGGTGCTTCTGTTTCAAGGAGTTGGGCGTTTTAAAAAATTATTAAAATTCATTAAATCTACACGAAATATTAATATTTTAATGATTTCGTGTAAATTTAATGAATTTTAATATCAATTTAAATTAATATTATTAATTAAATGCTATTAATAAATAAATAAAATTAAAACTGCTTGTAAATTTTATTACTTGAAAGGGGAAAAAATTTCAAAAACGTTAAAATTGTAATGGAAGAAAGGTGGAAGTTGATAAAACGATTGCAATTCTTGTATATACAAAATATATACCTTCGGTATGGCTGGTAGTGACCAGCCATATAATTTCCGCTAAAACATATATATCGTCTAGGTCCCGATCCTTCCACTGCAACTAGGACACAGTTGCTATACACGTGTAGCTGCTGGCCCAAAAGCCTGGCAGCAACGTGTAACTCCAACTCCGTACCTCCTGTAACTCCAGAGCTCCCCATGGATTCTCTATAATCCTCAGCTGACGCATACGGATGCCCATTGGCATCCATCGTCGTGTTTCCTTAGGTGCCGCCACCATTGGGATGAGGGTCATCCCAATGGTGGCGACACCCAGTCCACGATCGATGTTCTTATTTCCATGTAAAATTCCGGACTATTAAATTCTAAAAATGATATGGTGCTGAAGAGACAATTCCCATCTCCTTGCACCGGGAACGGCCTAAAAACATGGATGGGAGGGTCCATGTACTGTGCAGATGCCCAAACATCCCTCTTCCTCCTGGAAAAGAAAAATAAATAATAAAAACTAAAATCGTGGTGGCGACACCCAGTCCACGATCGATGTTCTTATTTCCATGTGAAATTCCGGACTATTAAATTCTAAAAATGATATGGTGCTGAAGAGACAATTCCCATCTCCTTGCACCGGGAACGGCCTAAAAACACATCCATTAATGGATATGTCCAGCTGCTGCTGCTGAGATATCTGGAAAGGAAAGAAAGGATGAAAAAAATGAGCACTTTATAGTTAGGTATGGTATAATTCTTTTAGGATCATTAATGAAAACAAAATTAATTACAAATTTTAAAATTTAATAACAAATTTTCCTCTTCGCGCCTTTTCACATTTTTTGTTTTCATAATTATAAAGAAAATGAAATGATAGGAAATTCACTAGGGTTGCTGTTTAAAACATTTTTTAATAAAAAACAGTTTAAAAAGTTTTAAATTATTTTCCCTTGTTTTAAAACGTTTTAAAACGTCTTTTATTCGGCCTGGTTTTAAAACGTTTTAAAACATGTTTTAAAACACGTTCAAAATGTTTTAAATTCGTTTCTATTTTTATTCAAATTTTTAAAACGGTGTTTTTTATTCAAATGTTTTAAAAGACCGTGTTTTAAACGAATTTGTTTTAAAACAATCATCCCTGCGATTAAGCAACCATTATGAATATGAGCGGCTCATACAATCTTTGGTATGGTCCATACCATAGATTGTATAAAATGAGTCGTGCGCGACAAATTGCGGGCTCGGGCCTCTTAAAAATGCATTTTAAAATTGTATTATTATTTTTAAATTATTAATTTATTAAATTAATATTAATAAATAATTATTTATTAATTATTAATTTATTAAATTAATTTTAAAATCGTATTATTTATTCACATAATAAAATACGGTGTTTAAAACAGTGTTTTAAAACGTTAGTCTTTTAAAACGGCGTTTTTTATTCAAATGTTTTAAAACGTTTTAAAACACCGTGTTTTAAACCAATTTGTTTTAAAACAATCATCCCTGAAATTCACCCAGCTTTCTGTTTTAACGAAATTTATATCATTGTTTTTCCCGTTAATTTCATGAATACTCAGGCAGTAGGGAAAATTTCTCTATTGAATTTCTCTTGCGTTCATGCACAGTATGATCATTTTTGAAAATTTTTAGTGGCGCGTAGTTTATCCCCTTCGCGGCACTAGTGTCACCCAAGCAGCAGATGAATGTAATTAGAACGATCTGAAAATAAAGCTTGTTCGACATCCATCATCTGAAATTCCATAGGGCTCAGTCGCTGTTGAATATTGGAGATTTAATCCGTTAAATACTTATTCAATCACGATGACAGGGGATTGTTATTGGGGAACCAAACTTACTAGCTCGAATAAAGAACTGAAAAGGGAGCCAGATTGCTCTTAAAGAAAATGGAGCTGCAGGTGATGTTTCCTTCAGTGCCAAGGGAGAACATGCTTTGGTTGTAAAGCAAGCATTATTGGGCTAGAGTGTTAAGTTGAAACAGCCGATTACAAATCAATCATTCAGCAACCAATTGCAGTTTTAACTGGAGGAAAACAGTCTCATATTCTTTTGGATTTGAATTTCCTTGATCCATCTGTTACATTTGCACATTTTGCATAGGCTAAAATGTTCCCCGGACTTGTTCGCCACTTTTACCAAACACAAACATTTTCACCCAACATGCTTTAGAAAGCGTCACTGCTTATCTGGAGCTTTCCCTATTTGTTTCGGAAAAATGTTCGTCGAAAATGGTTGCCGATCAAGTTCCGCACTCCGTTTTTGTACATATTTTTTCCCCATTTCATGATGAAAAATTTATTTCAGCAACATACACGGTGGAACAGTTTTTGATGTGTGATTTTATTAAGGTAAACATAGGAAACACCGCCATAAAAATTGTTCCGCCGTGTATAATTTTAAGTTAATAATAAAGTTTAAGATTATTATCGGGATTGGATCTATATTTCGAAAAAGCCACGATTTTTATCGTGTAAATAATGGACGGTAAATTTATGTAAATGATACCTGACTAAAAGGAAAACTTACAAGGGTTGGAAGTGCCCGCTCAGAGATCTTCCGGTAAAAAGAAGCCGTGAAACTGGGTTACTCGGATCACCGTACGTTGCTACCATTGCTCCATTGCAGTAAATTTCAAACCTCGTCTGAAAAATGACCGAAGCGGCCTGAACTTCACAAATACTGCCGTAAGTCTCCCGACGACTCATATCCGCTACGTATTCCTCCGGTGTATCGTAAAATTCTCCATTTTCTCTGAGGGTGTAAATCTGGTAATTTTCCCAGTTCTGAACCACTTGCTGAATGATTGCTTTCCTCACTTGCATTCCTTGGCTCTTGTCACCAAGGACATGGAACGCAAGTGAGGAAAATAAGCAATTGCCGTCTGTATCAACGTCAACATGTTCCGTCTTAAAAGGGGACAAAATTAAAGAGAAGTATAGGCATCAGCGGAATAAAGAAAAGTGAAATTTTACTCCTATAATGGTAGGGTGCCCGTTAAATACCGTGTTGACGAATTTTTTTCGAACCACCCCCCAAATCGATTCCAAATCGTATATCGGATAAGTAAAGGAGAGTGCTAAAAAAATTTTTTAGTTTCGGAAATTTTTTTAACTAATAAAAAAATAAGGTTACAGTAATAACAAATACGTCATTTACAATTAAAGCACAGCGTTAAAAAATTACATCATAAATATGTGCTCTACAACATTTACAAGTGCTATTCAACTAAATGTTCGCTTGAAAATAGTATTTTTCAATACAAGGACTGCAAACGACAAAATTGCCCGTCGAGACCGAGTTTTAAGCCCGAGCCGAAGGCGAGGGCCTTAAATAGGTCGAGACGGGCAAGTCGTTTGAATTTCTTGCATTGAAAGATATTTTTTATCACAAGGTACGGCGTAAAATAGTCTGTAAATAAACTGCCCAGTACTGAAAAGTCCACTTTTCAGTACTGGGCAGTCCGTGTTGACGAAAAAAATAAAACACCATTTTAGAATTTATTATTAAACCCTTATTTTTAACTTAAGGGGTCGTACATAAATTACGTAAGCATGGGTTAGGTCCTTTTTGCACGCTTTATTCCGTTTCGCCTATGCTTAGCTTATGGGTAAGATGTCAAATCTGGACCCCCTCCCCCCCCCCCCTGAATGTGCTTACGTAATTTATGTACGACCCCTTACTATTCCTTAACTTAAACTTTACAACTAAACGGAACGCCTCTTTTTGAAAATTAAAGAACGTATTACGGTTGCTATGGTCATAAATAATAACGGGAATAAAATTTTCAATGTCGTCTAAATTTTTGTAGAAACATTTAGAGTGAAAATTTGTTATACAAAATTTTAATTGGGTTAGGAATTTTTACGACTATTTTATTATGGATTCTCAAACTTGATATGGGAACATTTAAATCTGTTAGTATGTATCTCTTTTTTTTGTTGATTTTTTCCTTTGTATGTATTCCCTTGACCTATTTTTGTAGATTGTAATTCGTTAGGAACGAACGTGAATTGCAAAAGAGACTCCGAAAGTAAGGAGGATCTTAATGTACGTGCAACCAAAATCGCCAAATTAGAAAAATTACATAGCGAAAACAAAATAACGCGAATTCGAAACAGTTGCGCAACGGAGAATACGTTGGAAAGAAGAGAGACTAAAAAATCAACTAAAAACTGAAAATGGCAGTTATGATAAAAGAGAATCATACGTATCGACGTCGAACGTGGTCGATTCAGAGGAAGCAACAACCTTCAATGAAATTATTTTGGGTGAATATACACGAAAGCAAAATTTTTTGCTTGAACGTCAAAATAAATTAAAAAAAGATGCTTCAAGGAAACAAATCCAACGAAAAAGGGAAACAATTTCGCAGAAAGATTTACGTTTGGAAAAAATGAGAGTCACAAAAAAAAAAATCATCACAGAGTAAAAAAAAAATGTATTTTTGAACCAAGGAATAGTACCTTATCATATGATATTGGAGAAATGAATGCTATCTGCAAATATTTTCTCAATATAATTTGTTTTTAAATGAGTTTAGAATAGCGATTGTTTCAACCCCCGGGATTTTTTTTTTTGTTTTTGTTTGGACGTGAGCTAAAAAAAAAGAAACGAGGAATCTTGCAACATATTTATGGCACATCATAGAAGGAAAATTTACCAATGACGGCTTTTAATTTTTCGATAGGGATGGCTGGTTTCGCTGATGATGTTTATGCCTGATCTGCTGCTCCAGTTAATGAAAACTGCTTTAGTTCCTCTTTGGTGTATAAGCAATTTAAAAGTTCCCCAGCCAAAAGCGTATATTTGGTCTCATTGCAGTTTGCCAAAACTGCTGGCATGGGAACTAATAAGGCCAACAAAAAAAAAAAAAAAAAAAAAAAAAAAAAAAATACTGGGATATGGCAGCATATCCCTACGTAGGACTACGTCTATAGGGTACTGTTTTAATATTACTCTCGTAAATTTTATCTCGTTAATTTTAAAAAATTAACGAAAAATAATGAAAAATTAAAAAGATTTAAAAGTTTAAAAAAAATTTAAAAATTTTCGTGAAGTTTTCTTTAATTTATCATTAATTTTTTAAATGATCCGTCAATTTTCCGTTAATTTTTTTAACTAACGAAAAATAATGAAAAATTTAAAAGATTAAATTGAATTTTTTTTATATCAAAAAGATAATCCATAATTTCCTTTAATTAGAAAAATTAACGGACAATTTAGAAAAATTAACGGACAATTTAGAAAAATTAATGATGAATTAAAGAAAAATTCACGAAAATTAACAAAAACTTTCTAAAAATAAACGAAAAATTAACGAAAAATAATGAAAAATTAAAAAGATTTAAAAATTTTCGTGATGTTTTTTTAAATTCATCATTAATTTTTTAAACGATCCGTTAATTTTCTGTTAATTTTTTTAACTAACAAAAATTCGAAATATTAACGAAATAAAAGTGCTCTTTTAGGTGCGAACCAACAAACTAACAAATTAACAAACAGAAATCTCCAGGTTACGGGGTATGACGTAGTCCTACGTCAAAAAAAAACCTGGTATTTATTTTTATTTTATTTAATTTTAATCTTTTATTTTGACGTAGGACTACGTCATACCCTGTAACCTGGAGATTTCTGTTCGTTCGTTTGTTAGTTTGTTGGTTCGCACCTAAAAGAGCACTTTTATTTCGTTAATATTTCGAATTTTTGTTAGTTAAAAAAATTAACAGAAAATTAACGGATCGTTTAAAAAATTAATGATGAATTTAAAAAAACATCACGAAAATTTTTAATTCTTTTTATTTTTTCATTATTTTTCGTTAATTTTTTAAAATTTTCGTACATTTTTAAAAAGTTTTCGTTAATTTTCGTCAAATTAATTCGAAAATTATGTGATTATTTATCTTATGGTATTAAATTATATTATTTAAAATGATAAAAAAAGATCAAAAGTTATGGCCCAAATAACACCGAGACAAATTTTTAGAAAGTTTTTGTTAATTTTCGTGAATTTTTCTGTAATTCATCATTAATTTTTCTGAATTATCCGTTAATTTTTCTAATTAAAGGAAATTATGGGTTATCTTTTTGATATAAAAAAAATTCAATTTAATCTTTTAAATTTTTCATTATTTTTCGTTAATTTTTTAAAATTTTCGTACATTTTTAGAAAGTTTTCGTTAATTTTTTTTAATCTTAATTTTTATAGGAATTTTATATTTTGATAAAAAAAGATCAAAAATTATGGGCGAAATAATACCTCGACAATTGCCTCGGCAATTTTGTCTCGGTGTTGACTAGTTTTTAAGTAAAACTTCTGTAGTAAAAAATTTTAATATTAAAATGATCGAAAAATATTATTTAAATATCAATTTACAATAAAATTTGTAAAAAAGATCAAAAGTTGAAAAAAACTGGTCAAAATTTTAATTGTTCTTCCAAATTTTTATATTTTTATCAAAAAATTCGAATTTTTATACATTAGCATCGTTTTAGCGATATTAATTTATATTAAAATTTTAACTTCGAAAATTTTAAATAGTACTTTTTGACTATTTGAACACACTTTTATGAGCAACGCATAAAAGTGCTCTTTTTGGAACGCGTTATGACAAAAAAGGGAGTGCTAAGTAAAAACTAAAGTTGAAATTAATTTCTTTAGTCACAAATCTTATTGAAAATCGATTTTTTAAGTAATATTTTTCTAATTTTTTTTTCCTAGGCCAAAAGAATAGGCAAAAAATTGACGGATCAATTAAAAAATTAATAATGAATTAAAGAAAACTTCACGAAAATTTTTAAATTTTTTTTAAATTTTTAAATCTTTTTAATTTTTCATTATTTTTCGTTAATTTTAAAAAATTAACGAGATATAATTTACGAGAGTAACATTAAAACAGTACCCCATAGACGTAGTCCTACGTAGGGATATGCTGCCATATCCCAGTATAATTTTTTATTTAATATTTGTCCATGAAATTGTCTATAATGTTCCAAGATTTGATTCTGTCCGGGTTAAAGAATTTGGGAGTTTGGGTGATTTGATATGGTTCTAATTTTTTAAACAAAAAATGGAAAAACTAACCGGTAAAACCAATTTGGTTCAATTTGGTTTTTCCAATCCCTTGTAACGTATCCGATACTTGTAATTCTATTATTGCGTCCAGGGTTCTTTTCTTTCAGCAAAGAAAAAATTGAAATACCTTGTTTCCCCCATTTTTTATTTATTTATTTTTTTCTTCGGATTTCTTTGAGCCTTTGGAGCTTAAAAACATAAAAGAATTTTGTATTTTTTTTTTATATAAAAGATGCAGTCAAACAAAAGCACAGGAGTATTTATTTAATCAGTTATTCGTTTTGACTCAAGTATACAAGGTAAAAGAGAAAAAAAAAGTAGTCCTTGAAAAAAAAAAAAAAAGCATACTCGGAACTCCTGTTTTTAATTTAATCCGAATATTCGTACGTTATTTCTTTTCTCAATTTTTTTTTATTTAATGGAAAAAGAAAATTCGAATAAACGAAAAGAAAATCATACGAAAATGAGCGGAGATAAAATTTAACAGAGAAGTAAACTTTACGCAACGTTAGGAGAAATTTTTTTTTTTTTTTTTTTTTTTTTTTTTTTTTTTTTAAAGGAGGGAAGAATGTTATTACGAGTTTTGACAAACACTTCTTAAGTTTCTGTTTGAGTTCCGGTTTCAAGTTCATTTAGAAATTAAGGACTTTCTCGGTTAATACCTGATACTCCCAAAGTTTCTCTCTTTTGTAATTGTAAACATTGCGTTAGTGTCAACGCTTTAAGCGATGATATTTTCAGAAGATAACGGTTACTTATGGCCGTATTTTTTTCTCTTTTTTAATTAAGAGAAAAAAAAAGACGGAACTTTCTGAAAAATAACCAAAAAGTCCTGTTCTGACCTGCTGGTTTTTTTTTTTTTTTTTCCTCTAAGTTCTTTCTCAAAGAAATAATGGCAAAGGAAGCAACACTTTTATTGAAAACCAGTTTTCATTAGGACGAAATTGAACTCTTAACATGGTTATTATAGGCATGTTCGCAATAATGTATTGAACCTCTTTATAAGAGGAGACCCGGTTATAAATCTCCCTCTATTTAATGGAAGTATAGGATCACGTTTTATATTCGCTTTTCTCTTTGGTTATGACTTTGAGGATTTGTTGTGTTACAAAGAGGCAAATGCAGGTGCGGCGGTCCCACACTTGAGTGCTTTACACTCAGGGACGAAACCATCACCGAATGATAACAAAATCGGAAATCAAACGGAAAATAATTTTGATGAGAGAATAGAATACAGAAATGCGAAAACTAATAAATGTCTATAATATACGAACCCTGGGTGGCGCCATTTCTTTGACAAATATACTGTGCATGAGCTTTTAAGGAGGATGCAGTATAGTAGCCGAAATTAGATTTATTTAAAATTTCCCCCAAGCTTTCCCTCCAAAAAAAAAACAACTCATTCTGTTTCAAAAAAACAACCCCGGACAATATAATAGGAATTTGGCTACCGGATAAAATTCCATTTGTTTTTTGTTTTTAAATGTGAACTTTATCCGGCAGCCAAATTCCTATTATTTTGTGCGAGGTTCATTAAATTTTAAAAATTATGTACCGGTTACAAGCAGCATCTCTGCTTGTAAAATGTTCAACGTTCTACCATAAAGCATCATCATGCATTGATTTCACATCATGCTTCATTGATGTCATGTTTTTCAGCACCTCTTAATGCAGAGTATGTATCAGTCGTGGCAGCAGATAAGGCATAATTTTTTTTTACCGAAAAACGAAAACGAATCTTGCAAAGAAAAATATTGATGAAACTTCAGGACAAATTTCGAAGATTTTTTAATCAAGGTGCACGGAATGCACCCAGCCAAGTTTCAATTTTTTAATTTTTCTAGCTTTGTCTTCGTTTTTCGGTAAAAAGAAACATATGCTTTATCTGCTGCCACGACTATTAAATCTTGGTTAACTTTACATCTTGTGGTATTTTTTATATATAAATTATATATAATTTATATATAATTATATATAATTTATATATAATTTATATATTATATATAACTTATATATAAATTATATATAAAAGGTGAATATATATAAATTATATATAAATTATATAATTTATATATAATTTATATATAATTTATATATAATTTATATATTATATATAACTTATATATAAATATATATAAAAGGTGAATATATATAAATTATATATAATTTATATAATTTATATATAATTTATATAAAATTAAATCTTGAAAAAAAGGTACGAACTCGAACTCAGCAAAATTTAGCAAAATTTTAGCAAAAATGATTTTTCGATTTACTATATATGATTTATATATAAGTTATATATAATTATATATAATTATATATAATTTATATATAATTTATATAAATTATATATAAGTTATATATAAGTTATATATAAATTATATATAAATTATATATAAATTATATATAAGATATTTTATATATAAATTATATATAAATTATACATAATTTATACATGAATTTTATGCATAATTTATCCGACTTTAAAATCGAGAAGTTTTAAACTTATTTAAAATTGGAAAAATACAAACAACAACACCAGGCTTTTTACAGGGCTTGAAGCCCCATCGCCGCATCGACAGCAGTCCGCCATTTGGACCTATCCTGAGCCGCCGCTCGCCGATCTAGCACCCCTAGGCGGCCGGAATCCGGGGATACATTATCCTCCCATCTTAGCCGAGGTCTTCCTAAAGGTCTTGGACTTGTAGGACGATCATCCAAAACTCGTCGTATAGCCCGTGTATCCGGCGCCCGTGCCACGTGTCCCTCCCACCGCAGCCTCATAGACTTGATCACATCAAGGCTATGATGACTTTAGTCAATTGATATCAATTGATCACATCATATTATTTATAGGACTGCCCGGTAAGCCTTCGGATTTCTTCGTTAGTCTTGGCACGGACGCGTCCGGATACGGGGTCTATATTGGGACCAAGGATCCTCCTAAGGAACTTATTTTCAAACACCAGCAATCACTTCTCGGTTTGGATCATTAAGGTCCACGTCTCGCAGCCGTATGTAAAAATGGGGCGCAGGGTGGAATTATAGACGAGAAGTTTAGAACGGCGGGACAGGGATTTACTTCGGAATAGGTGGTTTAGGGACTGAAGGCATGGGGTTTCCTCTGGATTCCTCTGGATTCCTCTGGATTCCTCTGGATTCCTCTGGATCCTCGCTTTGACTTCGTAGTTGGTATCATTGTTACGCGTGACGGTGTCATTGCGGTACCTCAAGATGTCGTTTAAAAAATCTGAAAAAAAGTCTCAGAGTTCCGATACCTGGGCTCCACCGTCACGCGTAACAATAATACCAACTACGAAGTCAAAGCAAGGATCCAGAGGAATCCAGAGGAATCCAGAGGAAACCCCATGCCTTCAGTCCCTAAACCACCTATTCCGAAGTAAATCTCTGTCCCGCCGTTCTAAACTTCTCGTCTATAATTCCACCCGCCCCATTTTTACATACGGCTGCGAGACGTGGACCTTAATGATCCAAACCGAGAAGTGATTGCTGGTGTTTGAAAATAAGTTCCTTAGGAGGATCCTTGGTCCCAATATAGACCCCGTATCCGGACGCGTCCGTGTCAAGACTAACGAAGAAATCCGAAGGCTTACCGGGCAGTCCTATAAATAATATGATGTGATCAATTGATATCAATTGACTAAAGTCATCATAGCCTTGATGTGATCAAGTCTATGAGGCTGCGGTGGGAGGGACACGTGGCACGGGCGCCGGATACACGGGCTATACGACGAGTTTTGGATGATCGTCCTACAAGTCCAAGACCTTTAGGAAGACCTCGGCTAAGATGGGAGGATAATGTATCCCCGGATTCCGGCCGCCTAGGGGTGCTAGACTGGCGAGCGGCGGCTCAGGATAGGTCCAAATGGCGGACTGCTGTCGATGCGGCGATGGGGCTTCAAGCCCTGTAAAAAGCCTGGTGTTGTTGTTTGTATTTTTCCAATTTTAAATAAGTTTAAAACTTCTCGATTTTAAAGTCGGATAAATTATGCATAAAATTCATGTATAAATTATGTATAATTTATATATAATTTATATATAAAATATCTTATATATAATTTATATAATTTATATATATTTATATATAACTTATATATAATTATATATAATTTATATATAATTTATATAAATTATATATAACTTATATAAATTATATATAACTTATATATAAATCATATATAGTAAATCGAAAAATCATTTTTGCTAAATTTTGCTAAATTTTGCTGAGTTCGAGTTCGTACCTTTTTTTCAAGATTTAATTTTATATAAATTATATATAAATTATATATAATTTATATATATTTATATATATTCACCTTTTATATATAATTTATATATAAGTTATATATAAATTATATATAAATTATATATAACTTATATATAAATTATATATAAATTATATATAATTTATATATAAAAAATACCACAAGATGTAAAGTTTAACCTAAATCTTTAATATTTTACACTTTATGTCTTTTAAAAACTATGCACCCTAATGTACTTAAAAAAAAAAAAAAAAAAACACAAAGTTTTCTATCTTTTTTTTTCCATCTTTATAAAGAAAACCACTCATCTGATATTCCACTCCACCCATATTTCCACAAAAACGTGGAACCGGAACCGGAATCGGGATCGGAATCGGAACCGGAATCGGATTAACTTAATGAGCGAGAATATATTCCACTATGAGCGGAAACAACGCGGTAAAAAGCTCCTGGATGGTTCGCAGTTGTTCGAGGCGCAGGACATGGACATTCCACAAGGGGGGACGGCGGGGTACTGGACTTTTGCAAAGGGTTTCCTGGAAAAAAAAAAAAAAAACACAAGTTTTCTATTTTTTTTTTCTATCTTTATAAAGAAAACCACTCATCTGATATTCCACTCCACCCATATTTCTCTTTTCTGTTTCCTTGTCGTTCCCGGGTTATTAAAACGTTAAAATAAAATATAAATATTTTAAGTTAAATATTTTTTAAACAAAACTACAAGTTAACTTGTAGTTCCGTTTAAAAAATATTTAACTTTTACGTTACTATTACCTGTGTTGACCACCAAAATTTCGCGGGGTCTAATAGCACTCTCGTGAATACGAAGGCATTGGTATTCAGTTAAAAAATTTCGATCGATGATGTCGTCTCATGGCTCCTAATAGTTTTCACCGAGAAAGACAAAATATCCAGCGTTTCGTGGTAATCGAACTCTAGATCGTAGAGATTTCTGACAAAAAAAATATTATTGACTGTAAGTTGCACAACTATTTCCAGACAGATACAGTGAAGATGATCAAAAAACCCCTTGCCATTTTTTTTTCTCACCTTGGGATTGCTGCTCTGTTTCTTGCTTGAACCCCTTGGTTGGTTCTCCTTTTCCTCGTATCTCTCCTTTAATGATTCCAAATCGGCAACATCATCTGAAGGAAGCAAAAATAACAGAATAGAGATGCATTTAGTAAGAGATCTCTTACTAAATGCATCTCTATTCTTATTTTCGAAAATGAATTAAAAAATAAAAGAAAAAAAGCCACTAACTAGATCCTTTTACGACTATCCCGTCAAAGCAATCATCTTCGTCATTAAAGTATTTTATTTCTTCGCCTTTACACAAAGTTTCTTTTGTTTTAAAGTTGCAGATATCGTAGTAATTGTAATGTTTCTAGATTTACATAGTTAATATTTCTATTTTTTGGGGGGTTAATTTATCTCTATTTTATCTAGAAGCACAATTGATTCACACATTTAAACAATTCGGTGATGTCGATAAATCACTCCCTTCGTTTGCGTGGGTAGTTTCCCGTTTCGTCTTTACTTACTATTTTCGGTGAGGAGGGATTTCCCAGGGTCAGTGCCCAGGATTTGAGGCCGCGATGGCTGCTCAAACCGGGATAACCCTGGTACTCTCAGTTTGTGGAGAATAAATATCCATCTTCTTGAATTTTGTTTAACTTACTGTTATTTACTTGATTCTTATTCTTCTTCTTCTTTCAAGTGCCGTCTCCGCGACGAAGATTGGCTATCATCTGGCATATTTTTACTTTTGAGACCGCCGCTCTAAAAAGACTCAAGGAATCAACACCAAACCAGTCTCTGAGATTCTTAAGCCATGAGGTTTTCCCACGGCCTTGCTTGATTCTTATTACAAAACGCGATTTACGCAAAACTTTTAAATTTTGAAAACTTGTTCCTTAAAAAATTGAGCGAAGACTCTTATTTAAAGTTCAACTTCATAACGTGAATTCTGAGCAAGGACTGACTTGTAATACCAGTCTCTCACCGAGGTCCGGTGCCGGTTCCGAAGTTCAGCTTCGGCTATCATCGTACGCGCAGGCGCACGATGACAGTCGAGCTGAACCTGCTCAGCACCATCTCTCGGTGCTAGCCGGTATTAAGTTTCTTATGAAAACTTTTACATTATTGTTTTAACTGCTTTTTGCTTACATAATTTATAATTTCAGCTTTCGCATTAGCCATTTTTCTGAGTGCTGCTGCATATGAGGGAGCGAAAAGATCCCGTTTTTAAAGTTATTCCAGACAGATAATTCCTTAACTTTAAAAGTTTTTAAAGTTAAGGCAGCTCGTTGCCGTTCTAAACTTTGAGCTTTCAGGTCGGTCTTTCTTGAGTTCTAATCTTTTTGCGTGCTTTTTTTTTTTTTTTTTTTTTTTTTTTTTAATAAAATTGCCGTTATCATTTTGTTGACGCTTTCCTCACTTTAGTGTTGACTTTTCTTACATGGATCCAATCCAACTTTTTCTGTATTTCTTTTCGCTCTTTCCCTCTTACTTTTCGTGATTTTTCCTCTTTTTTTATCCATCCCACTTGATTGGCACTCGATTTCGTGTTTTTTCGCTCTTTCTCTCTCTCTTCCCTTTCTCGTGCATAATGAAAAAAAAAAAAAAAAAAAAAAAAAAATGTATTAGGTTATGCTCGCATAGCCGTATGTTATTACGTACGACTACGTTTTTCCCTTGCTATTCTTGTACATCCATTGTTAGGTTGTAGGAGTTGGTCGGGTTAGTTTCTCTGACAATTAACTGACCTATACAAATTTTTAGACTTACATAACATTCCGCGTAATCATTCCGATTATAATCTTTTTTTTTAACTTGTTTTCTAATCATAACGCTTATATCTCTGATCCATATGACAAATTCATGCTAAATTCTACTTCTGAAGTTGACGTTTTCAAATTTCCATTTTTCAAAACAAATTCAAATTTTCAAATTCAAATACAAATTTTGTTTTTTGTCGGACAGAGTTAAATTTTGTTGTAAATTAAAATTTCATTTATTTTTATATATAAATTTCCAGTTTTTTCGATTTATTTTTCAAAATATCAGTCGGGTAGTTGTTCTTCGTTGTAGGATTCGGCAGTGATCGACCCACTTATTAAATATTCAAAAAATCTTATTCTTTAAAAAATATTAAAAAAATAAAACTCTTGTAAAAATCTCGATCGATCCTTTTTTTTCTTTTCGAAAAACGATCTCTTTTTTTCTTTTGTTTTAAAATTTGGGTCGGGAATTCCGAACATCCTCCAAACGCAAAATTACGCACCTATTAGTTTGAAGTCGAAAACTTAAATTTCTGAAAACAAATTAATGTTAAAAAAATTTTACATTCTGAATTTGGGATACGGATGTGGAGGTTTTCCGTCCCATTGGTTATTCCATCTATCCGCCGCAGTTCGATGTTTAAATAATTCTCTAATTTTTTTTTATTCCAAAATTGAATCGTTAATTTGAAAAATGGGACATGCCTTATAAGGTAAACAAAAGACATGTCCCCTTTTTCAAATTAACGATTCAATTATGTTTTGCCATTCTTTACAAACTGAAAAAAAAATATTTTAACTATATTCTGCTAATAAATTTTGTAAATAAATAAATACCCAGGCAAACTGTATTATTCTTCTCTTAACTGTAACTATTCTTCTCCCTGCTCTTCTTCTGCTGTCGTTATTCGCTTCATTGGCCTAATGCAATTTTATTAAATGAAACATTTAAATAATGACATAAATAAAAAATTATTATTGTTTTCAGTATTTTTACCTTTTGGTTCAACATGTCCCTCAAAGCCCTATTTTCTTCTAGGAGCCGTTGCTGTTCCTAAAATGGAGGCAATCAAATTTTCATTAGTATCCATAACAAATTTTTTTCCACGTTCCCTGAAATAAAATACAATGTCATATAAAGAGAAGATTTCTTACTCTAAAGAAACGCTCCAAATCCACCTGCTTGACTTTTCTAATTGTTGATGTCTTGGATTTGCTATGTGTACTAGTAGCCTCATCATTGCCTGAATTCTTGAAACATAAAAATTAATAAGTTAAAATAAAAGAAACATTAGGCTATAAAAAGCGTTGTTGTTATTATTATGAAATGTAAGGTAAGGGTAGGGAAGTGCGACCGTCTGAAAAGTGCGACCGGTTTAATAAAAACTGATAAAAATCCCATACTTAAAAAAATGATTTCAAGGGACGATTTTTAATGTTTCAGAACCTATTATGATCAAAGAAATGTATTGTTGTCGTCCATTTTTGAATAAAAAAAATAATTTTACAAAAGCAAAAATTCATATTCGTCGGAAAGTTAGACTGCCTCATTTTCAATTGATTTATTTTATGTAAACATTGGCTTATTTTATGAAATATGCTCCATTCAATTGTCAATACCTTGCATTATTTTTATGCTATCAAGAATTTTTTACTCGACTTCCTATTTGATAAAACTTAATAGGTCGCACTTTTTGGCAAAAATAATATTTTCGGAAAGTGCGACTAGCAGACGACTTCTTTAATTCCTTTGACAAAGGAAACCATCTTGTTTTTATTTACATATGCAATTCGGAGTGCCACTAATAATAATTATTTAATTGTAGTTTTAATAAACAAGGATTATTTGTTTTTAACGGTGTTCAGCAATTTTTGAAAGAAAATTCATCGATCTTTTATAAACAAATAACTTTTGCTTTGGAGAATTCATTTTTTTAAAAAAAATAAGAACGGTCGCACTTTTCAAAAAATGGAGGTTTGAAATATTATACGTCGTCAGTCAGAAAAATATGGCTGAACTCTAAATCGCGCCGTTTTTCAAATTTGAGGCTAATGCACATTAAAGCTTAATAATGGAGCAGTATATTGTAATAAAAAACTTGGCTTGATTCTCTTCCTATTAAGAACTAATAAAGGTCAAAATCAATTTTTTCTAGAACCCGGTCGCACTTCCCTACCCTTACCTTAGATAATTTTTTTCCTAACCTTCTCCGGTGCTTCCCTCATGACTTCATCCTGGTTATCTCCTGGCTTGTTTTCTTCCGGTTTTTCTCCCGGCTTAATAAGAAAAAAACATAAATATATCGTTTAAAAGTTTTTAGTTGTAACATTTACGAAAAATTTGATATACTTTTAAATTGACTTACGGCAATTATCATCGGAGTTTCATTATCATTTTCTTTCGGTCCTGTGTCCGTCCCGTCTGCTTTATCTCCTAATCTCTTAATAAAGAAAAAACAAACATATCGTTTAGAAGTTTTTAGTTGTAAGAGCTAAGAAATATTTAATATCCTCTTAAATTCACTTACGGAATCAGATAATTTGAATTTTTCGACCAAAAGAGCTTGAAATTTTAAAATCGTTTCATCATTTTAGAATATTGATATATGCACCCATATCCCAGTTTGATTTTTTTATAAAAAAATTCGACTTCCGTCGAAAAATTTTAAAAAAAATTTTCATTACACTATTCGAAATATTTACGAAAAATTTTAAAAAATTAACAAATTAATTTTGCTATATAAGTTAATAATGATATAATTCAGTAAGTATACCTTCAACTTGCTGGGAAACTCCTGGGTTCCCGATGTCACTGTTTGGCATTAAAAAAAATTAATCTTGGAGCATCCTTCAATAAAAAAAAATAAGCTAATTTTACCTTCATCGTGCAGGGTCTTGACTTCTAATTTTTCAGCCATATAGATAATAAAAAATTGATTGGGTTTATAGTTGGACTATAATTGTAAAATTTGCGAAGAACTTCGTTATTATAATTTACAATTACAATTTATAATTTATAAATTATAGTTTATTGAGATTAGACCATTTATCTCTCAGAAATCTGGTTCTGTACAATTTTGTAATTCTGCGGGTCTTGATAATGGTTGCCTGAGATGTTGGTTTGAGATGTCGGCATAATATAGGTGGATAAAGACCTGGTAGTTTTAAAAAAAAGAGTAGTATGTAAATTTTAAATTATATTATGTTAAATTTGAAAATCAGTTTGACTGGTAGAAATTGGAAAGTTGTCGTCTTTATTAATGCGGCGGTGGCGGGGCCGGCGCCTGGTGCCTATTTGCTGCCGTATACTTGTAATTTTGGTTGTCGATGTTCCTCATTTTTATGTTTTTCTCGTCAATTATTTTTTTATGTTCCCTTTTGTTGTGAGCTTTGTCCTTTTAAAGGCTCTCCGGATTACAATGAGCTTTGTATGGAATCGGGATTTTCTACCGATGGTCAAATTATTCTTTATTCTTTTACATTTTATTTAATGGAAATTAATCCGGTCATAACTGATGCATTTATAACTTCCTATTATATTTTCGCAACCTCCATTTTGACAAATATAACTAACGATTAATAAATAATTTCCATCAAAATTTCATCAAAATATATAATTAAAGTTATTATTAATGAAATGTTATTAATTTAAGTAATATTAATTTATAGTCAAAATTCTTTATAATTCTGTATTCTATATTCTGTATTGTATATTCTTACACCCTTAACGCGTAGCACCTCCCTAAGGGCGTAATAAAATCTTACACCCTTAACGCGTAGCGTAAGGGTGTAAGATTTTATTACGCGATGTAACGCGTAGCACCCGCCATAAGGGCGTAACAGTATCTTACACTTTTAAATCATACCTCCCCCTAAGACCGTAACAAATTCTTACAGACTTATCGGACTAGTCGCGAATAACGAAGTTCTTCGTTAAAAATTTCTCATAAAAATTTTATTATCAATTTTACAATACTTTCAATCAACTATTTAGTTTTGATCACTTTAGCACAGGGCAGCACTTGATGAAAAATTAGCACAGGGCCTGTAAACAAAACAATTTTTCGTATATAAATATTGGTATATAAATACGTGACTATATAAATTTCAATATTAACTAAAAATAAAATAATAATTTTTATTGCATTTTTAACGGGATATGGATCTTTTTATAAGCAAATCACGATTAAAAGTTCGTGAACTTAATAAGCTAAACATAGGAAATCAGTTGAAAAGTTAAATCGAAGTGGCGAAAGATGGAATGGATGAAAATGATTTCCATCTTTCGCCACTTCGATTTAACTTTTCAACTGATTTCCTATGTTTAGCTTATTAAGTTCACGAACTTTTAATCGTGATTTGCTTATAAAAAGATCCATATCCCGTTAAAAATGCAATAAAGATTATCAATTAGGATCGAAAATAAAAATCAAAAAATTTAAAATAATAATATTTTAATTTATTATTATGAAGTTTGTAGCTTTATTTTTTATCTGATATCTTTATTATCTATGATATCTATTATTTTTTATCTGATATCTTTATTATCTATGATATCTATTATTTTTTATCTGATCAATATTAATTTTTTAATTGAAGTTTTTTTCAACTTTTGACCTTTTTTATCGAACATTTAAAGTTTTTTTCGTTATTTACTCCTAAATCATGACATTTTTACCAGAAATTTTACGTTTTTTGTGTTAAAAATTCTGAAAGTTAAAATTTTAATTAATTATATAAAATTAAAGTTACGCGTTATTGTCTCCTCAATAAATATTTGGAATTTTTCGCTAATCTTTTAAATTTTCCGTTATTTTTCGTTAAATTTTAGATAATTTTCGTTAATTTCGTTAATTTTAATCTCATAAAAGAGCACTTTTGTCGTATATTTTTTAAATTTTTCTGTAAAAGGAAAAATCGTGTAAGTATTGTGAAACTGATTTTATAAAGAACGACGGTTTAAAAAAATCGTTAGTTTTTCAAAACAAACGGTTAATATTTTCGCATTAATTTAAAAAAAATATTTGAATACTTTATTTGATCAAATTCGCTTGGAAACATGTATTTTTTCTATTTATGTATTATTTCTATACTCCCTATCTCTATTATCCCTCTAAATGCACCCCCCATAAGAATGTGCATAAAATCCCTCTTACACCCTTAACGCGTAGCACCCCCCATAAGGGCGTAATAAAATCTTACACCCTTAACGCGTAGCGTAAGGGTGTAAGATTTTATTTCGTGATGTAACGCGTAGCACCCGCCATAAGGGCGTAACAGTATCTTACACTTTTAAATCATACCTCCCCCTGAGACCGTAACAAATTCTTACAGACTTATCGGACTAGTCGCGAATAACGAAGTTCTTCGTTAAAAAAATTGATAAATAAAATATAAAATTTTAAACTTCATTTAATTTTTTTGTGTCAATTATTTTTTTATTAATTAATTATTTAATTTCCAAAATGGAGGACTTGATTGGTGAGGACTTTTGAGAATTAACAATTTTTTTATTCACAATAATGCTAAAATGATGAGACGATTTAAAAACTTTAAGGACAAAACATTTAAAAATTTTCCTGAATTTACTTCAAGGACTTTTTTTGCCTTTTTTTGGCCAAAAAAATTTAATTTTTTGCCTTTTTTTGATAAAAATATAATTTTTTGCCTTTTTTTGATAAAAATATAATTTTTTGCCTTTTTTTGATAAAAAATTACACTGGGATATGACAGCATATCCCTACGTAGGACTTCGTCTATGGGGCACTGTTTTAATATTACTCTCGTAAATTTTATCTCGTTAATTTCAAAAAATTAATGAAAAATTAAAAAGATTTCAAAATTTTAAAAAACTTTAAAAATTTTCGTGAAGTTTTCTTTAATTGGTCATTAATTTTTTAAATGGTCCGTCAATTTTCTGTTAATTTTTTTAACTAACGAAAAATAATGAAAAATTTAAAAGATTAAATTGAATTTTTTTTATATCAAAAAGATAATCCATAATTTCCTTTAAGTAGAAAAATTAACGGATAATTTAGAAAAATTAATGATGAATTAAAGAAAAATTCACGAAAATTAACAAAAACTTTCTAAAAATTTTATCTCGGTGTTATTTCGCCCATAACTTTTGATCTTTTTTTATCATTTTAAATAATATAATTTAGTAGCATAAGATAAATAATAACATAATTTTCGAATTAATTTGACGAAAATTAACGAAAACTTTCTAAAAATGTACGAAAATTTTAAAAAATTAACGAAAAATAATAAAAAATTAAAAAGATTTAAAAATTTAAAAAAAATTTAAAAATTTTCGTGAAGTTTTCTTTAATTCATCATTAATTTTTTAAATGATCCGTTAATTTTCCGTTAATTTTTTTAACTAACGAAAAATAATGAAAAATTTAAAAGATTAACGAAAAATTCGAAATATTAACGAAATAAAAGTGCTCTTTTAGGTGCGAACCAACAAACGAATAAACTAACAAAATAACTGACTAACTAACAAACAGAAATCTCCAGGTTACGGGGTATGACGTAGTCCTACGTCAAAATATAATTTTTTTTCCTGGCACAAAAAAAAAAAAAAAAAAAAAAAAACTTAAAATTTTTGATAAAAAAAGGTCAAAAAATTTAAAACTTTTCGTGAATTTTTCTTTAATTCATCATTATTTTTAAATGATCCGTTAATTTTTCGTTAATTTTTTTAATTAACGAAAAATAATGAAAAATTTAATAAAAGATTCACGAAAAATTCGAAATATTAACGAAATAAAAGTGCTCTTTTAGGTGCGAACCAACAAACGAACAAACGAACTAACAAACAGAAATCTCCAGGTTACGGGGTATGACGTAGTCCTACGTCAAAAACCTGAGTGGAAAAGAACAAATCTAAGAGCATTTTCCGCGAAATCCCATATATTTCCCCGGGAAAATATTCATGTTCTTTTTCCTCCGGACTTAAAATTTCGACTCTCTGACATTTGAACATTATCACTTTTGACAGTATCATCTTTACTTAATGTTCTTTCAACTCGCATTTCCTCCCGGCGTACAAATTCTTCGACGTTTTTGACACTTAAAAAAACAAAAAGGAATAAAAACAAAAATCCCCCCCCTCCCCTACTTTGAAAAAAAAAAAAATGTTTTTCCCCCGTGATGTACTCACCGATGTTTTTTTCCCTCAGCAATCAAAAACAATCAAAACAGAAAGGGAGAAAAAAAAAATTGAAATATATGATAATAAAAAATCCTGAACACGACCTTGATGATTTCCCATTGCGCATACCGAAAAGCATAGGAGGGAGGTGTTACATCCTTTTCTCCATCCTTTCTCAGTTACTCTTTCGACCCGTTCGCGAACGGAAGCAATTTTCTGTTCCCCCTTTTTTTTACGTTTGGGAAAAAAAAAATCGTAAAATAACCGCGGAAATATTGTTAACAAAAAAAAAAAAAAAAAAAAAAAATAATCGATTTTTTTTTTTTTTGTTTATTTTAAAAATTTAATTAGTTAATTTTTTTTTAATAAAAAAAATAATGAAATAAAATAAAAAAAATTATGATTATCTCGTAAAGGTAAGCAATTTTAAATGTCATTAATTAAACGTGACTTTAATTCGAAGTTATTAAATGCACGGGGGTTTTGATATATTAATTTTAAAAGCTTTTATCCTACGAAAATTGACAATTCAGATTACCGGTCCGGATGATAGAAAATGAATTACAAATCGATTTGGATTAATAATTCCGATGACGGAGGGATTATATTGTGTTTTTAAATGATTTGTAACGGTTTTTTTTTTCTCTCCCCCGATGTTTTTTTTTTTTTTTTTTTTGTGTTGCCGTCGACGACGATGGAGCCATCGTTAATTTTAGCAAATTTTTAGTTAGTATGGTTTTCGTACATGGTTTTATATAATCACGACAGGAGATCCCGGCAGGGGAGATAATAATCAAAATAACACTTTTAATAAGATGAGGTTTTAGAGCAAATAATAACGTCTGGTACCATAATCGGGAGTGTGTTTCCTCCCCAAATTTTGCTCTTTTTTTTTGGCTGCTTTTTAATTAGCAATGAAAAGGAAGGATTTTGAAATTTAATAACGAAAGGTGTTTTCTTGATAGATTTATTTAGGGGTAAAAGGGACTCGTTTTTGGCTCAGGTATAAAGTGGATACTTACGGGTACCGAAGCTTAAAGTTGCAGAGTGCCTACAGACCTAAAAATGGCCTTATTTTTAAGCGGTGACCTTAAAAACCTAAAAAAACCCTAAAAATGACCTTAATTTGGATGACGGATAAAAAATTTTGTTTGAAAAAGTTTAGGATTAAGGAGGCTTAAAATTTTCACTCCGCTGCAAATTTTTCAAAAATTCCCCTCGCTCGGCCTTCGGCCTCAAAGTTAAGTAATTTAATCACTTGGGTGTTAAGACCCGAAAAAAAAAGAAGAAAAATTAATTTCAGCTCAAAAATTGAAGGAATTTTATAATTAAATTTAGAAAAATTACCACCTTTGCTTGTGACAAAAGGACCAGGAAGAATTAGTTTTAGTCCTGCTAAAGTGCATACTTTAAACGTTTTTTGGACCTGCATTTCCTTAAAAAAATGGAACCTTACACTAAAAAATATTGCGTATTTTTAACAAACTTGGTCTACACACTTGGGTTGTTACTCTTTTTGACACATGTTGCTTGGCAATATTTGTTATTGTGTTATTATTTGCAAATAAAAATGTGTGGGCCGTTTTTGAATTATAAATCGTGTTAAAATTACACAAAATTTTTTACAGTGTAAAAACCTAAAAATGACTTTAATTTCGAATCTCATTTCCTACTTGACACCACGAGTTGCATTCTCTGAACTAACGGCCTCTGAAATTTTACCGAAATCAACCGTACGAAATTTCCCTCAATCTTACCTTCTTAATTAATGCGCAAAAATTTCCCTCAATATAATTTTTTAAGGAGGACCTTTTTTTGTTTTTATTTTGATTGTTTATTTCGAATGCTATTTATAGGTGCAACATTTGAAATGCTTGAAATTTGAATGTTTTTTTCTTATTTCGAAAGTTATTTATAGGTCAAACATTTTGTTTGTTTTGCAAAAACTTTTCGAATCAATAAAATTTTTAAAAAATGGTTTTATATAGCGAAAATCACTATGGTCTACCTAAACTAAATTCTCTATCGACTGGCAAGAAGGAAAGTTAGGATATATCGTGGAATAATGAACATTTTTTAAATAAAGCTCAAGATCTCATAAACAAAGCGATTTTTTGTTTACTGAATCGGTTGATTAATTTAAAAAATATTAATTATTTCACGATTTATCCTAATTTTCCTTCTTGCCAGTCGATAGAGAATTTAGTTTAGGTAGACCATAGTGATTTTCGCTATATAAAACCATTTTTTAAAAATTTTATTCGATTCGAAAAGTTTTCGCAAAATAAACAAATGTTTGTTGGAACTTAATTAAATTACGATCTTCTTGATTAAGCCTTAACGTAATTGAGTTAAATGCCAGAAAACCCAAAATACCTGTACATACATTAAAAGAAGGATTTAGCGAATGCAGGAAGGCTGTTTTGTCTAATACTCGATTTACGGGCGAAAAATCGAAATTTTAGTTATCTAACAAACTTTGGTTACCCTGGAATTTTTAGGGCAAGTTTCAACTTCTCTGAATTTTAAATGCAACCGGAAAATATTTTCAAAAAAATTTGTAGTCGAGAAGCTTGGGTTTTGTTTATCAAGTTCGTATTTACTTGAAACCAGTTGGAACTGGTATTTAAAATTATAGGATACACTAAAGAAGTTCGTTAGATACCTAAAATTTCGATTTTTTCCCGGTAAATCGAGTATTAGACAGAGTATATAAAAAAAATACTTTCCATTTATATTAAAAATACTTGCCAATAAATGGAGGCCGTACAGTAGTAGTATTTACTACAAAAGGAATAAAACTTACCGAGGTTGGTGTTTAAGAACGATTTCACACCGTAAAACACCCTCCCAATCCAACTGCTTCCGAAGAAATTATACGGTTGAGCTGCCTGAACGTCGGACGTAGAACGTCGAATGTCTATGTCTTGAACATCATGCTAATGATGTTCCTGTATTTACTAAAGTCTACTCTTAAACTCAATTAGGAACAAAACTCCATGTCAAAATAATTTTTTTTTTTTTGGGGGGGGAGGGGGGGGGGTGACCTAAACTCCCGGTTTTATGAGGTCCAATTAGTGATGGACCATAAAGCACAAGAGTCTTGCATTTTTCACATGTTTGAATTGTTTACATAATAGTTTGCTTATGTAAACAAGACTAGGGCTCGAAGAAGGCCTTATCTTGTGCTTTTTGCCTTTCGCCTCGTTGTCCACCATTTGGTTTATTTAAAATTTCTGCACGGATTTGATGATAATTTTTGATATTCGGTGGATTTAAAGGAAAGAACAAATTGTTATATTGTGACGCATGCAATTCTGTCGGGTCAGAATCATCAGCAGCGGACGAAATGCCTGATATTTTGTAAGAATGTTTCCTTTTACTTTTGTATTGTTCCGTTCATCAAGTGATTACGAAGATAAGAAGAAGGCTTCACGAATACCGTTTTGTTTTCATTTTAGGGGGTGTCCGCTTCTCAAATTTCAGAAGCATACCCTCCCAAGTTGTAGTAGCTTTCGAAATCCTGTTGCATCCCCTCATTAATTCCCCGTACGGAATCTCCGCGGAATCATCGTCACTGACGATTATGTCATCTGATTCCTTATCAGAATCACTCACATGATCCTTGTCTTTCTGTTGCAAACACGTCAACATTCCTTGTCTTTCTGATTCCTTATCAGAAGCACTCACATGATCCTTGTCTTTCTGTTGCAAACACGTCAACATTCCTTTCAACAATTCTGTTTTCCCTGCAACTCTACAAGTTTTTTTTACCACCTTTTTCATTTTTGAGAAACACATTTCATACTCTGTCTCTAAATCGTCAACCTTAAATTTCCCAACTTTTGCGACCACGAATCTTACAAACAATGCCGAAGATTCAGGCACGTAGCTTTGCAAATCTGGAACTTCCATTTCATTGCTCACGAAACACCGAAAATCATTTATACAATTAACTACATCGACATAATCTTTCACATCCTCATCTCCGAAACAAACTTTTATAGTTTTCAGTTCATTTTCGTCGCACTTACTTAGAGAACTGTCGAAAAGTACACTCAAATCGATTACGAAGATAAGAAGAAGGCCTCACGGATACCGGAAGGAATGGCTAATGTTCGATTAATTGCCAAAAAATCGAAGTTTTAGATATCTAACGAACTGCTATTATATATCCTGGAATTTTTTCGTACAAGTTTTAACTTATCCGAAATGTATGGGCGGCGGGAAAATAATTTCTAAAACAATTGCGGTCGAAAAACTTTGGATTTGAACAAGACATGAAACAAGTTAAGACTTTTAGCAAATAAACAAACAAGGAGAATGGTATTGGGGTACTAGCACTCCAATAAACTTTCTCGCGATAAGGATCGGCTTTTAGACATTTCAAATTAACTTGAGGTAATCCAGTAACTTAGATATAAGACCATCTTTAGAAACTCCAGATTTAAGCTATAAAAAAAAGCAATTTGTTATTTGTAGTAGATGTCCCTACAAAAATTGTAAATATTAAAAATAATTGACTTGAAACCTTTCAAAACAGCTTTGAGCTATTCCAAGAATGGAGACTCAAGACCATTTTTGCAGACTCCGGTTTTAACCTGTTCCTGTGTTTCCTAATTACTACAGAGGCCCTGGAGAAAAGCTGTTCAGCAGGTACCGAGGTCGTCGGAATACTTTTGCGGCTGAGTTTCTCTTTTCCTTTATTTTCTAGTCACATTAAAAATCTAAAATCCGAATCTGTATGAGTGAGCAAAACTGCATGCACGTTTTAAGAAGTCTGCCGTGGTAAGCGATCGGTAGATGTCCATTTTGGAATTGAATCTTTATTTACATAAGTTAAAAATAGAAGACAAGTGCCAACTTAAGAATGGACATACGCCCATTTCGCTTACCACGGCAGAAATATGAAATTGAATATATTTTGATACGCTTCCAATTCTTCAGAAAACTGAAAAAAAAAAAAAAAAATTCGCAGTTCTGGAGTAGCTTGAAATTTCGGGACGAGGGAGTCCATTCTTCCAATTTCCATCTTCCTAGGCATGAAACTGATTTGTATGAGTAGCTGGAAATTGCGTTAAAAACAAATATCAACCGACATTGGTCACCACAGTCTATTTGCTTATTTTCTCTAGTTTGCTTCATCCGTTCCAGTTCCATACGCCTGACGGGGTATGAATCCAACTATTATTTATTCATTTTCTCTTTTTCTCCCCCTCTCCCCCTTTACGTCCCTCCTCCTACCCTCCCGTTAAAACACGAACGTAATCCATCGTAAATAATAACCTTTTTCGCTTTTCTCTAAACCGGCAATTCCCGAAGTCAGGCGATTAAGAGCTTTCAGTTTTGTTCTTTTTTTTTTTTTTAAATTTCGCAAAAAAATTGTCTGGATTCTTGATTTGGGTATTCCTGGATAGCGTAACGGTTAGGTGGATCTTGTAGTATACCTTCGAATTGAGTGAATTGATTATCTGAATTTGATTGTAAAAAACGTGGCAAATAAAGTAGACGGTGGTGGTGTGATTGCCTAAATGTCAAAAATGTTGATTTCTCGATGGCTGGGTGCTGTTCATAAATTACGTAATCATGTTTGAGGGGAGAGGGAGTCCGGCCAAGTGCTACGGATGCTTACTCAGGGGGAGTGGGGAAGGGAGGGGGGAGACTTAAAATTCTTAGGTTTAGAAAAAAAATTTATTTCGAGGTATGGGACGGTGAAAAATTGCAAATTCAAGTATCAGGCTCACATCTTAATGATACTTTGACATAAAAATCGAATTTGTGGACTCCAAAAAGCACTTGGGGGAAGTTCAGTCGTTTAAAGAGTATCAGGAACTTCTAGTTTGGAGCGTCATTTATTGCTGTAAAGGTGAAATCAGTTTCATCTACAAACAGGTTTCGTCCACCAATTGAGCCAATAAAGGAAGAAAGTTCTCATAAACTGCCGCTGTAAGCGACTTCAGCGTAACTCCATCTTGAAAACAACTTGAATAGAACCGTTGTTTGCAAAAGCTAAACATCAGAAACAAGCTATTGTTTAAAAAATATAGAGTTACTCTGAAGTCGCTTATAGCGGCAGTAAATTTAAACGAAATTGGGCCCAACATGGTACCCTGTGGAACCAAACACTGGGGGACAAGAAGTGAGAACCTAAATTCAGCTCCTTCATGATTCAATATTGTTGTCTTTACGTCAAAGAAGAACAAAAAATCTCTATTACTCAACTCGAAAAGCCAATGTTTTTGAAAATGCAGAAGAGGATATTAAAATTGACGTGATCAAACGCTTTACTTAATTCATGTCAAAAAAAACACCTATACCCTACCTCTACCTTTACTCCTACACCTACAGCTACAGCTATACCTTCACCTACACCTACGTTTACACCTACATCTACACCTACATCTACATAATTTTTTCTTTCTTCTTTCTTCTTCTTTCTTCTTTCTTCTTTCTTCTTCTTTCTTCTTTCTTCTTCTTGCGTCTTTCGTCTTCTTCCTTCTTCCTTCTTCCTTCTTCCTTCTCCTTTATGAAAATTGTCTACATTCACAGCTGAAAAACATCTAATAGACGTCTCGATTTTTAAAAATTAGACCTGATGTTAGCTTTCTATTAGACTTCGAAAGGATGTCTAATTTCATAGCTAAATTTTTAGCTGTAATCTAGACGGCGAGGTCTAATTTGTTCTGATAGGGAACTGGAAATGCCTAAAATTTCTAGCACCCGCCACTGCATTAATTTGAGAAGCTATTTCTAAATTTAGATGAGTAAGAATCTGATCTTCTGAATAATAGCCAGGTGACTGTCAAGTATTCTATTGCCGAATTCTGAAAATTTTGAAATTATTATTTTCGTTCCAAAGATCTGTTATTATTCTTATTAAACCAAAACGAAAAGAAAATGAATATATTAATGTTCACAAATATTAGTGACCTCTTATTAAACAGTCAATGAGATCGAGAAACGAACCGTGACCTACGTTGCCGGGACGTTGAATGAATGCGATTACATCTGGAGTGAGATCTAAGATCTCTGGATCGGGACCTATTAAGGAATATTTTTGAAGTGAAACTACTTATGGCTCACTACAAGGAAAAAACCGAAAAAATGTTGCAACATGAAACACTTTTAGACTAAGACTATAGTTCTAAGAATGAAAAGCGTCACGATCTTGGGGGGCGAAACCGAGGTGTTGCGTTGTTTCACTCTAAGACTAAAACGTGTCACGATCTTGGGGGGCGAAACCGAGGTGATGCGGTGTTTCACTCCAAGACTAAAACGTGTCTCGATCTTGGGGGGCGAAACCCGAGGTGTAGTGGTGTTTCACTCTAGGACTAAAAAGTGTCACGATCTTGGGGGGCGAAACCGAGGTGTTGTGGTGTTTCATTCTAAGACTAAAACGTGTCACGATCTTGGGGGGCGAAACCCGAGGTGTTGTGGTGTTTCACTCTAAGACTAAAAAGTGTCACGATCTTGGGGGGCGAAACCCGAGGTGTTGCGGTGTTTCACTCTAAGACTAAAAAGTGTCACGATCTTGGGGGGCGAAACCGAGGTGTTGCGGTGACACAACAGTCCATTTGCCATAAGACGTTTCACTTCCCTTCTTCAGCGAGCTTTCGTTGAGAGGCTCACTCAATTTTTTTTATTTCGTATTCTTCTATTTTTTTCTAAAATTTTTTATCTTTATATCATTTTCTCTTTTCTTGTATTTCTTTTTACTGCTTTGTAAGCTACGTTTTTCTATTTTTCTCTCCTTCCGTTTTCCCGTTTAAAATTTTTGTATTTTCTAAAATTTAGCTTTTTACTCCTCCCCTCCTACTCCCATCTCTCCCGCTTTTCACTTTCTCCCATTTTTACACTGCATAATTCATTTACTTCCGTAACTTGACAGCTAAAACCAAACGATAAATTTTCTTATTAGCAATAATGTTGACGTATCGTTACATCGCGATCTATAAAAACATAATTAATTATAGATGTATCGCCTCGACCTTTCCCGCCGTATAAACTTTATGCAAAAAAATCTTTATTAAATTCATCCCCCGCCCACGCTCTCTATCTCCCCCTCATTTTTCTCTCCTCACACTTGCATTTTGAACCGGTTAAAAAAAGAAGATGTGGCAACTAACTAGTTTTCAAGCGGATTGAAATTGAAAAGTTTTCTCAGAGAAAACAAAAACTTTTTTTTTTTATTTTCCCCGTGTAATTTTCCGAGTGAGGAAAAGACCTCTTCTCCTTGGCCCCCCCCCCACATCTCCCTGTAAAATATGTACGTTTTGCAAAAATTAATGATCCGTCAGAAAACTCCCCCGGAAACTTATCCAGAGATTATATACAGTGTATATAAACGCCCGTATTTTGCGGAAAGTTTTGAGTTAGCATAGTCCGATTATATTCCTCAAGCAGGGCTAACCCCTTTTCGGAATATTTTCAATTAGTATATTATACATTACAACAGCTAGCAAGAGCTTTTAATTAATCACGACTCGTTTTCTGGAAATGCCTCCGAGTTCTTAGACCTTTTCACGATTGGGAGGAAATCTTTGAATTACGTTAATGAGAAAAGTTCAGATCGGCCACATAATACAAACTTTTAGCGAAAAAGGATTATTTCGACCATGTACATACGGTACATTTCCCCCCTTACCCCCCCGGATTCGCCGCCCCCCCTCCCCTTCTACCCCCTCGACTCTCTCCCTTTCCACCGCTCGTCGTTTTTAAGCGGAAAAATGGACGGTGCTTATAAAAAGCTTACAAAGTAAAAACAAAAGATTCGTATCCATGTGTTTTTGCTTAATGAAGCTTAAACGCGCTCGACAGGGGGTTTTAAGGGATTTTCGGAGTTTAGGAAAGTTTCATTTTTCGACTCGAAGTATATAGTAAATCTATTTCTAATTCTGCAAATCAATCGGAAAATAGGAAATATTTTTAAATCGACGAAGAAATTTTTTTTTTTTTTTTTTTTTTTTTTTTTTGAAGTGAAACTTCTTATGGCTCACTACAAGGAAAAATCCGAAAAAATGTTGCAACATGAAACACTTTTAGACTAAGACTAAAGGTCTAAGAATGAAAAGTGTCACGATCTTGGGGGGCGAAACCGAGGTGTTGCGTTGTTTCACTCTAAGACTAAAAAGTGTCACGATCTTGGGGGGCGAAACCGAGGTGTTGCGGTGACACAACAGTACATTTTCCATAAGAAGTTTCACTTCCCTTCTTCAGCGAGCTTCGTAGAGAGGCTCAATCCATTTTTTTTTTTTTTTACGTACAGTAAAAATTTTGATTTGTAGAAAAACAAATTTTAGCTTTTTTTTTTTTTTTTTTTTTTGGAAAAATGATTGTAGGAATTTTTTTTGAGGTAAAATAATCGGGAACGCATTTTTTAACCCCCCTGTAATTTTAGTTTTTGTTTAAGGTAAGCAGTAAAAAATTTTATGTCAAAATGCACATAATTATTTAAAAGCACAAGGACCAATTGTGCAAACATAATTGTCTAGGTTTTGTGTTTGCGAATAAAGAAATTAAAGTTATTCGGAGGAAAAAAAATGCAACTATCAATTTTATTTAAAAAAGTTGAACTATTATTATAGTAAATTGTTCGCAACCAAGTCCGAATTCACAACGAAAAAGTTTGAAATATTCATTATGCATGTGGCCCAATCTCTGTGATTATAGAAGTGTTAGGGAAGTGATCGTACATAGAGACCAAAAGCAGAGATCCGACAACAAAAGTCGAGGTTTGTGATTGGCTGACGATCAATTTCGTTCAATTTGGTTCGTTGATTCGAATTTTTTGATTGTGTGATTGGTAGAACGTCACACGTGACTTACAGAGATTGTACATTAGTTGTCGACTCTCTTTTTCGGCTCCCTAGTCACGTGATATGCTTTCAAGGATTTCTTTTTTTTTTTTCGATTCACCTCGCAGTTTCACTGGAATAAATCGTTTTAGGTGTTTGCGTTTACATTTTTGTGGATAATGGTATTAACCGAAGTCGCTGTTGGCGCTGGTGTTGGGGTAGCGTGTATCGCTGCACTGCCGTTAATCAGGCACGGACTGGGAAATTTTGAGGGCGCGAGCTGAAAATTTTTTAGAGGGCGCCTATTGTCTTGTGGCACCCCCCCCCCCCCCATTAATTTTTCGACTTAATCGTAGACATCTGAAGTTGAGGGAACTACATCATATGTGCTGATTTTGGTATAAAATATCACTAATACGGGAAAGAATAGTGTTTTAATTCGTTCGGAGGAGAGGCGAGTTTGCAACACATGCAAAATGTAAGCAAACAAGTTTTAAACTCCGAAACAACTGACACCAAAATGTGATTTATATGTCACCATTTTTGTTGTAGGTATCCTCCGAACATGTTATTTTTAAGAATATTGAATATGGTTTTGTAATCGGGCACACCTGAAGTTGAACGAATTGTGCTGATTTTCGTTACATCGCTAAATAAGGGAAATAATAACATTTTGGTGTCAGTTGTTTCGGAGTTTAAAACTGCTTACATTTTGCATGTGTTGCAAACTCGCCTCTCCTCCGAACGAATTAAAACACTATTCTTTCCCGTATTAGTGATATTTTACCAAAATCAGCACATATGATGTAGTTCCTTCAACTTCAGATGTGCCCGTTTACAAAACCGTATTCAATATCGAATTTAGCGTATATTCTGGCAAATAACTTGTTCGGAGGAGATGTAAACAAAATTTTTTAAAATGGAAAAATGGCGACATAAAAAATCCCGTTTTAGTGAGAACTGCCCAACTAATATGTGATTAATAATTTTTTCAATCTGTGATTATTTAATTAGTTGTTTTTCAAAAAACATGTATCAATACTCAGCACTGATGATTATAAAATATAGAATAAATAAATAAATTTATTTTTATCCTTTTCAGAATTCGGAATTCTTTTAATTCGGGCGGGAAAAAATTATTTTATTATTTTCGGAATTCTTTAATTTTCGGAATTCGGAATTCGGCGTTCGGAATTAAAATATTCGGAATTCGGAATAAAATTTTTCGGAGTTAAGTTATCGACCCGTAAAAAATAATTATTTTTTTTGAAAAAAAAAAAAAAATTATGTGTAATTAATTTTAAAATAGTTCTGATTTATGCATACTTCTGAAAATCGTCGATAAAAACAACCGTACCGATCCGCGTTTGTTTAAAAACTGATTTTTTTTTTCTTTTTCGGGTCGCAGGTACTTTGGAATGAATGATTGGGAAAAACCCAAAACCCTAGAGAGAGTACTGACCTGATTAAAATTGCCATAGGTCTAATATTCCAAGAAAAGGACAAAATCCGGAGATTCAAAATCAATCAAATGAATGTAAAGGCAGAGAAGACCGAAAGGCTATAAAGTAATTCTCCTTCTTGACTATAAAGAAAAAAAAAAAAAAGAGCAGGCCTTGAATTCGGGGAACTATTACCTGCTTTCTTCTGCTTCTCAGTACCAGGGGTTAATGGCAATCGAACAAATATGAAATTCTTGAAAATATTTTGAAGTCGGGTAGAAAACAGTTTACTTTTCTAATCCTTTTTTTTTTTTTTTTCTTTTTTTGTAAAAGTAATGTGTTGGACATTTTTTAACTTTTTGAAGTATAGGCGCCTTTTTTGCATTTTGTGAAGGCGCACCGGGAATCTCCCGGTAGCTCGGCGCCCCAGTCCGTGCCTGCCGTTAATGGGATTTGGAGCTACAGGTGTAGCAGCAGCTTCTTATGCAGCTGCTTGGCAGGCGTCCATTGGAAACGTGGCAGCTGGAAGTACGTTTGCTGCATTACAATCTTTGGGTGCGACAGGATTAGGAATGAAAGTATTAGGGGCTACGGGCGCGGCTGTGGGTGGAGCTGGTACGGCTCTTGTACGACGTTTTTTTTCATCAGGGAAATCAGCCTAGTCATGTGATTCATTGTGTGGTTCAGTAATTTCTTAATCATTATCGACTTAATCAATTGTTATCGAACATACAGACGGATATTTCTCGGCTGCTGTTTGAACCTTCATCAGTTATCTTGCTTTTGTTTTATTTTGTCTGTAAATTTCTGGAAAAAAAAACGGATTTTTAAAATGGAGTGGGTTGCAGTTGGTGCAGTTGTCGGAGGAATAGTGGGTTGCTTTGGATTGCACGCCCTGGGATTTAGGGCTGCAGGAGTAGCAGCCAAATAGTTGGCTGCTCTTTGGCATGCATCCATCAAAATAGTTAACCCCGGAAGTTGTTTTTCTGTACTCCAATCACTAGGAGCAACAGGAGCGGGAAAGTATATTTTCGGTGCGACTGGAGCAGGTCTTTGTGCTGGTATAGCTCTTTTGATAGTGCTCCTTTGAAAAAGTCATTAAATTTAATTTTTTAAAAATCGTATTTAAATAAATTAATCTTGTAACTATTGAGTTATTGTAATATTCGGTTCATTATGATTTCTTTTTTTTTTTTAAATAAATCTTAAATGTAAGCTTTCGTACGAATAAATTTGTTTTTCAAGTAAACATCAAGGCTTTCAGAATTTTTGTTTCAATGGTTATTCAAACAAAAAAATTCATATTATCAAAAATTTTGTTATAAAACATTTTGGATTAAATGATTTTTTTGTTATAAAAAATTTTGGATGAAACGAATATTGACTGCTTTGCATTGGATTGAAATTTATTTTGGATAAAAGGCTGAATAACTTTCTTGCTTTTCGTTCAAATTTTTTTTTTTGGATAAGAAGCAGTTTGGAGGTAATGCAAGAACGGTTGATTTGCTTTTTGGATAAAAAGCAATTTGGATAAAGTGCAAAATAACCGATATTTGTTTTTTCCGAAATGTTTTGGATAAAAAGCATTTTGGATGAACTGCTGAATAACTTTCTTGCTTTTCATGCGAATGTTTTTGGATAAATAGCAATTTGGATAAGATGCAAAATAACCGATATTAGTTTCGTCCGAGGTTTCGTCCGAAATTTTTTGGATGAAAAGCAAATTGGATGAACTGTTGAAAAACTTTCTTGCTTATATCCAAACTTTTTTGAACAAAAAGGAATTTGGATAAAGTGCAAAATAACTGATATTTGTTTCGTTTTAATTTTTTTGGATGAAAAGCATTTTGGATGAACTGCTGAATAACTTTCTTGCATTTCATCCAAATTTTTTGGATAAAAAGCAATTTGGATGAAGTGCTAAATATCCAATCTTTGTTTTATCCAATATTTTTTAGATGAACTGCTGAATTACTTTCTTGCTTTTCATCCAAACTTTTTTGGATAAAAAGCAATTTGGATGAAGTGCAAAGTAACCAATATTCGTTTCGTCCAAAATTTTTTTGGATGAAAAGCATTTTGGATGAATTGCTGAATAACTTCCCTGCTTTTCGAAAAGCAATTTGGAGCGAATGCAAGAACGGTTGATTTGCTTTTTATACAAAAAAGTTTGGATGAAAAGGATAAAAGTGAAAAATAACCAATAGTCGTTTCGTCCAAAATTTATTGGATGAAAAGCATTTTGGATGAACTGCTGAAGTAACTTTTGCTTTTCATCCAAATTTTTTTTGGATAAAAAGCAATTTGGATGAACTGTTAAATAACTTTCTTTTTCACCCAATTTTTTTTTTTTTTTTTTTTTTTTTTTTTTTTTTTTTTTTTTTTTGGATAAGACGCAATTTGTTTTATCCAATATTTTTTAGATGTCAAATTTTTTTTGGATCAACGCAAAATAACCAATCGTTTTTAGATGAACTGCTGAATAACTTTCCTGCTTTTCATCCAAACATTTTTGAATAAAAAGTAATTGCGATGCGGTGCAAAATAACCAATATTCGTTTCGTCCGAAATTTTTTGGATGAAAAGCATTTTGGACGAACTGCTGAATAACTTTCTTGCTTTTCATCCAAACCTTTTTTGATAAAAACCAATTTGAATAAAGTGTAAAATAACCGATATCTATTTCGTCAAAAATTTTTTGGATGAAATGCCATTTGGATAAACCGCAATTTGCCCCTCCCCATACTACTGTCAGTTACAGGTTAGTTGTAACTCAAAATGGAAGAAAAAATTCCGAACACGAGATCGAATCCAAATTGCCGCATTTGAAAAATTTTAACATTTAACAAGAATGATAAGGTGTCGTTGGAACCTTGTGGCGGTGAATTTTTAAAATCAATATATTTTTTGATAGTGCCAATAGATTTATTTGCCAGTGGAAATCATTAATTCCAGAAGAAGGTCGTAATTTAGATCCTGACAGCTTTGGATACTTTCCGAAGCTCTTAATGCGTAGTTGGTTTGGGATCCAAAATCAAAAGTGTGCGAATTCGTTTCTTTTAATCCGAAATCGCTTTTGCAGAGAAAAAAACGATTGAGTTTTAAGATTTTTTTCTCTCAAATTATTGTTAATTTTTTTTACGTTTTTCATATTTTTTCCTATGGCTGAATTTTTTTTCCCACGCTTAGGTATTTTTCCGCTTGACTGATTTTTGCTTATCGATAAGGATGAGAATTTTTTTTTGTCATATTTACATTAGAATTTGTCCGGCGAAAAATTCCTCGCCGTGGAAATTGGAATCATTCATGCGGTGAAAAAAATTTGTCGACAAGTATTTTTCCTTCTCCCTGATTCCTTGGAATTTTAATACTGCGAAAACGATCCCGTATAAAGAAAGATATCTTAATAATCGGATTTAGTGGAAAATAATTCAAGAGAGTAGGGGAGGGGGAGGGTGGGGGGCAAGATCGAAGGGGGAAAAAAAAAGCATTCCGAAAGGAAGAAAATTTTTTTAATCTCATGAGATGTTAACTCCTGGGATGTCCCCAACGGTTTGTTGCGTGCCACCCATTTTCTCGTTGGACATTTCACCGTATTGATGCGTCCCCAATGTCGCAAACTTTGGGTTTTCGAATAGTTCTAAACCTTTTTTTTATTTAGATATATCACTTAAAAAAAAAAAAAAAAATTGCCGGAGTCGTTTTTGTAATTTCACGGCTAAAAATCCCTTTTTGGTTTTTCGCAACCCGAAAAAAGGGAAAAGGGAGGAACACCGAGTTCGTGTCAAAAATTTTTCTTTTTTTCTTTTTTTTTTTCCTTTTTCCTCTTTGCCCCTAAAAAAGGCTTTCGGCTTTAGCTTTTTCCCTTTGTTGTACACCTTTTCCCATTTTCCGACATACATCGAGTTTCCTCCACTAAGAACAGTTTCCGATTCGACATCGAATTTCAGGAAATTGCTTTTTCTGATATTAAGGTTCAAGTTTCTTGCTGAGATCCAATTATTGATTGGAAAATTGATGCTCTAGCCAGACAGATTTTTTCTACCCCTCTCATTCTTCTTCCCCTCCCCCTTTTTTTTTTTTTTTTTTTTTTTAACTGGCCCTTAGAATATTTTTGATTCCCATGAATAAATAGTTGGGTCTTAGGAAAATATTTCGAACCCTCGAAGGATTTAAACCTAATAAATTCGTATGGATTTTTTTTTATTTTTCGAGAGAGAAAGAGAAAAAGTGGAAGAGATAAAAATGAATAAAAGAAAATCTCGTCGTCGGAAAACTACCCCTTTTGTAAATTTGATTTCTCCCTCCGAGGAACCCAATTCTTGGTTTACCGATCAATCGGTCAATTCAATGATTTTTTTTTTTTTTTTTTTTTAAGAACAAAAAAAATTGCAAAGCCATTCTTTTTCCCTGTACTATTATTTACGAAAATAAATTTCTCAAAAAGCTTTTTTTTTTTTTTTTTTTTTTTTTTTACGGGAAAAGTGGATTTATTATATTTTGTCTTTGATTCCTTCCTTTTCCCCTCTCATTTTTTTTTCGTGTTCTTTGAACGTCAACTCTGATTGTGCTGTAAGGCCATCTAAAAAAAAAAAAAAAAAAAAAAAAAAAAAAAAAAACTTTTTACTTTTTTTTTTTTTTTTTTTTGAAGAGAAGAAAATTCATTTCGTCACCTCCATAACTTTGACATTCAATACCTGCGTGATATATCATATTTCGAACTTGTTCTTCGGATGTCTCCTCTTACGAAAAGTTTATCGTGGAAACCACTAAATTTTTCTACGGGAAAATAATATTTCTTTGTCGTAAGCCATAATCGGATCCTCCGGGCGCCGATTTTTATGTCAGGGAAGAAGAGAGAGAAAAAAAAAATTCGAAGTTTTAATACCTCGAGGAGAACTAAAGAATCCTTTATTTATTTATTTATTTATTTATTTCCTAAAACGTTTTCGTTGACTGTTCGTCTCTTTTTTTTTTCGTTTTGCCCCCGTCTTTGTTCTTCCCCCCCCCCCCCCCTGTAAAAAAAGATTCAAAAACTCTTTATCGACGACGTGGAAAAAGGATTAAATAAGTTAGTTTTTAGAATTTACGTCAGTCGGAAATATAATTTCGTTTTTTTTTTTTTTTTTTTTTTTTTTTTATGAGATGATTATTTTTACCAGGAAATATTAGTCATTTTCGAGAATGGAATCGTTATTATTATCGTTTTTCAAAATCGATTGGGAGAAATTGAAATCGGAGATTCTTCCCTTTTAGCAATAATATCTGCGGCCCTCAATTTTTTTTCTTTTACTAATAGCAATTATACTTTAGCAATACTAACCTTTACAGGTTATTAGTAATATTAGCGATTGAAATAAAATATTTTGGTCGACTGACAAACGTTCGAGTAAATTATGTCCAAAAAATAGTTTTTGAGTTGCAATTAAAAAAAAAAAAAAAAAAAAAAAAAAAAGGAAATTGAAAGACATGGGTATAGTAACGATGAAATCAAATTTATATTTATTTTATAGCCATATTATAAATTGGTCGTTAAAATTTTAGAATTAACCCAACACCTCTTCAGGTAGGGGGCCGCCCTATTTTCTTTTTACCTCTTAATCGGATTTTGTTCGACAATGAAGTGTATAAAATTTTTGCAAAATAAGTGCTAAATATTTATATTGAAATAGTATATTACTATACAAGGGATGTGAACGACGAAATTGCCCGTTGTGATTAAGTTTGAAGCCAGAGCCAAAGGCGAGAGTCTCAGAAAGGTCAAGATAAATAATTCGTTTGCTTTTTTTGCGTTGCAAGTTATTTTTCATCATGAAGAGCTGCGTAAAATAGATTTCTTAAAAACTTCATTGGGAGAAAAAGTACACTTTTTGTCCCTGAAGGATGAAAATGTACGGTTTTTGTGTCATTGGGGTGGCCCTTATTTTACGAATTTTTTAATTTCGGCAACGGTGCCCCTTAATTCTTTATAGCACCCAAAAGAAGATTGCCCCAATTTTTTCAGATTTTTTGGACGTCGTTTAGCCATGCCTCCTGGAACATAAAAATTTCAAAAGACCGGAAAATTCAGAAGCAGAACCAAACAAAACTCAATTTTTCACTTTTAAAAAATAACGAACCGAACCAAACCGAACCTTATCCGATAAATTTTTCATCGTGACCAAAACCGAACCGAACAATTTCTGACTGACATTTTCAGAATCGAATCCGAACCGAACCGTACTCAATTTTTCACTTTTAAAAAATGACGAACCGAACCAAACCGAACCTTATCCAATAAATTTTTCATCGTGACCAAAACCGAACCGAACAATTTCTGACTGACATTTTCAGAATCGAATCCGAACCGAACCGTACTCAATTTTTCACTTTTAAAAAATGACGAACCGAACCAAACCGAACCTTATCCGATAAATTTTTCATCGTGACCAAAACCGAGCCGAACAATTTCCGACTAACATTTTCGGAACCAGAATTGAACCAAACTTAACTTTTCACTTTAAAAAAAAATCAGGAACCGAACCGAACCTTATTCGATAAATTGTTCATCGTATCCGAAAACGAACCCAGCAATTTCTGACTGACATTTTCGGAACCAGAACCGAACCTAACTCAACTTTTCACTTTTAAAAAATAAGGAACCGAACCGAACCTTATCCGATAAATTTTTCATCGTGACCGAAACCGAACCCAACTATTCCTGACTGGCATTTTCGGAACCAGACCGGTTGGATAACCGGACTCAATTTTTTATTCTAAAAAAATAAGGAACCGAACCGAACTGAACCGAACCTTATCCGATATATTTGTCACCGTGACCAAAACCGAACCGAACCGAACTCTACTTTTCCCTTAAAAAAATAAGGAACCAAACCGAACCTTATCCGATTAATTTTTCATCATAACCGAAACTGAATCGAAAAATTTTTGATTGACATTTTCAGAACCAGAACCGGAACCAGAACCGAACCGAACTCAACTTTTCACTTTTAAAAAATATGGAACCGAACCGAACCTTATCCGATGAACTTTTCATCGTGACCGAAACCGAACGAAACAATTTCTGACTGACATTTTCAGAATCATAACAGAACCGAACTTAACTTTTCACTTTTAAAAAATAAGGAACCGAACTGAACCTTATCCGATAAATTTTTCATCTTGACAGAAACCGAACCGAACAATTTCTGACTTACATTTTCAGAACCGGAACCGAACCGAACCCAACTTTTTACTTTTAAAAAATTGCCGAACGGAACCGAACCTTTTTTATTTTCGGAGCGGATTGCCATCCCTTTAATTTGATATTTCCAGATGTTTCGTAAGCTAGCGGGGATTGAACAAGGTTTTCCTCGTGTATGTTGGACAATCTTGAAGGGCGTCGACAGAACCTGTCGTCTTATAATTCTTAACAAACGTCATAAAGTCTAATAAAAAAAATGGGGGGACCTTCGTTGTAGCTCTGTCCGGACATCCCTTTTTACGGTAAAGATTTCGCACTGCGGCGAAGGTAATCCTTCCTTTTTTTGCAGCACCCGAAGCCGTACTACCGCACATCCCAGATGAGCTTTCCATACGTCCTTTTTACATCCTTTTTTTTTTGCTGCTTTGAGTTCTCCCGTAGCCACATCAGAAAAACGCTTTGGGTTTTTTTATCATTAAATATTTAAAACGATTCCCGTGCAATACATGTAACACTTAAAAGCTTTCCTATTTTTCCTTTTTTTGTTTCAATAAAAACAAAACTCCGGTTATCGAAAATTAAAACTTTCATTACCTGATTGACTAGTTATAAAAACCGACATCAAAGTCGGCATTTAACAAGGAGAAAGAAGAACAAATAAGGAAAAGTTATTGGCAGTTTGCTTTTAGAAGCTTACATTTTGCTAATAAAACCTCGACGGGAAGTATCCGCATCTGTTCTTTAGAGATGTCAACAGAGCATCGTTTAAACATCTCAATTAACGTTAAAGTTGGAAAAGCTTGACTCCCCATCTCTTACTTTCGTGATCGCTTTACCAAATGTTGATCTTTTCTCATCCTCCCCCCCCCCCTTTGCCGCCATCCCTCCCTACCTCTCCTCCTTTTCCTTTTTTCCTCCTTTCCTGTGTGTGGTTTCCTTTACCCATCCCCTTTTTCAATAATAAAAAAAAAAAAAGTTTCTTATTCCGTTGGTTATAATATCATCGATCGTGATGAGGATTAGTGTCCACACCTCGCTATTGCAAACAGACTCCTGTCATTCAATTTTCTTTTGTTTACCGTTCTTCCGATAATGTCTCTCGTTTTATCCGGTGATTCTTCTCTTTTTTTTCTGGTTTTTCTCTTTTGCAAACAAAACCCTTCATTTAATTTTTTTTTTTTTTTTTTTTTTTTTTTTTTGTCTTCAGTGTGTAATGATAAATCGTTGTAAAAAAAAAAAAAAAATTTCATGATGATTTGTAGAGGTCGAAAGTGGGATTAGGGCGGATACAGATGATTTTTTTTGCTTTTTGTTTACCTTTTTGATCGTCCAAGAACTGCGTTATGAATTGGTCTTGAAAGTATGCTTCGTGACGTCTACATTAGCCCCTTCCTGCCTATTGCATTCATATGGATGAATAAGAAAAATCGAGGAAAATCTAAATAAAACGTCGTCCAATTTCGTACACATGGGTATTTTGCGGCTAGTCGATAAATCCGTGCGTCGGAGGTGAACTAACGTATCTCCATCTTAAATATAACTGGAAACAGTTTGTTCCGACTTTTTATGAAAATCATGTGACTACAGTACAAGTTTACACGCTCTTGTTGATGTAAATTAATGGTCACGTGACGCATTTCACGAACTGTCGAAACAGACTCTCTCCAATCATATTTACGATGGAGATACGTTGGTTCACCTCCGACGCACGGAAATAGTGTACCTTGTTTTTCATGGAAAAATACTTTATAATCGGTGGCGTCGAATTCCGCAAGGTTTACGGTTGTTACGGAGTAGTAACTTCTCTTCTAGAATACGGATCCGTCTTTGCTGCAATTAGTATAACTGGAAGTCTAACATTTCCAATGATTTTTCAAAAATAAATTTAGCTTCTTTAAATGATTCTGCTGATGTTATTGAACACGCTTTTTGAAAAAGCGTTTAAGGGAAAAATAATAATAGTAACATATACATATAGTAACTATATATAGTAATTCCAAAGGAATTCCACCACGTGGATATGAAAACCTCCCACTTGTACAATCCGGATAGTTTGTTTTAATTCGAAAAACTTACTTGTTTACAAAAGGTTTAAAAAACAAAACATAGTATCCGGATTGTATAAGTGGGAGGTTTTCATATGCACGTACACATATACTCTTTTGTTCCATCGAATCTGCACGTTCATTTTTAATTGTCAATTTTACAAGCTAACTGCGGAGTTTGATCATTTCTAAATTGATCCGAAGAGGAACGTTGCACCGACTTTTCTTCCACTGCAAATTTTTCATTTGCAAGCAAAAACACGTCAAAATTGACTACATCGGCCGAAACCTCGCATTTCATCGTTTTTGCGTATAAACCCGTTTCTTTAGCCGCCATATCTGTAAGGCGAGACAAAACTTAAAAAAAAAAAAAAAAACCAGATTCTTTACTCCAACCAACTTTAAAACCCTGTTGTCTGTTGTCTCATATACGAATACGATGCCCCCTTACAATGTCCCCTTACGAAAAAGTGATGCAAAATACAAAAAAGTGATGAAAATGAATAAAATAATATTTTTTTTTTTTTTAAACTATTTTCCCTGCTAAGTACCCCTTAGCAGGGAGATTATATTTAACATTTTGATATAATTGAAATAATATAAATTGGTCTCCGCAGGACCATACGGTGTGCGCGGAGCATACTCATGATCACAGCAATTTTTAATCATTATTTAGTTCAATCCAGTTTTCTATTTATAAAAAACAAAGGCTAATAGTAGTCATTATATCAATAGAGTAGTTATTATACAATAGTTTTTTTTTTTTTTTTTAAACAAAAGCCGAAACATAACGAAAAAACCAAGTCAGAGACATTTATAAGTTTTTGTCAGTTCTAATCAGGGTCAGCCCAAGCTGCAAGCCTTTTTTTAAATAATTTCTTTTACAAATTGTAAAACATTATTTAGAGGTCTATTCTCCTCCCTTACCCCTAATTTGCAAAAGGCATCAGAGGTAGTTAACAAATCATTGGTGAGTTTAAGACGTTGATAGCAGAGCGTATTGCAGGAGTGTTGCAATCGAAAGAAGGGAATAACAAACAAGCCCCTTTCGGACTGCCGGGAAGCTCGGGCATATACTATTTCCTCCAATTGTATAAAATATTTAAGGGTAAAAAGTATCACATTTTGGACATACGGCAGACATACTGGAAGTATCTCAGCCTGCAGGTAGTACGGCCTAGCCGAAATATCTTGTCTTTGCCTGAACATAATACGCAGAGTAAAATTTTGTAATACCTCTAAACGATGTATGTACTTAGCATATGTAGCCAATGAATTAAACCAAACTGGAGTCGGGATTGGTATATTGCAAAGTATATTCTCCGCAGAGATTTAATAGGCATAACTGATTTTAGGTGATAAAGAAGGGGATGAAGTTTCCTTAGCCTTGCTGTTAGGGCCTTAATGTGCTGAACCCAGTTTAGCTGGTCATCGAAAAGTAAACCCAGATAGCGATGATTTGTTACTTTTTGAATTTGACAGAAAACACAAACTTGTTGGAGACCATGTGGCTTAGGGTGTCTCTTAGAAATGTAAATATGGAATTTAAAAACGTTCGCCCCCTGAAAAATTTCTAAATAAATAAATAAAAACATGTCCCGAAGCTGAGCTTCGTAACTTGTTTCTAACCCGTGCCTCTGAGACCTTGCTTTTTCCCATATAAAATGCATGGGGATTCTCACGAAAATCCGGTATTATTTTTTAAGTAAACAAAAAATGTAGGGAAAATTCTGCCAGTATGGGGGAACAATGTCTATGAAAAGGGCTTTCCATAGGGCCTACCACGGACTTTCTCCCCTGACTAATAACGGAGGAAATGGGGCTAAAAATGAGAAAAATTCAATTTTGAACTCCGTTATTAGTCAGGGGAGAAAGTCCGGGATAGGCCCTATGGAAAGCCCTTTCATAGACATTGTTCCCCCATACTGGCAGAATTTTCCCTACATTTTTTGTTTACTTAAAAAATAATATCGGATTTTCGTGAAAATCCCCATGCATTTTATATGGGAAAAAGCAAGGTCTCAGAGGCACGGGTTAGAAACAAGTTACGAAGCCCAACTTCGGGACATGTTTTTATTTATTTATTTAGAAATTTTTCAGGGGGCGAACGTTTTCAAATTCCATATTTACATTTTTAAGAGACACCCTAATGTGGCTGCAAGGTGTCTAGCTCATGAGATGCCAGTTCTCCCTTATAAGAATATAATAGAAATTTAGTCTTATTTATATTTATCAACATACCATGACTTTTTAGCCACGAGAGAATCTCTTTAAAATCACTATGCAGAAATGCAGATAACATCGCTAAACTCGAAGCAGTGCACCCCAAACTAATATCATCCGCAAAACCAGTCAGCTTGCTCTTCAAAGGAAGATTACACAAATCGTTTATAAAAATTAAAAAAAGCAAAGGGCCTAAAACGCTCCCCTGCAGGACTCCAGAAACAATTTTTAAAATAAAATAAAATAAAAATCATTCAAATATTTTCTTGGGAAATGGATCAGATATAGAAGCCCTGAAATTTTCAAGGCGAAAATGACATACCAACAACAATTAAAATATAAGTCGAAGCGGCGAAAGATGGACTCGAACCACCGACCTTCCGTTTTCATGACGGCTGCTCTACCACTAAGCTACCTCGACACCACGACGAATACTGAATTGATGTGGTACTTACATAAGTTAAATGAACCGTATTTTCACGTGATTCATGGTGTGATTATTAAGAGAATTTTGTCACCAACTCGGTCAGCCGTTTAACATACGGCTATCGCGAAATCTTGGACAGCTCCCTTCCCAACCCTACCAACCTCAAAGCGAAATTGTACGTGAAATTCTTATATTCAAAATCCCCATTGTTTTAAATTTTTAATTATAATTTTTGATCCTAATTATTAATTATTCAAATATTTTCTTGGGAAATGGATCAGATATAGAAGATATTTGAATAATTAATAATTAGGATCAAAAATTATAATTAAAAAATAAAAATCAGTTTCACAGCCTTCATAATTTTGACAACATTGAATTAAAGCCTTTATTTTTGAATAAAAATACTTAAGAACCTAATAATATCCGTGACATCACAGAAAAAGTGATGCAAAATGCAAGTGTTACAAAATAAATGCAAAATTTATATAAAAAATGTATTATTTTTGTACCATTAATACAAAAATTTGGACATGCATATGTATTTTTTACCGTGTAGCATTTTTGTATTAGCATAATTGGGTTACACCATTAATTAGAGTTTTATAGTATTTTTATTAAAAACTTTAAAATTTTTAAATTAGTTAAGTCGAGTCATCGTCATGTCATAAGGACCCATAACCTATTAACACGTTATGCACATTGCAACATGGGATTTTTTTTTCTTTAACAAGTTTTTATTTCTATTTTTTTTTTTTTCGAAAAGAACATCTTTTTTCTCCCGCTTTTCATCATCTCATTTGAAAAGTAACGAAATCACAGGGAAAAGGTCTCTTCCTTTTTTTTTCTTCATTCTTTTTTTTCCTTTCCCCGTAATAAAATTTCAATCAAAATCGTTGAATTTCCCTCATCTATCTGGGCTGTCTCTTATATTTACCTGCGATTCGCAAACTTTTCGGATCTTTGCATATTTTCTCTTGAATGGTTCCGTACGTCTCTGTCAAAGCAAACACGATTAAGGATCAATCACGTTTGCATCCAAGCTTTCCGATGTAATTTGAGATAAGAAGTGCCCAATTTTCTTGCAGAGAGGGATTTCTTTGACGTGATTTACCTGCCGATTAGAGATCTACTTGCCGCGCTGATCTTTTAAAAGAAAACATTTAAAGGATCAACATGGGAAGTGTCTGGGAGAAAAATGGCGAGAGCAAAATCAAACCTATAAATCCTGTTTACGGGTTACTCGAGTTACCGTCATGTACTATTAGGGCCCATAACCTATTAAAGTTGCAATGTGCATTACTCGTTGATAGGTTATGGGCCCATAATTTATTAACGCGGTATGGACATTTCAACTTTAATAGGCTATAGCATAATATCTTTAATAAGCTTTAGTTGGGCAGCAATAGTGGGTCCTAATAGTTAAGTCGAGTCATTGTCATGTCATAAGGGCCCATAACCTATTAACGCGTTGTGCACATTGCAACTTTAATAAGTATTAATGGCGCATGGTGTGACCATGGGCCCTAATAGTGCAGGTTATGAACCCAAGTTTAGGGCTCATAACCTATTAGTATAACGTTTTAATAGGCTATGCGCCCAACTTAAGGTCCAATTAAAACCTACTAACGCGTTATGCACATTGCAACTTTATTAGGCTAGGGGCTCTAATAGTGGGTCATGGAAGTCAATTCGAATTATCTTCATGCACTATAAGGGCTCATAACCTATTAACGCGTTGCAACACATTGCACAATACATTGCTACTTAAATAGATGTTAATAGTGCATATGGTAGACATGGGCCCTAATTCTGCAGGTTATGGATCCAACTTTAGGGCCCATAACCTATTACTGTAACGCTTTGATATTAACCTCGACTTTTCTAAAGAAATTATAGAATAATATATTTTATTTTATTGAATTATTTAAGAAGATTTTTATAATAACTAGTTTTAACGAGTCTAGGTCAGAACCCCGAAATTCAAATCCCCGAAAGTGGTTTTCGGGGATTTGATTTTCGGGGTTCTGATTTCACTATTTTTGAGGGAATTTAATTTAATTTAATTAAAGAATAATTAAAATTAATTTTTATTATTTCGGGGTTTTGATTTTCGGGGTTCTGATTTCGGTTTTTTTTTTTTTTATAAATTAAATTAAGTTTTTTCTTTTTAATTCGCCGTGGAGGTCAATTAACTTCGGGGTCAAATAACTCAGGTTAACATTGAAAATATAGGTTAAAAATTTAATATATAAAAATATAAATATAAATATCAATTTAAAAATTAGTAAAACCGCAGCAACTTGCTGATGAGGGCCCGGCAATGACCACACGTGACGGGCTTGTCAGCTCCGTCATCGTAGCGCAGCCGGACCCTCGTCATCCGTAGTGCGCACGATATACAAGCCAACCGATGGTTGCAGGGATAAGCCATGCGGTTGGCTACATTAATTAGGCAAAGGGAGCAAACGATGTCGCCGTTTGCTCCATCATAAGGTACTGCTTCTTCTGGGTTTCGCAAGGAGTCTTTAAGGGAATCTTTTTGCATCATAATTTCTTCATCTGGGATCCTCTCTTCCGGACTTAAAATCGTTGCGCTTGAAACCAACGGGGTTCTCTGGGCAATGCGTCATTCACTGGACGAACTCTTCGCCGTGGAGGTTCCGCTTCATTAATAGGATGTATTCGTGGTCGACCTCTTCGCCGTGGAGGTTCATCCGCTACTTCTGTACCTCTCGTGTCTTCCGCCTGTCCATCCTCTCCTGTTTGCGCTCCTTCTGCTCCTCTCGCGTCTTCCGCCGGTGCTTGTAATGCGAAGTCCTGCAATTCAGGGTCGTCGATCGGATCTGCAGAAATTTTTTAAATAATGAATTAAGTAATAAACCATCTTTCAAAAGTAAAAATTACCATCTTCCAAAGACGCTACGTCGTCTATTTCCTCTTCCCCTTCAGCATTCCTATGGTCTGTGTCCGGCACAGTAAAATGATGACTAATGTTTTCTAAAAATTCCATAACGTTGTACCTTCCAGTTCTTAACTTTAAGCAAGCTGCTGCAATCGCTTGATCATGTAACATATATTTTTTTTTCCTTGGCCACGTGATCTTTTGTCCATGTTGCACTCTGTAATAGTCTCTAATCGCAGATCCAGCTACTTTTTGCAAACAATCTAAAAAAGGCGACATTAGAAAATTAATATTACAGACGCGTTGGTTTCGATTTTTCACAAAACTAACCGATAAATAGCCAAACATTGGGATGGGGTCTTCCGACCGTTGAAAATAAAATGTGATGAAAGCTTTCTTGTACGTTGTTAGTCCTTCTAGCTTGTCCGTAACAACTAAACGACTCGGCACCAACAGTACGTAACCACTCATTTCGCACATACCTGTAAAATTATTAATTGTTACTTAAATTCCTTAATCAGCTTGAATTAAGGATTAAAAGAATGATTGAAGCTAGCCAAATGTAAGTCCGTGAGAAAAACTTACTGCATTAAAGGTTCTGCTGTATTGCCGAGATTGTTCCGTCTAAAAAATTGATCAACGCTGTCAAAACCCGTTTGTATTAATCTCACCGGTAATAAAGCCAAACCAATAAGCATTTTAACGCCTTTCTTAAAATTTTGGTCGGTCTTAAACACATCCATCAATCCCAATCTTTGGACGTTCCTGATGATGGCCTATTAAAAAAACCAACGACATAATTATATTTCCAATAATAAGAAAGACATTTCCATTCATATACCCACCTGTCCATAGTGAAACCAGCAACCAATGTGCTTAACACCCGGAAAGACTCGGCGAATAGCTTTTTTTATAGCCTTCTCATAGTCAGAAATGAAACACTCTGTTGATAAGTTATACTGCTCCTTTAGGTAACGAAGTAATTGCTCGTACGTACTTGTATTTTTATCCGTCATAAGGGGTCGTACATAAATTACGTAAGCACATTTAGGGGGGGAGGGGGTCCAGATTTGACATCTTACCCATAAGCTAAGCATAGACGAAATGGGATAAAGCGTGCAAAAAGGGCCTAACCCATGCTTACGTAATTTATGTACGACCCCTAATGCCGAATGCGACTGGAAACGCCTGCAGGACGTAAACATAGAATTAAACTTATATTATTGTGGAGACTTTTTGAAAAACATTTTTCTTACATGATCCTGGTAAATGCACATAACAGTGCAAAGTTGCCTCGATTTTGGCTTTTCCGGCAAAACTTTGAATGTCCCGTCCAAATGGATTTCAGATGCGTCACGCAGCAGGTGGGATAACTGTTTGACGACGTACATCACTATTTTACCCTCTCCTATAACACTTTGAAAACAATCCTCACCGTCAACTTTTCCGAATCGCTCAAGATGCTCACGGATTTTATTGCCAAGATCCTCCAAATTGTCCGGAATAAGAGGAATATTTTCATAACGAGCACGCTTCAAAGTACTATAAAGACTGATAAAGCTGATTCTTCCCGCGATATGAGGAGGAACTCTGAAAAGTACAATGCATTACTAATATTTACCTCAAAAAATTTATTTTAAGGGTATGCTGGTTACTTTAACACAATGTTAATTTTACATAAGAGAATTTTCTTCAATAGCTTCGCCGCATATGTACCTAGAGAGGTGAAATTTGCGTTAATGGCAAAAGGAGACCTTCTTCTTCAATAGTCAAGGTTGTTTTGTCCATTTGCATTCCTGGGGACCCAGGAAAATGAGCAAAGTCAAAGCTCTAAAATGTCTTTTTTTTTGTTCATTTTCAACTTTAATTTTCAAGTTGAAAAAAGCAAAATTTTAGACTTTGCTAAATTGACTTTTGTTCGTCATTTATCGCAGAATTCGAAAATCTTTCAAAATTTTCGAAAGATTGATAAACAAGGAAGCTATTGAGCTTTTCCCAAGAGTCCTTTTTGGTAGATTTTAGGCTTCCTTTTTTAAAATATAAATTGTTTCATAGGACTTTGTTCCACTAAAAGTAACAATTTTAAAAAACAGGTTTGAACGCTCGAAACCCGTAAGCGTCATACCTTTCTTATGTTTCCCGGAATTTAACCCTTATAAGTAAAGAAATGAGTGACATTTTTCTTACGCTCAATTGATCAATTCTAAAAATGAATAGTGTCGGAATTTTTTTTGTCTATTTCAACCAGGCTTTTGCTACCCAAAAAACTTGAAAAATCCAATATAGTATCTGAGTTCAAAAATAATGTCAAAAAAAAAAAAAAAAGATGCATTTGATTTTAAAATTTATTTGGTCCTTGAAGGGCCGAAATTAATCAATATTAAAATTAATAATATATGTGTTTGAATGTTCACCGTTACGATTGAATTTGATTATGGTTGTAGTAAAGAAAAATGGCGATTTTAAAAATTAAAATATTTAGGACATAGGCCTTCACCTTAACAATGGCGGATCCAGGGGGGATGGGGCGCTCGCGCTCCCCTGAACTAAAACCATTTTACAATATGTTGATGCGGTTTCATTGGAAAATTTTACCCATGATAGAATTTCAAGTTTTGGGCTCATTTTAGATTTTCCGTAAAAAAATATCTGGATCCGGCAGTGCATCTTAAAATAAAATCAAAATAAATCTGCCTATGGGGTCGCCCATAAAACATGTGAGCAGGTTAGGGAAGGGAGGGACTTTACATATCTAACGTTAGCATTTGTCTCATGTAATAAACGTGCCAAAATGAAAATAATTTAAATTTTTTAAATTATGTAATCTAACTCACTTTTTTAGAAAACGTTCAATTTTACCAGCCCATTTGCTCTAAGTTGAAAAAAAAAAAAAAAAAAAAAAAAAAAAAAAACCTGTTCTTTGCAAAATTTTAGTTCTGAAGAATTTCAGATTTTTTAAATGTTTAACATTAGTGTTAAAAAAAAAATTTAAAGAGGAGGGGGGGGGGGTAACCGAAATCTAACTTAATTTAAGGGGGGTCCCGAACCTATGCTAACAACTGGGGAGGGGATCAAAAATTGCCAAAATAATGCTCACGTGTTTTATGGACGACTCCTAAGGTATTACAATGAGAAAAAAAAATAAAATCCCGAAGAAGTCATCGAAGAAGCAGAAGTGCCAGCAAGCGAGGAAAAAAAGAAAAAGGAAAGAAGCTAAAGAAGGAAATCAAGAACGTCTATCAGAAAAAATGGGGGAAAAAAGCTGTCGAAAGAAAGAAAAAATGAACTAGTCGGGGAAGCAAATCGAAAAAGACTGCCAGAGGAAAGAGATCGTGAAATCCAACCAACGAGAAGAAAAGAAAGAAGAAGGGACATCGAGCTTTTATCTGATTTCAGCTAAAACTTTTGGTAGAAAAAATAAAATAACCATGAAAAAAAAAATGATGCAAAACAATCTGGAAATGACAATTAGGAGAAACAACCTAATCAGAAAATTCAGGAGAAACAATTTGAAAAGAAAAAAAAAATTGGGAATGAAATTGGAAAAGGCCATCAGAGGAAAAAGATAGCGATATACAACCGGCCAAAAAAAAAAAAGAAAAAAAAGAAATTGAAGCGAAATCAGCTAAAGCCTTTGATACAAAAAAATTAAAAGCCGCAAAAAAAAAAAAAAAAAAAAAGATGAAAAGCAAGTTAAGAAGAAAAAGCCGTGGAGGCAACCTGAAATGAAAACTCTGAATAAACGAAAGAGGGGAAACCCCGAGGAAACAGGCATCTCTAATAATAAAAAAAGAGGTAAAAGAGCCTCGGAGAAGAAAAGAATGGACGAATACGAGGAAAAAGAAAACAGTACCTGCCACGTAAAATTCAAGACCAAGAAAACATTGGAAAAAAAGTAAACGCTGTTACATAAAAAAAAATTCAGTTTGGATTTTAAAACATGGTACGGTTTCATAAGTATAATGATTCTCACCCGGTCGTCAGAAAACCGATTGTCAACCACCCGTCCAGACAAATCGTGCCCAAAGGGCATCATAAATTCATATTTTTGCAAATCTTAATACCCCTAACGAAAAAAAATATATATTTTGCTTTACTGACAAATGGCAATACAGTGTTAAATTTCATTATCTTACAATTCTTCTCCGGTTTATCGACAGAAAAGGATATATCCTAAATACACGGTTGCCTATCTTTTATATTGCAGTTTTTAAAAGTAACCAGCATACCCTTAAAAATAATACAAAGCAATTACCTGTTACTTTCATCGTCAAAAATATGCTTAAGTTGCCCAGTTTCATTTCTACATCGATTAATTATTCTATTTCTAAACTCTAGAACTTCAGAGAAGCCCTCGTCAGGAGGATGGTCATGGGAACTTTTTGCTGTTACCGTGATCGGTCCGAAAATTCCGGTATCCTCGTCGTAAGTCATTTGTGCCCGTCCATGACAAGTCTTCACAAAACATTTCAGATACCACTTGCTTCCTGATTTTTTTTCCACATTATACACATAATTATCACCAGGGCTTAAATATACCTTCGAATTTTTTCTTTCCCCTTCCAGCTCGACTGCCATTCCTTAATCTAAAATTTAAATTTTAAATTATATCCATAGCAAAATATTTGACCTTAAATATATGAAAGAAAAAAAAAATGACACCAATCAATCCAATATTCCGTTTGTAACTTCTTAAAATACCCATGAATCATGAGTCGGTTATCATCAAATTTTTTTCCAAAAAAAAAAAAAAAAATGGAATAACTTACCAATTTCCTGTCATTTGAAAAAAAATATAATATTTTATTTACAATATCACGGCAGTTTTCACCGTTTAAAAGACCTTGATCACTCACGTGCGCGTGCGGAGAAATATCAGAGGCCTACTCACTTAAGATACATATTCACAACGTTTCACCTCTTAATACAATTGTACCTAAGTTCATTTTTATGACCGCGAAATTTAAATTTACAAACACATTAATGCATTTCCAAAATCCTTAAATAATCAAAAACCGAGAAAATTAACCCGGGTCAATGAGTCTGAGTTAACTGACCTCCACGGCGAATTGAAAAAAAAAACTTAATTTAATTTAAAAAAAAAAAAAAAAAACCGAAATCAGAACCCCGAAAATCAAAACCCCGAAATAATAAAAATTAATTTTAATTATTTTTTAATTTAATTAAATTAAATTCTGTGGGATATGAGTTTCGCTCATTTCCCACTTTTACCTTTCAAAACACAACCGACCTTGTAGGCCTGCAAACTAGTATCAAATATGCCCTCGATTCGGATCGGCATAGGATGTTTTGATATTTTATCAAAACATCCTATTTCGATCTCCTATATAACAGCGAGGACATATTCGAGTCTTTGCCAGTATTTTCGGTCATGCTGGTCCGGTAGGGTCGAAGCCTTTTCCGATTGTTTTCAAAACCCCCGACTTTTCTTTATTCCCGCTCGGCTATCCTACATTTTGGTGACGGCGGTGGGCCCCAAAATTATTTTTAATTTTTGGGGAAAACGGTCCTTACATTTTTTGTGACAGCGGTAAAACTTTCGGTCGTCCCCCCGAAGAGCCGAAAGACTAAAATTTTTAATTTTTATTTCCTTTTTTTTTCGCGTCGCGTAAACGGTCATATGCATAATAAGACGGTTTGCTGAATAAGCAAATCATTTTATTATATGATAATGACCTTGACTTTTTTTTATTCATTATTCGATCCTGCCGACTTTAATTTTTTTTTTATTTATTTTTTGACCGACATCACATTTTTTTTTATAAAATTTTTTTTTGAATGTTCTTCGTTTTTTTTTTTTTTTTTTTTTTTTTTTTAAGGAAACTCAACTGTAAAAAATTCTTTTATGATGTCAACGCATTTAGGATTTTTGGATGTATATTTTTATTTCTTGGATGCTGGTTTGCACTATCATAATGCTACAAAGGAAAAAAGAAATTGGTTTTAAATAATGGGTCTACGATATCGGATCGGAAATCTGCAATGTTAAGTTAGAAGGTATGTTAAACTATTTATTCCTTTTGGTCGGGAAAGAGATGTGTAGTGTATGGTTTATTTGGTGCTCTAAGGATTCTTGCTGGCTGTCAGTTGTTGATATTGTGATTAAGAGATAATGTATTTAGTGCTGCAGCAGTACAGAAAGACGAGCGCCTTTTTTCCGACTAAAACAGAATAAATAAGGGAATCTTAGCATTGGCAGATTTCTGCAAAACCAGCAGAGTAATCTGCAGGGATCGAGCATCGCGTAAAATAATGTTCTGCAGAGGATTGGGACTCTAGCCTCTGTCGATCTCAGCCCGTTGTACGTGATGAAGAACCACACCCGGCTTAATTAAGCCAAATACAACGGAGCTAGACCAGAAAAGGTCGATAAAAAATCCGGGCAGGCAGCCATACTGCACCGAATGATAAGAAAACAGGCTGCGGTGTTAGGGCAAAATACCCGCGGATAGGCCCTTAGGCTTATCAAGACTGTTGTGTCCTGGAAGTTTAAAGTCTTTTAACTTTCTTTCGTCCAGGTTGCCGAAAATTAAAACACAGCAGATCTAGACCAGTAAAGGTCGAAAAACAATCCCTCAGGAAGTTTAGCAACTTCTGAGCGTAAAATCGGCTTGAGTAGCATTATGATGGTCCATGCCATCTTCATAATTTTTTTTTTTTTTTTTGGTATTATTCCTAAATGCATTGTCAGCGAAATTTTTGTTTTCACTGTTATTATTTTATTTTTTTTTTTTTTCTTGTACTTCCTGGTTTACGATTTTTTCTGTTGTTGTTGTTTTCATTTTTTATTCAATATACGTTATTTGTTTGCTTCGATTTTATCTGACCACCATCTGAGTTTGCACAACGCCAAGGCTGGTTGTGTTTTTGCCCCCTGGAATGTGGGATATGAGTTTCGCTCATTTCCCACTTTTACCTTTCAAAAAACACACCGACCTTGTAGGCCTGCAAACTAGTATCAAATATGCCCTCGATTCGGATCGGCATAGGATGTTTTGATATTTTATCAAAACATCCTATTTCGATCTCCTATATAACAGCGAGGACATATTCGAGTCTTTGCCAGTATTTTCGGTCATGCTGGTCCGGTAGGGTCGAAGCCTTTTCCGATTGTTTTCAAAACCCCCGACTTTTCTTTATTCCCGCTCGGCTATCCTACAATTCCCTCAAAAATAGTGAAATCAGAACCCCAAAAATCAAATCCCCGAAAACCACTTTCGGGGATTTGAATTTCGGGGTTCTGAATAGTACCCGTTTTAACTTTTTTAACAAAAGAATACTACACTTTTTTGTTTTTTCTTCTTTTGAATTTGAATAGAACGTAGAACCTGACACGCTTTCATAGGTTATGGGCCTTAAAGTTGGGCCCATAACCTTTAGTTTCAAATTGTCTTCTCGGGACAGCATCAACATCAGCGCCAACGAATTTTGCGCCCGTTTTTTTGTAAATAATTTCGACATACATCTAAGACCATTACTCGGGGGGAAAAAAAATCCTTTTTATTTATGTACTTTTTATCTCTAAAAAAATTTCAGATTCAGCAAAGTTTTATCCTCGTCTCTTAATTAAAACTGAGTTTTTTTTTTTTTTTTAACTGATAAGAAAATGGGGACAGGTGTTTTGAATTGAATAAAGAGAAAAACCGGGACTGAGATAGCATTATCCATGGGAATATTTTAACTAATAATAATTACGCTTTAAGGTCACGAAAAGTTTTTTTTTTTTTTTTAATAATTTTTTTTTTTTCGGTTGTGTTTTATAACTGAGCGTGATAAAATAAGCGAAAATGAAATCGATGAAACGGAAATATAAATTTACTTTTCAACTAAAGTTTATACCGCTTCTTCTATTTTAGGGGTTGTATGAATAAAGATCGATGTTTGATATTCACAAACCCACTTTTTTTAATATTTTTTTCCCCGCGATTATTTTGAGTATAAAAAAAAACAGATCAAGATCAGAGTTTGCTTGAAATGTGAGATTAATTAAAAAAAAATTAATTAATGATCTTACTTTTCGAAAGTTAGTAAAAAAAATATATGTATTTTTTTTTTTTTTTTTTTTTTTTTTTTTGCTACAGTTCATTGTTATTGTTACGTATTTTTTGACTGAGGAAAAGGGCAATTTTTTTTTAATGGAGGAAAAAATTGTTTTTTTTTTTTTTAAAGTAGGATTCGTTTTTGAAGCTTGGGGAGGAATCGATTTCAAACCATTTTAATTTACATTTGAATTGTTTTTAATTATTCTGTCGACACGAAACTCTGAGGGTTTTTCACGTTAATTGAAGTGCGCCCCTTATCCTCATCTCAAATATAAATTGTACTGATTTATGGACAAGCATGATTCTTTCTTTATTTTTATTTTTATTATTTAATTTTATTTATTTAACGGTAAACACTTCTTAGTAAGAGGTGTTTACCGCTGAATAAAAAATAAAAAAATAAAAAATAAATAAGGATTTTTTTTTCTAAATAGTAGTATTTCCCGGTTTTTCGGTTTATTTATTTATTTATTTATTTATTTATTTATTTATTTATTTATTTATTTATTTATATTGATATCAACAGCCTGAGCGGCCCATTACAGATTCAATTACATATTTAAATATCACAGAAAGAAAAAATTAAATAAAGAGAAAAGAAAAAAAAAAAAAAAAAATTTAAATAGTTACAAATCAAAATTAAATAAATTAAATATCATGAAATTGAATATCACAGATTGAGTAGAGTTAGAAGTTATCACAGCATAAAATTTATTAATTGAAGCTAATACGTTTTTAAAAAATATTGAACTAAGGTGCGTTTAAAGTGGTTTAGCGATGTGCAGTAGAGATCTAATTCATTTTTTTTGCAGAGGTCGTTAAAAAGTGATGATAATTTCGAAGCAGGTGAGATGAATCGCGATTTATTGACAGGAATTATGAAAGTTTCTTTTAGTTCGGTTTGATAGCACTATTTATGAACTACGCCTGTTGGCATACTTATTTATTATTTATTTATTTATTTATTTATCGTCCAATGCTGGCCAAACGGGCCCGATACATTAATCTTCCCTTTCACCTTTCTGCCTCAATCTTAATTTTTTTTTTTTATGCCTTTGTATTTTTGCCTACCTGTTGCTGTTTTTTTTTTTCTCCGTCGAATGCAAATATAGAACATCGATCAGAAACACCGTTCAAAAGAAATTCTTATCAAAAAGTAAAATCGTCGATAAACTTTCTAAAAAAGAAAAAAAAAAAGAGAAAGGATCAGATTATAAATTTAAAAAAAAAAAAAAATTCTTAGAAAAGTTTTAAAGGAAAATAAAAGCATTTCCAAGAATTTTATAAACCTATGAAACCTCCGCCTTTTTTTTTCTCTTGCCGTAAAATAAAAGGGGAAGGGGAAGAGGAACAGGATCCCAAATCCAATCGAATTATGCCCGAAAAAAAAAAAAAAAAAAAACCGCGGGGGTGGATCAAAATCAAAACTGATATCCCTCTGAATCTTATTTTCGGAAAAGGGTTTATTGATCCCGGTGCCGCATTTCAGTTTCGCTTGACCGTTAAATCGATAGTTTAAAACGGGGATATTATACCGGGAGAGGTGGTGGGCGCGAAATATTCCCGGATTTCCAGAAACATATCCTATAAAACACGGAATAAAGAATTACGAAAATTGAAGTATCGGGAAGATTCTCATACGAATTTTTTTTTCCTAGAAATCGCTAAGCACAGGAAAAAAAATATAAACCTGAAAAAAAAAGAGATGGAAAATTGTGGAGTGAACAAATCCGAATTTCCTTTTTTTTTTTTTTTTTTTACGGTCACACAAAGTTTTTCAAAAAATTCAGCAGCAAAATTTTTCGTCAGAGTGAGAGAAAGAAAAAAAAACAATATCCTTATTTCGTTTTTTTTTTCTTCCAAGTTTTCCTTTCTATTATTTTTGAGTAATATTGTTTCTGTCAACTTCAGAGTTAAATTAATCGCGATTATACTTTCTTAAAGTTTCGAATAATGCCGCGCTTGAGATTTTTTATTTTATTTTTTTATATAGAAAAAAAAAAAAAAGAAGTTCAATCAAGTTTTCCTTTTCCTCGGCTTCTTTACCTTGTCTTTTTTTTATATTTTTATTATTATTATTATTCCGTTTATTTAATTAAGAGGAAAAACCAAATTTACATAAATATTTTATCTTTACAAAGGAAGAAAAAATAATACAGGGTTTTTTAAATTTTTTTTTTTTTTTTGAAGAAATAAAAAAATGCGTGAGGTAGCTAATGTTTCGTTTGAGGGGGTCAAATGGAGAGGAAAAAAAATCATTGCGTAATACGTGGTAATGGTTTCCTTTTGTCCGCTTGAGATCATTTTCTATAATTCTTCCTTTTATTTCTGTTCCTCCAGGCAGTGGCGGAACATTTTGCAGATTTTTCTGATTGAGTATTAAGCTGTAGGGTGATGTATGTGAATTGGGAATGACGAGTGTTTTAATTCTCTTGTTGTTTTTTACACGAATTTGGAGGGGAGAACTTAATTTGAACGTTTAAAGCTCCCATCTTCTTCTTGTGCCAGGGATAAAATTTTGAGACTTAGTCGCTGAGAGGATCGGAATTTTCCACAAGGGGCGGAAAACCATTTTAACGTATGCATGGGTTTGGTTCGGTTCTGGTTTTGACGTAGGACTACGTCTTAGGGCTCGGTCCTGGGAAAATCTGTCTGTCCAGATGTCCGGTGTCGCACTGTTCGCACCAAAAATTTAATTAAAATTTGAATTAATTTTTCAATTTTTGAAGACTTTTAAGACTTTTTTTTTAATTTTCTAGAAAAATTACAAAAAAGTTTCTAAAAAATTTGTAAGCAATATTCTAATTTCTTGCTTTCGTTCATGTCGTCTAATTTTAACTTTAAATTTCTTGTAAATTTTACTTTAAAATTTCAAGCAATAAAATTTCTTCTAAAATTTTTAGAAAACTGGTTGCAAACTTTTTAGAAAATTTTTTGTAAATTTTCAAGAAACTTAACTTGTGTAAGAAACTTGAAAAGTTGCTAAAGCAAGGACTTGAAAATTTCTTTAAATTTTATTTAACTTTTTTTTTTTAGTTTTCGCCGTTTTTTAATACTTTTTTTTTTTAAAAACTTGTCTAATTTTTTTTAACTTTTGATATTTTTTATCAAAAATTTTAGTTTTTTTCGTGCCAGGAAATGAAATTGTATTTTTATCAAAAAATTCGAATTTTTGACCAAAATTTTATATAATTTTATTGTTTAAATTTAACGATATTAGGACAGTACCCCAAAGACGTAGTCCTAAGTAGGGATATGTCCCCATATCCCAATATGATTAACGTAGGACTACGTTTTGGGGGTCAATATGGAAGAAAATGTTTGTGGGATGTCTGTAACCGTCAATTTAGGCGCAATAAATTGTGCCAATATCAAAATGCAACTGCCATTTTTCATTTTTCTTAATCCGCATTGCAATTTCCAACTAGAACCTTTTTCGGATTTCGGATATTGTCACTGTTTTTAATTTCGATTGCTATTAAAAACAATGCTCGCTATTTTTTTGGCTATATCATTTTGTAATGCAACCGGCAAGTCTAAAATGTCCTTGAAAAATTTTTGAAAAATTTGCAACAGTAAGTTAAAATTATTTGGATATTTCCATAGAACGAAGGTGTTTTGGTAATTCATTGCCAATATTTCCGGTTTACGAAAATCATTATTTTTGTTAATAATATGAATTTTATTACCTTAAATATATTTAAATAAAAATAAGTATATTTATACGTCCATAATAGATTATTATTTAACCCGTTCGAACCGGGTGATCCTTATAAGCTTCCTTCAAGAAATTATGGGAACTTAATTTCTTGATGGAAGTTTATAAGGAAAATAATTTTCGTTACAAAACATTAAAAAATAATTTTCGTAACAAAACATTAAAAAATAATTTTCGTAAATTCAATAACGAAAATACGAAATAAATACATTAGTAAATAAAGGATATTTAACAACTAAAATTTTAAAAAAATAGAACGCCGAACGTGATTTTATACTTCAATCCCACTTTAATTTTTTTTTTTAATACTTAATTAACGCCCGCACTTTTTTTAAATTCTAACACTATTTTTTTACGAGCCGACAAGAATTTGTGCTCCTTTATCAATTTTTTTTTTCTGAGCTATCAGCACATTTTGTGTTGCTCAAAAATTTACTCCCAACGATCCTAAAGAAGTTTCCTAAAGAAGGTCAAAAGTTGAAAAAATTTATTCCCAACGATCCCACGTTTTAAATAACTTAAAATTTGGGCTAAGACCGAGACCGAGACCGAGTCCATATCCATAATCCATAAATAGGTTGAGACGGGCAAATCGTTTGCATTTCTTGCATTGAAAATATTTTTCATTACAAAGTACAGCGTAAAATAGTCTGTAAATACTTCCACTTTGCACTGTGTGATGAAAGTGACTTCAAACCATCTCGACTCATACACCTCATACCTATGACGAGATTTTTTCCCTTCAATTGACGAAATTTTCGATTAATTTCTTCTACGGTTCGACTGTACACGCATTTTTCCCCGTCTAACGGTTTTAAATTTCCCGGACGATAATCACGTAGATGACACGTAGGGAAAACCGAATTAAAACTTCCCGTTTTCTGAATCAATCTCCGTGATTGAGATTTTCTTAGTCCAAGCCACGGCCTCGTAACGGGATCTCTTTTCTCCCCCCTATACGTTTTTGTTTGTGTAACCGACCTATTATTGTCATCCGTTTGAAAATTGTTTAGATCTGTTCACTGGAACTCGATAATCCTTTCTCGAAAAACCTTTTGAAATCTTGTCCTACACATCAGTGAGCAATTCATTCTCTTTTCCTTTGAACCAACATACAGCTCAATGCTTTTACCCTAGATTTCCCATTTAGTGCCTTAGCGTTTTAAATCATAATCCGCAGTATCCGCCAAACAAACCAAACCAAACCAGAAAAAAAAAGAAAAACTTTTTTTTTCCTATTTTTTCTATTTGCCGACCTTGAAAATAAAAACCAGGAGAAGATATTTGACCTTGTCTCGGATTGGTCGTTTGGTATTCAACAAAATTATGATCTATTTCCGAGTTAAGAACTCGTTAGAGGCACTTACAGAGCGATTCTTGAAGAATAACGAAGGAGAAATTGGAAGAAAAGTTTTTTTTTTCTTTTTCCCCGAATGAGGGGGGAAAAAAATTCTTTTTTTATTCTCCTCATTTTTTTTTTATGATACTCATCTCTACGGTAACACCCTTGTCAGCCCCATTTAACACCAATTTTCTTTTTTTTTCTTTTTAACTTTTATATAAATTCATGCGGTTAATTTTCCGATGACGCGGAGAACGAGGGGTTTTCCGTCACCCGTTCATCCGGATAATTGTCCTTTTTAGTGATTATTATTTATTTATGTATTTATTTTCTAATGAAATTTAGCGGAAATCTGGAATAATAACGAACACTGATATTTTTTTTTTTTCCTTCACTTCCTCTCGAAAATGATGTTTAAGAGGATATCGTGGGAAGAAAAGTAAAGAATAAAGAAAATGGATTTGGAAATAAAAGAAAAAAAGAAAAAAAATACAAGTAGGAGTATAACGGGAGATGTGAAGTAGGATATAACGAACGGGACAATGAAAAGAAAAAAACGAAACGATGAAAAAAAAGGAAAAGGAAGGAAATTTTGTGGGTAGAAAAGTAAAAAGATATTAGAAAGATTTTTAGGAAACAAAGGGAAAGAATATATAACCAGACATCCTTGTCAGTTAAAGATGTATAAATGTTTATGTGAAAGGGAAAATGAAGACAGCCTGAAAAGCAGCAGTGCCGTAATGATTCTCTTCGCCGTCCCTTTTTTCGAGCTGTTATAATTGAATTCGGTTAAGAGCTTAGGGAAAAGGAAGGAAATTTTGTGGGTAGAAAAGTAAGTGGCTTCTGTCTTTTCCGAATTTGTTTGCTCCCACGTTTTTTACTCTATGTTGACAAGTTCTACTCCCAGAGCACTATAAGAGCTATTCAGCATTGTAAAAATTCAGCAAGGACTCAATTTCTGGTCTTCAAAATACCACGCTTGTTGGCGATGTGCAAGGGGCAAGATAAACAGATCAACTTGTGTTGGATACCGTCCCATGAGGGCATCAGAGGGAATGAAATAGCCGATACTGTTGCTAAGAAAAAGACAACACATGGGATTCCGTCTTTATTTCAAGCATCCACTGGCAATATCTGCGCCCGACATAAAGAGGGAATAATGCAGAAATGGGCCACGCAGTGGAATACGTCATTGGAGGGTCATCCTTTTCGGTCAATTCAACCTCACTTTAAAAGAGAATCATGGTTTAATAAATTCCAGTTTTCAAAGGCCATGATATCTACCTTATGTAGGATACGGACAGGGCATTCAAGCGCCTCTTTACACCTGAGACGCCTAAATATGGTCAACCATATTTCGGATTATCTTGATTATCTTGAGGTTTTGGAGAGCTTTTCCTCATGATTTAATTAGTAAACCTCAGACGCCACTTCAAGTCAATCAATGGTAAGCTTAGATGATGATCAGTGTGAATGTTGGACAGGAATCGCCGACCCGGCGCTCCTAAAACAGTGGAAGACATACTCAAAGGAAGCCAACATGTCTACCAACATCTGGTGACATCTCTCTCAATCCAACATCGTATGTGGTGGTCGACTTTAAGTGTCTCGGATATTGCTCATTGCCCGCTTAACAATACCCCTCCATTTGTCCCGGTCATTGGCCTGTCGGCACGCTTTCTTTAGGGTTCACTATGTCAATTTAGAGATTAGTTCTGTTCACCTAGTTGGCGAACGTCCTCTTCCTCTTTTGCCTTCCGGCTTATCTTGTACCACAAGTCTCTCCATCGTATCATGACGAGAGATGTGGCCGAATAACTTGTGGATCCGGCTATACGTCATTGACGAGAGTCGCTGAGTCAGCTTGATCTCATTTAAGACAGACGTGTTGGTCCTCCTAGCTGTCCAGGGTATTCGGAGCAGCCTTCTCCAAACCCACATTTCGAAAGCATCTATTCGCTTGCTATCACTGGCGCGAATCCCACAGGTCTCACATGCATAGGAAAGACGGGAAAATACCTTTAAATAAATGAAAATACCTTTTTTTTTCTGGTGACATACCTTCAAATAAAGAGATAAAATTCTAATTCCACGATTGTGTTGGCCAAGGGGTGCGTTCCGAAAGCCATTGATAAAAAAAAAAGTTCTTTCTATTGGCCACTTTCCGGACCTGTCTATACGAAGGCCGTATAGTCAGGTCCTTTCATGTCTCTCTTAACTACGCATATTTTAGTTCTAAAACGGGCCACTGTTGGCGCTGCGATCTTGAGAGACGCAGCATGTCTAATCGTTTTAAGTTAAGATTCACATACAAATTAAAGCAAGAGAAAGTTGCCGCCATCGTTGTGTACAAATCTCAAAGACCAATCAAAAAGCGTCTCGAGTAGCGCTTGCGGTGATAGAAAGGAAGAACTAATTTTCGCGCAGTTTTACGGGTCAACATCTCCCATGTATAAGGGATAGGAGTTTCCGGACCTGTCTATACGACCGTGCTATTGGCTAGACGGCGGTGATATGTATCACTTTCAACTCACGTGAAACGAAATATTTTTTTTTAACAACAACTTTATTAAATTGAAGTAACTCAACGAAAGAAAACTTATTTACCTGTTTCATCCAACTTTGACATAAACTTAAAGGCGATTTGCACGCCCTTGTCGTTTATAATGGAAAATGGGACGACCATTTATCCCATTAGTTAAATCTACCTGAAACATGTTATACCGTTCTGCTCGATTACAACCAGTTAACTGCAAGAATGGGATTTAAGGAGAGCCTGAAAATTACGAGAAAACCAACAAAAAAAAACAAAAAAGAAACAAAACGGAATGGAAAAAAGAAAAGAAAAAAAAAACTGTAACGGAAAAGCTTTAAAAAATACGTGACAACTTATTTTAGCTCGGAACTGTTTGCATTTAGCTTTATGTTCTACACTACGCTTGTTTATTTTTACAGCTGGATATTACTCAGTCCATAACTCTGGAATTCATGATATACGAAATGACCTCGCATTTTGCTGCTAACAAAAATTAATCAACCTTTTTCCCTTTATTGTCGCCGTTCATTTATCCCTCTACGGGAGTTTTTTGACAAGAGGACAGTAAACACTAATTTTATTATTTGAGATGAGAGGAAGGGAGAGGAGGGGGCGGACAAAGGTGGAGAGGGAAATACAGACGAAAAAAAAAAAAAACTCTGGGAATTTGGTATGCTACATTATTTAAACTAGGAATTACGCGGGGGTAAAAGAGAAAATAAGCATTTTACTTTTTCGGTAACTGTAAAATTTATGTTACCGTAGGTAAACGAATGTTTCTCAGTGTCAAACAAACCCGAGCTGCGAGACTAAATACGACATTCTTTATTCATCAACCTCATCCGTCCAAATGAGGGTATGCCACACCACAGACACACTACTTTTCAGATACTACCCCCGTTTGTAGTTTATGAAGAAGGCTCGGATAAAAAAAAGCGTTGAATTTTTTTTTGAATTTTAAAACGGCGTAAAAACTGCGTGAACTCCCACTCCCTTTTTTTTTGTACAAATTGATTTATTAAATAACACAACTTTGAAGAGGTTATACGCGTGAAGCTGTTTTGTGTGAGCAGTTGCAACCGCAAACTGACATGAAAGCGCGGGGAGGAATAAAATCCGAATCAGCAGTTGAGACAGGTTGATGCGTTTGAAATGATGATGTACCCGGGATTGTGATTCCTGTTCGGTTTAGCTGACTATCATTGCGTATTTAGTGAATTGGCAGTCTGTTTACCTCTTCCTCTTTGACATCCTCCGCCTGTGGCTGCCTCTCTATCCATTCGTTCTGGTCTTGCGTTCGTTTTCCTTTGTTTCTTGTGCAGCGTTATTCGAGCGTTAGTCATTTACGAATATCCAATGGATATCCTTGGATATCCTTGGATGGATATTGTTGGATGGATATTGTTGGATGGATATCGTTGGATGCATATCCTTAGATTAATTTCCATAAATGGAAATCCTTGGATGGATATCGTTTATGAATGGGTTTCCTTGGAAGTCCTTGGATGGATTCCCTTGGAAATCCTTGGATGGATATGCTTAGATGGAATTACTTAAATGGATATCCTTGGAAATCCTTGGATGGATATCGTTGAATGGATATCCTTGGAAACCCTTCGATAAATATCTTTAAATAGATTTCCTTGGGTACATATCCTTAGATGAATTTCCTTGGAAGTCCTTGGATGGGTATCCTTGGAAATCCTTGAATGGATATCCTTGGATGGATCCTTGGATCTTGTTGAGTCGGCGTGGATCAGCTATTGTTGAAACTGGATGGTAGGAGCAAATGATCGGCTTTACTAAGCTTTTGATTGTGGTGCTTCGAGGAGGGTAGTGCTTCCTTTCGGGAACTAATTCTGGCTCTTGCTTCCTACCTTTTGATTTCCCTGTCCCGTAGCTTTCATTGCTCTCTTGGTAGGAGAGGGTTTCCACATCAGACGTAGTCGCTAAATCTTGGAGAAGTAGTCGTTTTCTCGATTCTTGATCTGCGATCTTGGAGGTTGGTCGCGCCTGTGTGATCCTGTCTGGGTTTGTTGGTAGATGACTACCCTCTATGTTTGTGATCCCTTTTGCTCATAGCTGATACATGCATCCACCGTTCTTTTTTCTATTGCTCACGGTCCGCTTATATTCAGCGCATTTTTAAGCTCCATCAAATGTCGGGGGAAAAAAATTATTCCGAATTCGTTCCGACGTAAATTTTTTAAAAGCAACAGATAACCTTCATTTTCCGAAGTTGTTATTAAAAAGAGTCACCGCAATATCTTTATGTGAAAAGAATGCGATTAAAAAGTTTTCTTTTTTTGGTTGATTGTTTGGCCTAATCAAATTTTTGCTCCGTGAATCAGAACAAACGAACTGAGAAAAAGGAAAAAGAAAAAAATCAAAAGTTTAGCAAAACTTTGAATTGTTTCTTTAAAAAAAAATTCATATCTGTTTAAATTTTTTTTCGAGTCTTACAAAAGATTTCTCTAAACTTTCCCCGGGTCTTGCTTTTTTTAACCCCCCCCCCCCCCTTTCCCCCTTTGATTTAGAGAATGATCAACTGGAAATAAGAATTCAAAATTCGTTCGAATCTTAAGGAAATTTTCTTTCAAAAAAGCAATCTTTCTTCCTCTTTTTTTTTTTTTTTTTTTTTTTCTTCCTCTTTTATTCTTTTGAAAAATCTCGATCCCGGTTTAAACGTCAATAAAGTTTTTTTTTTTTCCTAATTAAAATAATTTTCTTCCTAAAAAAAAAAAAAAAGAAATTAAATTATTTCGAATAAAAAAACCAGCAAGCGTTTCGATGTTTTTGTATTTTTCTCGGAATTCTCCATAGTATGAAAAACATCAAAGATCGCTGTAATTTAGCGAAAAATGAACTCGATTACCCTTTTTTTCCTGTTTTTTTTTTTTTTTTTTTTTTTTTTTTTTTTTCTTTCTATAATGGTAACAAACAGCACAACCATTAATCAAAGTGTAGCCGTTAGATCATCCACGCGGTTTTTGATTTACGTTAAACTTATTTACACAACCCGATATTAATTTTAACAACAAAAATATGATTTGCTTTTTTTTTTTTTTGTGATTTATTAATCGAAGAATCGGGAGAGTTCTTTTTTTCAATATCGCTTTTTTTTTTTTTTCAAATTAAAAATGAAAAGGATAGGAAAAAGAAAATTCGAGTTTTTGTGATTAAAAAACGGTCGACAGATTTTACTCTCTGGATGCGACATCATAAAAGTTACAAAGTTGTCTGTGTTTCGAGATTACTTCAGAAACTTGTATATATTCATCAAAATTTAAGAGTTTATAAACTTAATCTCTCTTCTTCTGGAAACGCGAGTTTAATCGCGAGCCCGTGAAATTTTCGCCTTTTAGTTTTACCCAAAAGGTCTTTTTATTCATTAATTATATTTTACGAATTGAGTGATAAGTGGCAGGGGTCCGAAGCCGATGCCAATGCCGATGCCAATGCCAGCCAGCCGGTGCTGGCATTGGCCTTGTAATTATGAAAAAGAAATTTTCCGGTAAAAAAGTCGAGTTCTTTAAATTTAACATGCATAAAAAATGCATAAATTTTTATACATAATTTATGCATTTTTTATGCATGTTTAATTTATACGTGATTTTCACTTAGTTTATGCATCTCTTTACCGTACGGGGTGGCGCCGCCTAATTTTGGATAAATCCTCTACCACAAGTAAAGAATTTCTTTAGTAGAGGAAGAAAAAAAAAATCCGAAACCAAATTTAAAATCAACAATTTTAAAAATATGATCAGAATTTGGATCCTCTTCATTTCCCTGAGAGAAAAAAAACGTTAATTATAATTCCTCTTTGAACGAAAAGGGAAACCCACTCAGGAAGAAAAGAAAAAAAAATTAATAAAGATATCATGCAAAAAGTGATTATACGTTTACTATTAAAAAAAAAAAAAAGCCGTACGGCTTCCTTCTGTATTTCCCCTTTTTTTTTCTCTCGGAAACCATTAATCCAGGGCCTAAACGAAAAAGCCTTTTCAAACAAGGTTATTTTCATTGTCTAAAAGCCATTTTATAAATCTCCGAATTTTAATTACAGATTCAAGATGCGGAGAAAATCCCGATACATCTCACCCCCTCCTCGCCCCACCGGTTTTGAGAACTAAGGGGGGGGGGGAGAAGGGAAACTTCTCGGTTTCCTTGACGTTCTCTCATACGCTTGGCAAGATTTTGCCTATTCGGAATTAGTTATTCCAGGTTCTCAAAGCAAAAGGAACAAATCTCCAAAGTTGACGCTTTTCCTTTTCATTATGTTTGGTCCTCTTCCTCCCCCCCTCCCCTTCTTTTAAGCTTCCCCGGTTCATCCCCCCTTACCCCCCTTTTTCGTTTCCGAATCTTTTTGCGTTTGAATAGAAACTTAAAGGATTTGATATTGAATGATGATTTCCTTTATTTTCCTCTAACAGTCTGTAACGATTGTGTATTTTTGGTCCATTAAAAATTTTAACTTTTTTTTTTTTGGAACCCATTTTATTTTTCTTAAATTTGGGATCCACCCCTTTTTAAAATTTTTAAACCATTAAGACTAGAGGAACCAAAGGCAGTTCAATTTGCGAATTATTTAATTTAATATTACATAAGTTAAGAACGCGACAATAATTCAAGTAAAAATAATCGATTTTACTTTCTCTTTCAATCGATCTCATTGATTTTCATATGAAACTTAAACTTTGTTTAAAATTCGATCTCGCGTAAGCTAAATATCTAAATATCCATTTTAGGATTTTATGAACTTACTAGAAGCATCTAGAATTTTTCTTAACTTTTTTTTTATTGACAATTTCCGCTTTTAATTACAAACTTTTTTTTTATTCTTTTCTTCATTGTTAATTAGGTTAATCCGTTAATTAACCTATAAATTAATTAACGGATTAACCCCAACAAGAAGGAAACGTCCAAGTTGATTTTCAGTCCCTTTTGGCTTAATTTTTGAAATCAAAACGGGACTAGATTTTCATCTCGGAGAAAAAATTAAACGCGGAAGAATAATTTTTCATTATCCTCAGGTTTGACAGGAAACTGACTAGGTCATTAGATCGTTTTCCACAGAACCGATAACAAGTTAAATCTTTGAAGACTGTGATACTTTTGTTTTACATGTGATTAATTTGTAAGAATGTTTAATCGTCTGAGTTTTTTTTCCAACTAGTTGTCTTTTTAAATATTTTTTTTTTTTTTTTTTTTTTTTACTAATAAAAAATCGAAAGAAGACAAAAATGTTAAAATTCAGAAAATTGATTTAGTGGAAAATGACGCCATCGATGTGATTGTTTAATTTTTTTTTTTCGCCACAAGGAAAACTTGTAAGTTGATTCATATATTCTTTTATTTCAATCTGGATATCTTGTTAATTAGTTTATTGTTTTATTTCGTTGCGATTTTCTTTTTTTTTTCGAGTTTGATTTCGTTCCACTCTGTGGAATTCGATTTTCGTTGCTTTTATTTTTTTGATCAACCGGAGAAAAAATTTACTGATGTTTTCCCAACTCGGGCACATTTTTTTTTTATTCGCCAATTTTTTTTTTTTTTTTAAATTTTGTAAATGGCGAATGAGAAAAGAAAAGTAGTTTTCTTCATTGTATTAATCTTTTGTTTTGTAAAATCGTTTCATTTAGCTGGTTGATTCCAACACGAGGAAAATCCGACATGGTTGGACATTGCTGATGCCTGTTAAAACCTACGAGATAGATGACCATTTTTCGCGCTCCTGTGCTTTGTGGAAATTTCAAGGAAATTCGGTTTACCGTCTACGATTGGTTTTAGTTTCGGTGTGAAAGCTTTGGATTATATCGAGAGCATTTTTGGATCATGTCGAGATCGGTTTTGGATTACCTAGCATCATGATGTGTTGGTTAAGGACGAACAATTTGGACACATCGGCTTTATTGGATCCATTTCCATGTCTAATCATCGAACATGTAAAGTTGGTAAAACCCGTAAGTTTTCCCCGGTTTTATTTTTTCGGTAAAATATCGGTTTAATTAAAAAGCGAAAGAGAATAAATGAATCGACCTCGATTGAATCTCATAGGATTTTTGATTTTTATGATTTTAGAATTTTAAAGAGAAATCTGTTTAAAATTGAATCAGAAACGATTAAATTCAAGTTATTTTAAATCGTTATAATATATATGTACATTTTTTTCGTTAAATATCGCAGATGGAATTAGTTGTAAATAGTCAGTTTTCTAGTTAAGCGGTTGTTACTCTAGTCAAAATTGGTTTTGTCATGTTTCGACTTGTTGGTTTCTTTTTGATTAAGGAAATAGTTTTTTGGTATTGAATATGTGATACTTAGTCTCTATATTTTTTTTATTTTAATATTATTATTCTTTTTTTATATTTCGGATCGTTCTGAATTTTGCTTAATAATTGTCGAATTATTGTTATTATGCTTTATTCTTTTCTTTCTTTGGATTTCGAATAAAAGTTTAGAAAAGGTCGACGCTTGACCTCACCCCCTACTGCTCTACCGTCTTTTGGATATTTTTTTTTTTTTGGTTATATTTTTGATTAGAATTGCCGGCTCCGTTACGGTTGTTGTTGTTGTTATGACCGAAACGACACCAGCGTTACAAATTGGCGCCCGATACGTGGAGCTTTTCTAAACTTTTATTCGTTTGGTTTGATTGATTTTATTTTCTTGCTTTTTGGTTTTGGTTTTGTTCTTATTTACTAATTTTATTTTCATTTCAATTTAACACTTTGGTATTTTGATTTGTTGCAATTAGGTAACATTTGAGTCGAATTTGGTTATAGTCTTTCTTTTTGTTATTGATTATTAATAATGGTACTGCAACACATTACTGCGATTTTAGATAGAAGACAGATTATTGATACTTTACTTGAAATAGATCCGAATTATGTCATAGAGGAAAGAACGTTATTGAAGCAATTGAGAGCAGAGCTTATTGATATTTGTAGAAATGACGTAAGAGCTGACTCTATTCTTCGAAAACGGGTAGCATCATTGATTTTAGGTTATGCAGAAGATCCTCAACAGGCGACGGAACAGGATGTGTTGGATAAATTTTCGAACTTGAGAAGCCCAGGAGCGGGAGAAAATTGGATTTTGACATTCAAGCGACATTCCCGGGCTTCAACGTCCAAAATCTCATTAGGAACTATGAGGAAATTGGGGGGGATACGGCCAACAGCAACAACAACCGCATACTAGTAATCAGGTTGGACAGGAGTGCTCAGCAAAGCAATCCAAGTTTCCAGCTGTATCCACCTCAGTCGAACACAGGTTTTGGATTGTCTGGGGCCGAAGGGGCTAGACCGTGGAGACGTATTCTTTTCTGGGCATTGCGCCCCGCCCCAGGTGTCGGGAAAGCGTATACAAAGAAACCCCGTACACAAGACCGCAAGTGGTGGCGAGATGCCACATCCTACACGAGGTGGCCCTGTTCAACAACTTAGCAAAGACTGCGGATCTAGACTGGGAAGTCGATAAACATTCCTGGGGGAGAAGTGCGTGGTACCCCCAGTATTAGGTAGATGGCCAAGAAAACGCAAGCAACGGAACGCTAGGCTGCCATTCATCTCGACCAGCGCCGGGGAAAACGGCGAACCACAAACAACGGGAGTCGAAGATAACCATGTCAGATAAGCCAACGGAATAGTTCCCAGGTGGGCACGGCGCTTGCGCCCGAATCCCACCCCAAGACTTGCTCGGCAAGCTGGGGCTGCCCCTCGGAGACTGGGGGGCAAACTGGCATTGAAGGAGGAGGCGACGGCGGGAGCGAGGGACCGGCTCCGCCGCCGGTGAGGATTACTGGAACTGAGAAGGCGATTGCGACGGTGGGAGTGGGTGACCGGGCTCCACCGCCGTGAAGGCAACTGGAAATGAGAAGGCGAATGCGACGGGGGAGTGGGTGACCGGGCTCCACCGCCGGTGAATGCGACTGGAAATGGTAGTAAAGGCAGTACGGCGCAAGCCAAGACTGTAAATATCGCTCCGTTGTTCAGGGGAGCGGCAGGCTGGGAACGAAACCCCAGACGTCCGCCTCCAAGATTAAACCGAGCGCGATAGGGAACGCCAGGAGGGGGAAACTGGCAGAGACCACGGATAGGGCGGCAGCCTGTATGACAACCTGAAGGATAAAATTACCCAGCTCAGGAATTGGTCAAGGCGAACGCGAATACGAAAACGGAGATAAAGCGACTCAGCGAGGATCTCTATCAGAAGATCGTAGAAGCTGAGGAAAAAGCAGAAGACGAAATCGAGGAATTACCGGTCGAACCGGCCACGCAACGAACAGCCGTGGCTGAGTGCGAGAAATGTAAGAGGAAAGCGGAGACTGAGGAGACGACTTCGTCTACGCAGACCCTTCCCCTCAAGGTGCTCAAGACGATGGAGGAAGCAGCGGCAGTGAGAGCTCTGCTGGATGCGGGATCAACGACGAAACAGAGATCTCATCATGCGTCCCTGGCCTCTGCGCACCTTCCTCAACACTAGAATGGTGGGAGGTAGCATCCTATCGGATACAGACAGCGATGTGAGAATACTGTGGTAGATACAAGCAAGCGGATGGTCGGATAAAGACCCTTGCTGTCATTGCCCGTGCTGAAGAGTTATCTCAAGAAGCACAGTCTTCAGGGCGAGCAGACCTGGATATCGAGCAAAGCGAAATGCTTAGTCACGGAGAGGGCGAGGACACGCAGCCAACCAAGAGACGGCGAGTCATCATACAGGGACTCCCAATGCCCTGTACAGCAGGAAAGCTCGTCGAGACTTTTGCAGGCCTCAAGAACAGACTCGGGGAGTGTAACGAGCCGCTAGAGGTCGCTGTTGGGCTACCCGAGGGAATGGACCGGTTACGCTGCGCAAGGTAGCAGAGGCTACTTTGGCGAATGGCGAAGCGAAGGCTAGAATATACACGGGAAAGAACAAGGGAGGCAATCCACGGCCGAATCCAAACGAGGCAACAGACCGGAACTGCTACGGTCTGATCTCCGGGAAAGCCGGAAAACGTACGCAGATACGCTGAGAGCTCTCAGGGGCGATCAAGCCAGAAGAATGTGGAGTTACGGTACAGCGCACCAAAAAACTGATAAAGGGGCATCCGCCTCGTCATCAGAGAACGCAGAGCTGGTGCGCGAAACGAGTTTGTAAAGAAGGTCAAGGAGGTCGACGCAGCGGAAGAGGTCCAGCTAAAGGCGCGACAGGCTGCCGTCCTTATCATGGACCTGGATGAGACGGTCACGCAAGAGGAAGTCTCCGCAGCGGTCACAGCTGCGGGAAGAACTTCAAGGATGTACAGTAGGTCAGATCAGGAAGGGAGTGGGAGGAAGCTATTCAACTACGGTGCTGCTCCCCCAGAAGCAAGCGAGTGAGCTTTGCAAACTGACGAGAATCAAGGTGGGATGGCTCAACTGCCGGGTCAAACCAGCCTTTTCGTCACCAGGTGCTTTAACTGCGATTCTCTGGAGCACTTGGGAAAGACTGTAAGGAAAAGAAGGGATCGGCCAAAAGATGCTTCCACTGTGGCATGGAGGGTCACCTGGCCCAAGATGCAAAACGAACCACGCTGCCTCTCCTGTAAAGAGGAGGGACACAGGACCGACTCGATGGCTTGTCCTGTCTATCGATCGAAGGTCGAAGAAATGCGGAAGAACCAACGGAAGGGAGCGAGGGATTCCGGGAAGCCTAATGGCGACACCGATAATCCAAGCAAACGTAAATCGAAGTAGAGTAGCGATGGATCTACTCTACGCAGAGGCGAAGAGCTCCGGCTATCAGGTCATCGCCGTAGCTGAGCCAAATAAAGCGTGGGTAAACAACCCGAGTTGGGTGACCGATACAAGAAAAGATGTTGCGCTGATGTGCATGACGGGGCACCAAAGGTGATCAGCAGTGGTGGAGGCGACGGATTCGCATGGCTCGAATTTGAGGAGTACGTCGTGTATAGCTGCTACACCACAGTACATGGAATTAAATAAGTTTAGAGACGAAATTAGGAATATACAGGAACACGTCAGGACGACGACAAAGGAAGTTGTCATTACCGGAGATTTCAACTCGGACTCCGTTGTGTGGGCTCAAGGGTGACAGACACCAGGGGAGACATAATCATGGACTGGACTGCAGCCAGTTCCATGGTCGTGTTGAACGATGGCCTGTTCCCGACATATGTAGCCAGGGTTTCGAGTCATTCCAGATCTGACGCTTTGTACTGAGAAAATAGCAGAGAGAATAGAGAACTGGAAAGTACTGCAGGACAAAGAATCGCTTTCTGATCACGTGTGGATCTCTTTTGAGATCAAGCCGGATCGTAACAGACCTCGAGAAATAACTCCGAGGACCGCTAAGGGTGGCGGATCACTACGGAGCGCATCCTCAATTCATTGACAGAATGAAATCTGTGTTCGCGCAGATTGGGGAAAATCTGGACGCCAAAGCCTGCGAAGAAGCAATGGCTACGGCATGCGACGAACGTTCGAGAAGAAGAAAGGAGGAATGGGCGAAAAGAAGTCTATTGGTGGACTCAGGAAATCGCGGACATAAGACGCGAATGTATCTCATGGCGTCGGAAGGTCGTACGTGGGACAGAGACCGAAATGTTACGGAGGAAGATCGCAGAGAGCGACGTACTGCATACGCGACGAAACGACGTATGCTTTGCTGGGCGATCCAGAAAGAGAAGGAAAATTCTTGGGCAAAACTTATCTAGACCTAAACGAAGATATATGGGGACTAGGTTACAAGATAGCCACGAAGAAGCTTAAACTGGGTGGCATCCGGCTTTAACGACTGAGGAGCAGATGGCGATAGCGAAGAAGCTATTTCCCGATCATGGGGTGACAGTGTGGCCCACGGAAGCCGTCGACGATGACCCTCACCTTTCACGGAGGAAGAGGTCAGAAATGCATGCGCACAAATCAAGACTGGCAAGGCACCGGGTCCGGACAACATCACCCCAGAATTGATCAAGGCCCTAGTGGCAGACTGTACAAGGAGGTTACGATGATCATGATACGGCTCTCAAAGATGGGATATTCCCGCGGAATGGAAGGTAGCGAGACTTGTGCTCTTGCAGAAACCGCCAAAAGCTGGACAGCCTACTGGATATAGACCACTGTGCTGCTTACTAACGTTATGGGGAACTACTGGAGCGCCTCCTATTGGGCGCCTGAGGAGACAGAAGCTCCCGGACCTGCGGATAACCAATATGGATTCCGGAAGGTAGATCAACGGTACACGCCATAAAGAAGGTGCTAGAAATTGGGCAACATGCAGCTCGAGGGCGTATCAGGTACGCAATATGCTGCCTGATAACGCTAGATATCAAGAATGCGTTCAATTCGGCACCCTGGAAGAAGATTGTAAGAGCTTTGAAGAGAAGGAATACACCACTTACCTGATCCGCATCATCAAGAGCTACTTCGACAATCGTTGGGTGCTCATAACCGATAAAAGAGTGCGGTGTGACGGCGGAGTCCCTCAGGTTCAGTCCTGGGACCGTATCTCTGGAACGTCTTGTACGACGAGATATTCAGGCAGATCTCGGGGATGGGTAGAGTTAGTGGCCTTTGCGGATGATCTAGCCATACTCGTCACAGAGAAAACAAGAACAGATGTGGAAAACCTCGCCAATCAAGCTTTGGAGATCATCATAAGGAAGATCAAGCGTATCGGCTTGGAGATAGCACCGGAAAAGACGGAAGCCATCCTTCTGAACACGAGAAGGTTTACATCAGTGGTTTGTGTTAAAGTGGGTGATACCGTCATAGAGACACAGAAGAGTGTGAAGTACCTCGGGGTTTGGCTCGAGACGACATGAAAACGAAAGTACACGTACAAAAGGCCTCTGAGAAGGCGGAGAAGGCATCTAGTAATCTCTGCCGACTCATGCCAAATGTGAGAGGACCTAAGTCAAGTAAACGAAGAGCCTTGGCAAATGTAGTTTTATCGATAGTATTGTACGGTGCTCCTGCATGGGAAGGAGCGATCACATCAGAAGCACTGTATAAACACTAGATGGCACGATGCGGAAGGCGCTACTACGAGTATGTAGTGCTTATAGAACGGTGTCTACTGCTGCAGCGGAAGCGATTGCAGGCATTCCGCCTGTACGATGCTAGCAGCCGAACGAAACCTTCTGTTCAACACGGGGGAGATAAGAAGACTGCAAGAGTGCAGACGTTGGAGAGATGGCAGGAGATGTGGGAGGACCCTACGGCTACGAAGGCGAAGTGGCAGGAGGCTCATCCCAGACATCCGCCTCTGGAGCAACCGAAGCATGGAGAAGTCACATACCACTTGACCCAGGTTTTGACGGACACGGGGGTTTGGAGACTACTTCCTCAGGTTAGGCTGGACGACAGCGACCTATGCTGGTACTGCGGGGAACAGATAGTGCGGAACATACCATCTTCAGATGCAACAGATGGGAGCAGATTAGGGGACAACGGAGCAGACCGTGGGGGCTCAGATTAGTCCAGACGACATCGTTGGATTGATGCTGCAATCTAAGGATCACTGGAACGCGATTGCGGAGTTCATCACGACAGTCATGAAGGAGAAAGAGGCTACAGAGCGTGCCATGGGACGATAAGGGGCGGCCGGTCCTGAAGTAATGCCAATAGCAGTTCCGGGACCGGTTGTCGGTGTATTACGGTGGGTTTTTAGCCAGTAGAAGTCTGGCACTGCCCTTAGCTGTGTTCTCTAAGGGCGTCCATGAGGATTTTCCCATCGTACCTCAAAAAAAAAAAAAAAAAAAAAAAAAAAAAAAGGTTTTGGATTGTCTGGACTTGTTTCTGCCACGCCACCATCATTCAACATGGATGACATTCTCAAATTGATTGATCGTTTAGGGGATAAGTTTATGGCGTGTGGAAAAACCGGTAATTCTGGGAAGTCGCGTACGTTAAACTTCATTAAAGAATGCGGAAGGAGAAAAATCGCTTTTTCCGGGGCAACGAATGAAAGGGTCATTTTGTTCATTGAAAAGGTCGATGAAGTGGTGAAGATTATTCAGCCAACGGATTCTGAGATCTTAGCCAGTTTTCACAGCTCTTGAAGGATTCTGCGTTGATACACTACAAGATGCACGAAAAGAACTTCGTCACTTGGGCTGATTTGAAGAAACATCTTCTCCAGGGTATGCGGCCACAAACGAGGAATCCCAAGCATTCGCCAAGATGGTCCAGCGGACTCAACTTCCGGCCGAGTCCATTGACACTTACGTCGCGGTCATCTACAATCTGAATAATATTTAACGACACCGCTTGACGATAACCACTTATTGGGCTTATTTTAGGAAATTTACATCCCGAGTATCAGAAGGCTATTAACGATAAGCTGATTTTCACCGTAACGATTTACTACTCCATGGACGTAAACACGAAAAACTCGTTTCGAAGATGGCAGGATATCGGCCACCACCCAATTCACTGTCTTCGAATGAGATTTTGGACTTCAGTATCCTTCGAGCCGCATAGTCCAAATTTTAAATCGCACCGTATGTTTCGAATTCTAATAACGACATGCCGGACGTCCGAGATCAACGTTAATGAAGTTGAAATCACTCAAGGGGAGCAAGAAGAAAAATGCTACGTATGCATGCGCCCTCAAATATGGTCAACCTAAGCAGACGTCGACGACGACGAAACAAGCGAATCCTGCACCGAAAACGATAATTTCTCGAACCGCTAGTTTATCCAACGATTTGACATGCTTTAATTGTAATGAGAAAGGTCATGTAGTGAAGAGACTGCACTAAGGGCTTGTTAAAAATGCTACATTGTTTTAAATTAGGATTTACTAAGTTTACATGTCCGACTTGTAAACCAACTCAACCTGCAGTTGCATCCAGTGAAGTAAGGGAAAATCTGACTCGGAAAACTGAAAAGGGATCACGGGATTCAGGTCGGGTTCCCAACATTTAAACCCTGAAGAAACAACAAAATCGTTACCGCAAACATTCATCACCCGAATAGGTTTGAAGCATTATCGCAACTAGTAGAAGATGATTTTATTTCAGACGATGAACCGGAACCGATCAAGACGAACCTGCGAATTCGAAAAAGATTCGTATTTAAAACGTAACCCAAGGAACCTGTTGAAATTAGTTTCGTGAAACTGGATTGGAAACCAAAAAGGAACCGACATGGAAGATGTACAAGTTGCGTTTGCCAGGTTTAGAAGGGATTCGGAAGACTCGTATGATTATTATCAATTGACAGCTTTAAAATCGACTTCAGTCACCAGAGGTATTCCGTGGATGTCAAAGCTGGAGGAATTCCAACCAATGGACTTTTAGACCTTGGAAGTTCGCACACTATTACAGGAACGGAGATGATACCAGAACTTGAAAAGAAGAAGTTAAAATATCTTCCGTATAAAGAGAAACGAAAATGCAAGTTAGCAGACGGGACGAAAGGAACGTTGGAAGGACACATCGTAATGCCGATCAACATAGGCAGCAAAGGAGCTGTCATGGATGTCCAGGTGATGTCAGGAATTTCACACCCGATCATCCTTGGAGTCGACTTTTGTAGAGCCACAAAAATGACGATCAATTGCGGATCCGATAGAATCTTCGTGCAAGATGCTCAAGGGAAGGAAGAAGTACCAGTCGTCTATTGCAACAGTTTTGAGGCTGAGAAAGTCAATGAAGATCTTCCAACCAAGTGCGATGTGACGGATGAGCAACAGAAGGCTTTCGACGAGTTACTGGATGATTATAAAGAAAAATTCAAAGATTCACCGGGAAGGACCAATGTCATCAAACACAAAATTCATTTGCTTCCTGGGACCGTGCCAATAAAACAATCACCGTATCCCATGTCTCCAGCTGTGGAAGAAATTATTCAGGAGGAAGTAAAGAAATTGTTTGATAAAGGTTTGATAAGAGAGTCCAATTCGCCATGGTCTTCACCGACGGTTGTAGTGAAGAAAAAAACTGGAGGTTATCGCTTATGTATAGATTTTCGGAAATTGAATGGAGTTTCTGCAAAACAAGCTTATCCAGCGCCCCAAATCGAAAGCATTCTAAACAGGACGAAGGACGCATACTATATTAGTACGCTTGACCTCCTTTCAGGTTTTCACCAAATAGAATTGGAAGAGGAAAGCAAGCCATTAACCGCTTTTTCGGTGCCGCGGAAAGGGTTATATGAGTACAATGTAATGCCGTTTGGAATCTCAAATGCCCCTGGAAGTTTTCAACAATTGATGGATAGTGTGTTAAGACCATTGATGGGAAGTTCAGTTTTCGTTTACATTGATGATATTATCATAATAGGAGGAACTTTTGAAGAACATAATGAGCATTTGAAGCAGGTATTTGATTTGTTGTTGAAAGCTGGTTTGGCTATTAATTGGGAAAAATCGGTATTTTTAAAACCTTATGTAAATTACTTAGGATTTATTGTTGGACAGGGGAAAATTTTAATTTCAGAAGAAAAAGTAAAACCGATTTTAGAGATGACACCACCCAAAAATGTAAAAGCTTTGCAATCTTTTCTTGGCACTTGTCAATGGTATAGAAGATTCATTCAAGATTTAAGTACGATCGCATCACCATTGTATGAATTAACTAGGAAAGGTCAAGAATGGAAGTGGGAGGAGAAACACACTGAAGCTTTTGAAGCGTTGAAAAAGGCGTTGATGAACCCACCGGTTTTACACGCTCCAGATTTTGATTATAGTTTTGAGTGTCACACCGATGCTTCAAATCTTGGGCTTGGAGCTGTTTTAGTACAAAAGGTTCACGGAGAAGAACGTGTCATAGCATATTTGAGTAGAACACTCACCGAAGCCGAAAAAGGTTATCAGACAACAGAGAAGGAGTGTTTAGCAGTAATCCACGCCTTAGACAAATGGAGGCCGTACCTGGAGGGCTACAAATTCAAGGTCATTACTGATCATTCAGCGTTGCAATGGCTGAGAAACTTCAAAAACCCTACTGGGAAACTCGCAAGATGGGCGCTCAAATTAAGTCAATATAACATGGAGGTAATTCACCGCAAGGGAAAATATTTAGTCGTTCCCGACATGTTGAGCAGATTGCCGTATAATGATATGAAAACTGAGCCAGAAACATTAGAGGTGAAATGCTCAACCTTCACAATATCATCGGTACCAGATTTTTTGACCACAAAGGACGAATGGTATCTGGAATTACGGAAACAAATCGAGACTAATCCAGCAGCCTATCCAACGTTTAAAATTATAAATGGTAAAATTTTTAAAATGTTCATCGACCCAATTACGAACATACCAGAGAGAAAACTGTTGGTCCCCACGGATTTTAGAAAAATGCTAATCGAACAATATCATTCCAAGATTTTTTCAGCTCACCTGGGACACCAAAAGTATTGAAAAAACTGCAAAAACGCTATTATGGAATAATATGTCGGTAGACGTTAAGGCGTTTGTTGCCGGATGCAGCAAATGTTCGAAGTTTAAATCGAATAATCAGACACCCGCGGGGCTTATGAGAACGTATGTTAACATGTCCGCTCCAGGAACTTTATATTCTGTGGATCTCGTGGGACCGCTACCAATGACAAGGAAGAAAAATCGCTACATAGTGACTCTCCTCGACGTAAATACAAAATGGCTGACAGCTGTGCCTTTGAAATCAGCCACGGCACCACAAGTCGTCGAAGTCCTGGAAAGAGATATAATTCCTATTTTCGGAGTACCAGAAAATTTTGTCGTTGACAACGGACAACAATTCGTCAGTAACTTGTTCAACGAGGCTTGCGAAGGATATAGGATCAAAGTAAACAATATTCCAAAATTCTTTCCAGCCGCCAACCAAGTTGAGAGGCATCATCGCACCTTAAAAACGGCGTTAGCTATTTTTGCTGAACAAGACCAACGAACATGGGACGACAACTTGAAGTATATTTTGTTCGCCTTGAGAACGGCACCGAGCGAGGCAACAGGATATTCGCCTGCATACCTTACATTTGGCAGGGAACTTCGAAACCCATTTGACCTATTTACCGAAGACGAGGACACAGAGTTAAATCCGTTTGACCCGGAAAAATACGCTGACCTGATCGAGTATAAATTAGCTTTGGTCTATAAGGACGTTCTTGAGACTATGAAGAAAAACAGGACACGACAAGCTGAACGCTATAATCAGCATAGGAATGACGTCACCTACAAAGTTGGAGACAAAGTCATGAGAAGAAATTTTCCAAAATCCAACAAGGCTTTGTATCAAACCGCGAAGTTTGCACCAAAGTACATCGGACCTTTTACGATATCGAAAGTGTTATCGTCAACGCAGTATGAACTTACGGATGATAAAAATAAAAATATTGGGACTTGGCATATTTCGCATTTTAAACCAGTTACAGTACCATGAATTTTGAATTATTTTTCTTTTTTTTTTGTTGAACTTTGATTTCGCTTTTGAAATTAGTTGAATTTTTCAATTTTGGCTTAGTAAGTGTTGTTAAATTTCGCTTTGCAATTGTTGGTTTTAGAATTTTTTTTTATTAGGAAATTTGAGTCAATTTTGCTTTTGAAATTGGTTAAATTTAGGCGCGGCTCGTCCGGGAGCTGTACGAATAACCCGGACTGGTAGATGTTGACCTACCAGGCTGTAAAAGGCAGCAAAACGGTCAACGATTGATGACGACATGGCTTTGGACTAGGCTTTTGATTTGTTTGGAAAGTATGCTTGGTTAAATAGAGTGGTTGGTTGTTTGTAAAAAATTTTTTTTTTATTCACTACAAATTTGAGTAATCAACAAATTACTCAATTTTTTAGTGAATTGAATGAATGATTGATCGGTTGTTTTCTTTTTGTTGTTAGCTTGAATGGAAAATTTGTTTTGGCCTTGTTTGTTCTTTGTTTAATTGTAATTTTTTTTTTTTATTTCAAGGGTCTGATTTCCCTCCTTTGGGAAATCATTTTATGACGTCTGTCGTCGAAAATTTTCTTATAATAGTTGATTTCTGATAATCGAATGTTTTGTTAATTTTCTCATACAAATTAACTGGCGCTCATCATTTTTTGGCATTGGTTTTAGATTTTGTTTACCCGAATTTGAGAATTCTTTCTAATATCAATTCGCACTTTAGCGATAATTTACCCGAATTTGACTTTGAATGGATTTAGTTTGAAATTGAATTACTTCTAATAATAATTCGCCCTTTGGCGTTAATTTACTTTGATTTACTTGCTTAATTTTTATTTTTATTTTACTTCTTTTGTTTTGCTTTATTTGTGTTTGCATGATAAATTGGGACTAACGAGTAGTTAGAAACCTTTAATTATGATTATTTTTATTATGATTATTGTACGCTTTATGATTATTTATTAATTCTTTTTTTTTTTTTTTTTTTTCCTCATTCTTAAAAGTTCAAAATTCAATACCAAGATTCAGTTTTTCAGATTTGTTTATAGATTAATTTTTTTTTTTGGACGTGATTTTGTCCTTAAAAAATTTTGAGACCTCCCGTCTCAAAATTTTTCCTTTTAACGGGGAAGGATGTAACGATTGTGTATTTTTGGTCCATTAAAAATTTTAACTTTTTTTTTTTTGGAACCCATTTTATTTTTCTTAAATTTGGGATCCACCCCTTTTTAAAATTTTTAAACCAATTAAGACTAGAGGAACCAAAGGCAGTTCAATTTGCGAATTATTTAATTTAATATTACATAAGTTAAGAACGCGACAATAATTCAAGTAAAAATAATCGATTTTTACTTTCTCTTTCAATCGATCTCATTGATTTTCATATGAAACTTAAACTTTGTTTTAAAATTCGATCTCGCGTAAGCTAAATATCTAAATATCCATTTTAGGATTTTATGAACTTACTAGAAGCATCTAGAATTTTTCTTAACTTTTTTTTATTTGACAATTTCCGCTTTTAATTACAAACTTTTTTTTTATTCTTTTCTTCATTGTTAATTAGGTTAATCCGTTAATTAACCTATAAATTAATTAACGGATTAACCCCAAACAAGAAGGAAACGTCCAAGTTGATTTTCAGTCCCTTTTGGCTTAAATTTTTGAAATCAAAACGGGACTAGATTTTCATCTCGGAGAAAAAATTAAACGCGGAAGAATAATTTTTCATTATCCTCAGGTTTGACAGGAAACTGACTAGGTCATTAGATCGTTTTCCACAGAACCGATAACAAGTTAAAATCTTTGAAGACTGTGATACTTTTGTTTTACATGTGATTAATTTGTAAGAATGTTATAATCGTCTGAGTTTATTTTTCCAACTAGTTGTCTTTTTAAATATTTTTTTTTTTTTTTTTTTTTTACTAATAAAAAATCGAAAGAAGACAAAAATGTTAAAATTCAGAAAATTGATTTAGTGGAAAATGCCGCCATCGATGTGATTGTTTAATTTTTTTTTTTCGCCACAAGGAAAACTTGTAAGTTGATTCATATATTCTTTTATTTCAATCTGGATATCTTGTTAATTAGTTTATTGTTTTATTTCGTTGCGATTTTCTTTTTTTTTTTCGAGTTTGATTTCGTTCCACTCTGTGGAATTCGATTTTCGTTGCTTTTATTTTTTTGATCAACCGGAGAAAAAATTTACTGATGTTTTCCCAACTCGGGCACATTTTTTTTTTATTCGCCAATTTTTTTTTTTTTTTTAAATTTTGTAAATGGCGAATGAGAAAAGAAAAGTAGTTTTCTTCATTGTATTAATCTTTTGTTTTGTAAAATCGTTTCATTTAGCTGGTTGATTCCAACACGAGGAAAATCCGACATGGTTGGACATTGCTGATGCCTGTTAAAACCTACGAGATAGATGACCATTTTTCGCGCTCCTGTGCTTTGTGGAAATTTCAAGGAAATTCGGTTTACCGTCTACGATTGGTTTTAGTTTCGGTGTGAAAGCTTTGGATTATATCGAGAGCATTTTTGGATCATGTCGAGATCGGTTTTGGATTACCTAGCATCATGATGTTTGGTTAAGGACGAACAATTTGGACAATCGGCTTTATTTGGATCCATTTCCATGGTCTAATCATCGAACAAATGTAAAGTTGGTAAAACCCGTAAGTTTTTCTCCCGGTTTTATTTTTTCGGTAAAATATCGGTTTAATTAAAAAGCGAAAAGAGAATAAATGAATCGACCTCGATTGAATCTCATAGGATTTTTGATTTTTTATGAATTTTAGAATTTTAAAGAGAAATCTGTTTAAAATTGAATCAGAAACGATTAAATTCAAGTTATTTTAAAATCGTTATAATATATATGTACATTTTTTTCGTTAAATATCGCAGAATGGAAATTAGTTGTAAATAGTCAGTTTTCTAGTTAAGCGGTTGTTACTCTAGTCAAAATTGGTTTTGTCATGTTTCGACTTGTTGGTTTCTTTTTGATTAAGGAAATAGTTTTTTGGTATTGAATATGTGATACTTAGTCTCTATATTTTTTTTTATTTTTAATATTATTAATTCTCTTTTTTATATTTTCGGATCGTTCTGAATTTTGCTTAATAAATTGTCGAATTTATTGTTATTATGCTTTATTCTTTTCTTTCTTTGGATTTCGAATAAAAGTTTAGAAAAGGTCGACGCTTGACCTCACCCCCTACTGCTCTACCGTCTTTTGGATATTTTTTTTTTTTTGGTTATATTTTTGATTAGAATTGCCGGCTCCGTTACGGTTGTTGTTGTTATGACCGAAACGACACCAGCGTTACAAGTCGATGATAAATGCCGGTGATATCGCGAAGTTAATAACGAAAATTCCTCTTTTTTTTTTTTTTTTTTTTCAAAAATTTATTTCATTTTATTTTATTCCCTCCCCATTTTTAATAATAATAACGTTAAAAAGTATCAATTGAAAACGCTTTTAAACGCTTTTAATTATTATTTCGCTTTATATAGTGTTCGATTTTATCACTGTGACGTCATTTTAAACTTTTGTCCCTTTGTGTATTTCACTTTCTCTTTTCTCTTGTCTTAAGTGACATCGTTAAAAATAAACATGGGGGGGGGAAGGGAAATAGAAATCGAGCAACTCTTTAAGTGGGAATGAAGGAGAAATAAATTTTTTTTCGGACATTTTTTTTCTTGGTGGAGTGCCAGAGCTGAAACCCAAAAAGTTTTTGGAAAGAAGGAAAAATTAAACAAGAGATAAGAGAGAACGAAGAAAAAAAGGTTTAGAAAAAAAAATAAAAACGTGGACGTTAGTCGGATAAACAAGAAGAGAATTATTTACTCTTTGTTAAAAATAAAGATTTTTCATGCTGAAAAAGAAGTAATGCGCAATAGATAATGCAATAATCTGGGCGTTAAAAGCTTTGGTTTTGTGTGCAGTTTCAAATCACTTGCCCATATTAAAAAATTCAATATTGCGGATGAAATTTCGAAATTTCCGTTGATTTGCTTAAAACTCTATTATCTAGGGGTTTTCGGGGTACCTGAATACAAATCTGATACCAGTTTCTTCAATTTCAAGATGGCGAAGCTAATATGGCGACTTTTATCCGCACTTGCTGATGTTTACCAATGTTCGTAAAAATTTGTGTATACGGGTTTTTGAGGTCGCCAATTTCGAATCCGCCAGCATTTTTTTTTTTTTTTTCGAATTTCATACGCCAGACCTAGTATGGCAAAAATCCCCTTATAATTGCTTAAAATATTTAAATTCGAAAAAAAAAAAAAAAAAACGCTGACGGATTCAAAATCAGCGACCTCAAAAACCCCTATGTACAAAATTTACGAACATCGGTAATCTTCAGCAATTGCGGATAAAAGTCGCCATATTTACTTCGCCATCTTGAATTTGAAGAAACTGATGTCAGATTCGTATTCAGCTACCCCGGAAACCCTTATCTATACAGTTTTATGAAATTCAACGCAAAATTCGAAATTTCATCCGCCATATTGTATCCGCCATTTTGAATTTTTCAATACGGGCAAGTAATTTTAACCTAAACAGAAAACTAAAGCTTTTATCGCTCAGATCCTTTTAATAGCTTTTACCTGCGCTTGAGATGGGAATTACCGGTATGTCCTCTTGACTCTTGCCTAGCGACCACTGGGCCTGTTAATTTTGGATCTTCCCCCGCTTTGCAAGGTGAAAATTGAGAAATCCACCCTCAAGAGCAGAGATTCCGTCCCGTCGGTATTTCCTGTCGTTCGTAAAATGGATTTGCGGCATGACACACGACTTGCGGTAACCGTTTTCACCTAGATACATAAAGGGGTGTTGAATAATTAAAAGAGACCTATATCATTCAGGGTGGATGGAAAACCGGTCGAAGATGAAGATTTGCTGTCCTGGAAAATCCCGGGGATCCCGAAAAATATTCCGAATGTCTATTCCCGGAGATAAAAAGTTATTCCCATATAGCCGTTTTTGATGCTGACAAGTTCGGAAAGGATTTTTTAATTTTTGAAGGTTTTATATTTGGAGCATATTTTTGTACGAATGAGGTGAGGATTTGGGGATTATCGGAACAATTGAAACTAAGTTTTCTTACACCGACGTTTATTAGACGTTCTTATGACGCCGACGTTTTTATGACTCCTACGTCACTAAAAGGAACGAGATTTAAATTGCCAATCAAACATTTCTGTACGTCAGAAGCCAAGTGCCTTATGGATGACTCATTGCCATAAGAAATACATGGCGATGAGTCATGGATAAGGTACTTGACCTCTGACGTACGGCTTCGGTTTAATTGAAAAAATAAACCAGAAAAGTCTGAGAAATAATTTTAAAAAATATATATTTATCTGATGTATTTTTTTATTGACGTCATATTTTCGGATGTTACGTCACTGTAACAAAATTTGCAATGAACGGACGTTGAAAAAAGAAAAACAAATAATTTAATTAATTGACACTACATTATTGAATTTAAAATCTCCATGGTAGGAGAGGTGGTACTCCACCTCTCGGATATTTCGGCAGCCACTGTACCTCAGAATGGAACTGAGCCAAGTTCATTCAAGCAACGTGACTCCTTAATAAAAATCACACTTCACAAAATGGAGTCGCATTTTGTAAATATTAGATTGTTTTAAGGACTGGCAATATTGAGTTGCGTGTTCTGCTCCAATAATTTTTGAAGAAAACCTGATAAAAACAAGCAGAAGATATAAATTATCATTTAAAAAGTGTACAACTTTCGAAGTGCGACTCCATTTTTTTAAAGTCGGGTTTTGAATAAGAAGATACGTTTCTTGGATGGACTTGGCTCAGTTTTATTCTGAGGCGCAGAAATCACCGCGATGCGTAGTCTTTGTTCTTCATTAAATCCATTTATCGTGCGTCAAATGGGATTTATTCCAAGACTCATGGTGCTGAAATCTTCTCTGAAAAAATAGAATATAGTTAAGCTATAGTTAGAAAAATAGTTAGTAAACATTTTTTTTTTTAAATATGGGATGAGAAATTAAATAAATAAATAAATCTGTATACTTCGATGCCGAACTAGACTAAGTCCATTTAAGGACTGCAACTTCTTATTTCATACCCGACTTTACAAAAGGTGTACAGGCTCAACCGTTGGCAGTGCTGATTTTATGCCATCTGCTAGTTTATTTTGTTAATAAAGCAGAAAAGTTAACTCGCAGAAGACGTTAATTTGAGTTGGCAGCGCTTGTATAATATACAATATATAATAAACTTTGGCCTTCCAACTGGCACTGACGTGTTGAAACGGTATCTATTTCTGCCGATTTTGTAAAACTGCAGATGTCCCGAGGATGAAAATGGTTTTTGTGTGTATCGTAATTTGACTAATAAAATGTCGTTCATTTCTTCCGTGCCAGGAGGAGCCATTTCCTGCCTGAAAAAAAAAAAAAATATTACAACCTTCTGCCTGTTTCTATTCTACGATTTCATAAGAGTGTATAAAATTTGGTTTTGACTGAAGGGTATCTCCGTTAGTATTGAACGGAGAGCAAAACGAACGGCACTTTGCGGGGGTACAAACCAAAGCTATTTACGCGTCCGTCCATCCGTCTGTCCTCATTTTCCATTAATTGATTGGAGACACAATTTGAGCCCGATCGATCCCAAATTTGGGATATGAGTATATGCTCTGTATTGTTAGTGTCTTTCGGGGTCATGTACATATTACGTAAGCATTTTTTTTGCCATTTTCAACCACTCCCCCCCCCCCCCCCCCCCCGTTGTAAGCATGAGTAGATTTTGGCATCCCCCCCTCATATTACGTAAGCTTTTTTTTTTTTTTTAATGGAACCAACGACACTTGACTTCGGTAATTTTCCCCATAATCATGGAACTGAAATAAACCATATAAACACCTATATTGAGAAAATTAAAGAGAAGGTTACCTTTATTTAGACGGTAAGAAATAATGTAATATTAGCTCGCCGCAACATTTACAATATTTTAAAAAAACATGAAATTAATTAATTAATTATTTATTTTATTTTCAAAAATTCCTGGTCAGAGTAGTAGAAAAAAGCTTACGTAAGAACGTGTGAGACCCCCCCCCCTCCCCTTAGTAAGGTGTTGTAAGCATTTACGAGACCCCCTCCCCCCCCTTAACATGCTTACGTAATATGTACATGACCCCTTCTTTGTAGGAAGCCATATTTCTGTTGAGTTATCTGCACGAGAAGCTCAACATATTGAGAATACCCGTCATCAGCATTCTTATGATAATTTTTAAAGGGGGAATTTTCCATAATGAAAACCATAATGTGCTCAATTGCCCCTTCTATCGTTCCTCCAACATGGCGCTGCCAATCAGTTTGCTTTTAATAGTTCGGATCGGTGACGTTTTACGGTTTTAGCCAATCAATCAAAATTCGGAAACGTGACGTCAGGAATATTGAGCACACTATGGTTTTCATTATGGGAATTTTTAGCATTGTGACTTGATTGTTCCATTGCCCGAGTAAGCTAGCTGTTGTATTGAGGTCGCAGGCTGTCTTTAATATGAGACATAATGCAATTATAGTCCACCCTTTCTGTCTCGTTCCTTCTAGCCAAGTCCCTGGTCGATAATGACAAGACAGACCATTATTGGGTGATCCGTCAGGAGATGATTCTAATGGCCAGAACCGTTTCTGAAAAAGTAGGTTCCTACCTAATTTTTCAGAACCGGTTCCTACCTTAAAAGTAGGTACCTTTATGTTACCTTAAAGTAGGTTCCTACCTACTTTTTCAGAACCGGTTCAAGGGGAATATATGAGAGAACTGGTAAAGGTTTTGAAACTCGAGTAAGTTATCTAATGATCGTTAATAAACGTTATTGTTAATGTCTTTCTTTGTAGGAAGCCATATTTCTGTTGAGTTATCTACACGAGAAGCTCAACATATTGAGAATACCCGTCATCAGCATTCTTATGATAATTTTCATTGATATAATTATATATATTCTGCGAGTTAACTTCTGCGAGTTTTCTCGTTTTAACTTCTGAGAGTCTTCTGCGAGTTAACTTTTCTGCTTTATTAACAAAATAAACCAGCAGATGGCATAAAATCAGCACTGCCAACGGTTGAGCCTGTACACCTTTTGTAAAGTCGGGTATGAAATAAGAAGTTGCAATATACATAAACATAATATATTGAGTTAGCGAGCTCATATCTGAAATTGGAACACCATCAACTAAAATCTATTGTTGTGAAGACGTAACCACTATCTATTGTCTTTAATGGTTGAGTCATAATTAGTAAAGTTCTTGCAAGTTTTTCTTCATTCATAGTCATTGATTGGTGTTTGCAATATTGGAAAACTCTTTCCGCAATGTCTCTTTTAGTGGCAGTTTGCCATAACCTTATTTCTGGGCATGATTTGGCATGAGCATCGTCAAGCTTGAACTCTCTTTCTTTTAGACAGGCAATTATAACTCTCCATTTGAATTAATTAATTGATTAATTGAATTAATTGAAATAGGGAACTCCTTACAAGTAACTCTAGCTCCTTAAAATCAATTATTAGGTCAAAATATTCATGAAAATAGAATGTACATGTTTGTAAATTTGAGATACTGCTTCTAACTCGAGAAAGGCTCGGAAAACAGACAGTTTCTTAATGTGAATCTGGCTTGTTAGGTTAGCTAAGCTTTATAAATATGATTTAGGTGAGCTTGGTTTGCTCTAGTTTTTCAAGACGATTTGTTTTATTTTTGTCTAAGCTCAATGTCTGTTTTTGTTTTCTGTTTTCTGTTTTCTGATTTGATTTTTCAACTTTTAGTTCCTCTGATGATGGCTCAAGCCGAAATGGCCATAAGGATTTTTTAATATATTATCACCTGTTTATATGACCTTAAAAGGAAGTACTTTTAAGGTACCGTAATTTTAATATTCCTAATTAGACAATAACCAAAAAAAGGAAAATTAACCGCTGAATCTATAAGCAGAGAGAGAGAAAGACAAGTTTTTTATTGCATAGTTAACTGATGCCGCTATCGCTTGACTTCCTTTTGTTGTAGAAACCGGTTCAATATCGGTTCTTTCAGTACTGCAATCCCTCATGGAAATTACACACTGGGCGTTTTTCCACAACTTAATATACGTTTATTTTTTAAACTTTTGTTATTTTTTTAAAAACTCTTTTTTTTTAAACTTCAAACACGACCTACTGTTTTTCGGGAAGGGAACAGGGACAAAAGTATAACAGAAACTACAACAGGGAAAGGAACAAAACAGGGATAAATCAGGATAAATCAGGGAAAGGAACAAAACAGGAATACAACAGGGATCATTTCAGAAAAATAAAGCAACTAGGAAAACATTAACCATTCAAAATCCACACCACAGTTTTATTTGTTTATGATAAACAAATAAAACTGTGGGTCTGAAGTCAAGGGTCTTAAACTTGGTCTCGTACTTGAAATATTGACCTGACCAAGTTAAAAAGAACAAGACTGAACCTGATTATAATCTTCCATTAGCACGTTAATATAAATATAAATATAAATATAAATACATAATATAAATTATATTGTAAAGTATTAAATTATAAGTATATAAATTACATTAGCACGTTAGGGAGAAGGAGGTATTCAAAATGCTAACTTTTGCTTTAAAAAAAAAAATTGGGGGATTTTACATATAATTTGGAAATAACTCATTCCTCCCAAATACTATATTTCTGTATTATATCCATAAAGGTGAAGCACAATGCCAAATGGACATAAAAAAAAAGAAAAAAAAAAAATTATGTGCCCGATATTGCTTAGTTATGCAACCGGTGATGAAAACTCAATTTTACTTTTTTTTTTAACCCTTATCCCAAAAATTTTTTAATACTATTTGTATGAATTAAAGGGTTTTAGGGGTCGCGGATTCGGAATTTGAAGTTCGTTTTTACGTGGGGGTCCTTGTGGCACCCCAGATAACTAACGTTTTTTAAATTATCGGCAAAGTAACTTATGGATATCGGTTTATATGTTTTCCGGCATCCGGATTTTCCTGACCCCGTGACGTTCAAGAAAAAATGATATCATACTGATATCATCATGATATCATACTGCCCAAGTAACATTGGTTGGTTGAATAACCATCCCAGCAACGTTTTTCCCCAACGTCAAAAAACGGTCGGCGTTAACGGATATTTTTACGTTGAAATGTCCGGGCTAAATAACGGTCCTGGCAACGGTTGAAAAAACGTTTATTCAACTACGCCCTTGACTATAAACCAACTATGAAAAGAAAAGAAAAAAAAAAAAAAGAATGCATTTTGATATGACTATTATAGCACCACATGAAGAGTATTGTATCTTTTCTCTAAATAAGTATTATCATAACGCGAACTTATCCCTAAGTATTACGGAACACTACATTTTACTCGTCTATTATAAATTTGGAACTTCTATATATAGTGCAAAAGAGCAAAGCAAACTGTACGCTTAAATACCTAATTTTTTGTCTTAAAAATCAGATTTCAGGTATTTTTGTGTACTATTAGTATTTTTTCATTTTTATAGACCTGTTAAAGGTCCTCAAGTTGAGATTTTGCGATTTTATATTTTGACTTTTCCAAAATCCGGGAAAACTTTTCCCATAAGCTAAACATTAAAATATACATAACGAAATTAGACGTTATTTAAACCGACTGCCCGGGTATTGGTTAGTAGTTAACGTTGTCTTGTAGTATTATTCAACCTAGTTGAAAAAACGTTCGTTTAATCGAAGGTTGATTTTTGGGCTCTGACGTTGTTCGTCGCAATTCAATGTTGCTGGGATGGTTATTCAACCAACCAATGTTACTTGGGTGATATCATCATGATATCATACTGATATCATCATGGTATCAAATTTTTTCTTAATTTTTATAATTACGCAAATTATAGTTTTCGAAAAATATTGCTGACCCCGTGACGCTCAAATCAAACTGACAAAAGTTTTTCGATTTCTGTTGCTCGTGAGCTTCTTAATCGCCTAACACCCTTGTTTGCAAACCTAAATTTTTTGATTATGTTGAGGGTGTGACGTAAGGAAATCTTCAGTCAGCATCTTAGTGCCGTAAATGGGCTATTATCACTGGCCCATAATCTGGTTCAATCCGCTTTTTCTTTTAACTGGAAGCACTAGGCGGCCAACACGAGCTGTGTTGATATGGCTCTCTCCTGAGGCAGCTCACAAGTTTTCGTCACCCTTTTAGGCCATATTTAATCCCTTACCTTGGTAACCCCGCACTTTGTACACATTAAATTTAAAGTATTTCTAGAATATTTTCCATTCTATAAAATTTCTAAAAACAAATGCCAGCTCGACTAAATCGGATATAGTCGAACTTGTTATAAATGCAAATATACCGAAACAGTAAAAGTTTAAAAAAAAATGGATAATTGGCTTCTAGAATTCTCAAAAAAAAATCAGGTTCTTTTACAGATCTATCCAGGTCACTACCTGGATAGATCTGTAAAAGAACTAGTTGAAAAGTATCTGGAACATTTGATGAATGGTTTCAGAATAGCGATTCTGTTATCTTCGCATGATATATATATCGCTACATATCTATCGCACGATTTGTTTGACAATTCAACTTGTAAACTTTTTTTAACCCGATATAAAAAAAATGCAAAAAACCGGAGACATGAGTTTAAACCCATATATATTACAAAAATGATTTGGAAAGCAAATAACTGCCCATGTTTTGGAAAGCCGAAATACAATCTTCATTAAATTCTGTGTGTACTCTAATTTTCTAAAAATTATTACCTAATTTTTTGCCCTTTTAAAATTAATTTAAAAAAATGAAAATGGAGTTGCGACCGTAACGGAATTTGTAAAAATGACTTATTTCGGTAAGATTTTATTATTTTAAGGTAATTTAGGCAAAGATGATGACCGGAACTTTACTTTATATACATATAAGAATAAAATGTAGCGATTACGAAATACTTTTAATCGCTTAAATAGCGATTAAAAGCTTAAATATTGTGTGACATCAAAGACGAAAACAAAGCACGTTCAGAAATCAAAATATCTGGCCCCATTTTGATTTCCGAACACTTTGTTTACGTTTCGAAAATTTTCTGTGTTTACTTTTTTTTTTCACGTTTTGCGGCTACATACATCAGATTCACACCATGCCTCAAGTATGTTGAGGCAAGTTAGTGAATCCGATGCAAAATTGTCCTATCCTCCACCCCCAATCGACAAGCTAGTAAAAGGCCGCTCTTTTAAATTTCCGAGGGCCCTGTTGACATTCGATTCAGGGGTGCGGTTAGGTACAGTAGCCACCGCATTTAGTTGTGACGATGATAGTACATTCATTTGAATATAATTAGGTCATAGGATCCATTCCAAAAATGCAATACTGGTTTGTTAGGTTATTTTTTTAACATCCACTGCTCCAATAACTTCAAAATCCTCTCCTGCATGAGAAAGGCTTTTTTAAAAAAAATCAAGTTTACGGTTTTTGGAATTTCAAAACTTCTATATCGGGAAAAGTTTCTTCATAGGTAGAGTGTTAACCCTGAATTTTTTCAGATTTTTTGAACGGCATCTCGAAGTGTCGCATTGGTCTTGAAGTTTCCAAACCAAAAATGAAAATTTTTTTGTTTTCGTAATCTACGCTAAATTTCGGGCAGGAACCGATGGTGTTTTATGCCAAAAAAAATGTTCTTTTTTCGGCATTATATGGGCTTTTTGGAAATTTCAAGGCCAATGCGACACCCCAAGATGCCGTTCAAAAAATCTGAAAAAACTCAGGTTTGATAGTCTACTTATGAAGAAACTTTTCCCGATATAGAAGTTTTGAAATTCCAAAAAAGAAGATGGTATAAGAGACACGATACTTCTTTACCGTTTTCATTGGCTACGTTTAATATTCTTGCACAACTTCTGCAGAATGCAGCGCAATCGCACCGCATATGAACAGTACTTTTGGTGCGTAGTTTACGATTTTATACATGTGTAATAATCAAACGTTCTTGATTCTGCTGTGATGATATGATATTTTCAACAATGATTTCTTAGTATTGGTGGATAGTCTTTCCTTCTTAAGACTAAACTTCAGTGAATACAAGAAGAAATGGCTGTTTTGGCTAATACTCGATTTACGAGGAGGGATCGAAATTTTAGGTGTCTGACGAACTCGTTTGGTGTATCCTGTAATTTTTAACACAAGTTTCAACTTGTCTGAATTGTTAATGCAACCGGAAAATAATTTAAAAAAAAAAATTTGTAGTCGAAAAGCTTAGATTTTGTTTTCCAAATTCGTATTTACTTGAAACCAGTTGAAATTTGCATTAAAAATTCCAGGATACACCAAAGCAGTTCGTCAGATACCTAAGATTTCGATTTTTTCCTCGTAAATCGATTATTAGACAGAACAGCCATTCCTTCCTGCATTCACTAAAGCCTACTCTTAATCTTCTTTTTATTTTTTTTACTTATTTATTTTCTATTACTTTATTTGTCTATCGAAGCAAATCCAAAAAAGTTGATTTTCGACCCAAAATTTTCAACTGATATGAACGCCCCTCGTAATCCCACTTCTTCGGTATGGCCTTCTTCAGGTTCCAATTACGCTTCCCCTAGTCGGTGTCACCCATATGAGATAACTACTTTTTCCCTGATGTTAATTAGGCCCTCCCTCTGTGTACACTACACTGTCATATGCTTTCAGTAAGTCTTGAAACAAATTACAGACCTCGCTGACGTCGTATTTCTTACCTTAAAAAGCCCGACTGATAATAATGATGAAGGGGAAAAAAAAAGAGGTAACATTTTGTTCATAAAAGTTAACCGATAATAACGTAAATGACGAGGCTCGCCATTCCCTTTGCTTAATACGTGAGCCCGGTTAGAGAATAAAACGCGTGGGAGGTTTGTGACCTATAAACCTCAGCTCTTTTGCGTATTAGTGACGTATGTATCTTTTTCTTCCTCCTTTTTCCCGCGTTTCCATCTAAACTCTCATCCCCCCGCCCTCCTTCCCCTAATAGTTGTAGATGTCAAATTTTGCTTTTAAAATTTACTCATCTTAATAATGATTTTTTTTTATACTTAAATCTCTCTCACTCTCAATATCGCCATTTTGATTGATGACTTTCATAAAATTAATAACGCCCTCAAAGCTTTGGAAAAAAAAAAAAAACATGAAATCCATTTCAGAATTAAGTTTTTCGGTACAAAAAGGATTTGAAAAAAATAATAATATATAAAAAAAAAAAAAAAAAAAAAAAAAAAGTTAAGCTTAATTTGGACAGGAAAAATACGTTAGCAAAAACAATGAAAGAAAAAAAGTCCCCAAGAAAAATCTTTTTTGTTACATTAATTTTTTTTTCTCCTGTTGTTCCCGAAAGCTTTGTAGTATATATATATATATTTTTTTTTTCCTGGGAAAAGTCAAATCGAGCTAAAGCCTGGTAGACAATGGTGTTCATTTTCCCGTCGGTTTAAATGTATCATATACGAGTCAGTATGACAAGGGGGGATGAAAAGGAGCTAAGCTGTTTCGCTTCCCGAAAGCTCCTCACGTATGTGCTTCCCTCATCCTCCCTTTATACAACCTTACAAAGTATTTTGGATTTAATTTAACGTCAGAGGCAGTAAACAATATGCTTTATTCTCTTCCACGTTGCTTCTTAATGGTACCGTTCAAAATCCTATTTCTGCAAAGGAGAAAAAAAAATAAAAAGTATTTTAAGTGGATTTATGCAAACGTTTGTTCTCGGAAAATCGTTGGGAGGCAAACGTGCAAAAAAATCAGTCGGTGAAAGAAATGTTTCGCTTGCTTTATGTCGATGGAAGTTTTTGGCCTGATGATTTTGAGAGGGATGAAAGCAGTTTTTGGACGGTTTAGTGATAGTGTGCGTCTTTCAGAAAAGGTGCCAAGTGGGAGTTTGCGCTTGGAAGGTTTTGAAATTTGGTATCGTAACAAAATGTATTTGTTTACAAACAAAACACAATAAGTTACGTTTCCCAGTTGGTTCCTTTTCGGCAAAGCGGACATCGATAGCGGAGGCTAAAGTTTTCAAATAAAATAAAAGTTAGTACTGTTTTGCATCAACACTGAGAAACCCACTCTGGTGTCAATGACTGAATCTGGTAATCATTGCCAAACTTTCTGGCAGGGCCTGACAAGCAGAGTTTTTTTAGTAATGGTTACCAATTTATTGGCAAAAATTGACACATTATGGTAGTATTTACCAAATATTTAGGTACAGAGTGCCACAACGACCTTGCCAAATCGCTTAGTAGCTTGTACTAGTAAAAGCTTCCCAGTGAAGAGATGGTGCTGACGCAAGGCTATGGTCGGTCTTCGGCTGTGATCGGTCGCGCAGGCGACCAGGTTTCGATTTAATTTCCTTACTTTTGCATCTGAAATGGCAAACAGTCAAAATAAAAACCCTGTTTTAACGCTCAAAATATAATAAAAAGCTTGTTTACTCAGATTAACGAAGTCGGATTTGCGAAAATGCTCCTAACAAAGTTTGATATTTTTGTGGGTTCAGTGTTTAGGTACTGTAAAACTTTTACCCACTTCCCCTTCTTTGACATTCTATACACCGAAATTTCTTCACTTTGCTGGTTGTTGCAAATGCTGCAGCAGTCCGGTTTTTTTGTCTTATCCTTCTTAGGGTGGAAATTTACTATGGAATGTTGTTGTACCAACATGTTGTACCACCAACTTGTTGGACCAACAATCCGCACTAATTTTGGCGTAGGAATAAATTCTGCAATCGTCGATTCAATCGTTTGTCAAACATGTGGGTTCAACAAGGCAGTGTTGGTACTGTGACGATTCAATTTTTTTAGTCCCAAAATTTTTTTTCCCCTTTTTTTCCCTCTTCTTTTAGAATTTTGAAAAGAATTTTTTTTTTTTTTTTATTTAACACGACCAAAAGGGAAAAAAAAACCGATTCCTCAATTAAACATTTAACTTCACCACTTTTTCTTTAGCACGGGATTTTTATTTTTTTTTTTTAAAAATTACTCCATGATTATAAAAAAAAATATTCAAAAAAAGAAAATACTAAAAATTATTATTTTAAACTTTAACACTAATTTTTATAGTTTTTTAAACAGATTATGCGGGTTGAACCAAGCATAAAACTGCATTTTTAATATTTCCCGAATCACTCACTTTACTATAAAAAAAAAAAAAAAAAAAAAAAAAAAAAAAAAAAAAAAAGAGTTTACACTGCGCTTTGGCCGAGAAAATCTCGGACCAATGATGAGGAGCTAATCAGAACATTTTCCTGAGCTATCGTTAGGATCTTCGGCTTAAGGTCTAGCTTCCGGGTTCCTTCGACTGTAATTTTCGGAATCGTACCAGTTGACGAGATGATCATTGGCATTATTTCAATTCGCTCAAGATCGTAAATTCGCTTTAGATATTGTGTTAGCGTCTGGTATTTTGCTATTTTCGTGTCTGCCGTATCTTTGATGTTTCTGTCGAGCGGAACTGCAAAGTCTATCATCGTCGCTTTCTTCTCGGCTTTATTTATTACTAGCATGTCAGGTCGGTTTGCTATGCCAATGTCGCCCTGTTGGTCTGTAAGGATCGCACGGTCCCAGTAGACTTTGAAATTTTGGTTTTCGAGGATTTTCTCTGGGATATATTTATAATGCGGCCTGATGGTTTCAATAAGTCCGAGATTATGAGCGACGTTGCAGTGTATGATCTTCCCGAAGATGTCATGCCTTACTTTATACTTTGATTGCGTTAGCATCGGACATCCGTTTAATATATGCTCGATGGTTTCGCTCGTCCTTTTACACAATCTGCAGGTGTCATTAACAACCGTTGGATCTCGAATAATAAATTTTCGGTAATTTTTTGTGGCGATTACTCCGTCTTGTATTGCTAGAACGTAACCTTCTGTCTCGGCATACAGCAGTCCTCTTTTTAACCATTCAAACGTTGTTGCGGTGTCAATATCTTCGCCATCGATTCTATTTGGGTATTTTCCGTGAAGGGCTTTGGCTTTCCATTTTTCAATTCGCTCTAGATCCGTTTCGGTTGGTTTTAATGGATTTTCTCTCATATTAAGAGGAGTCAGCTGTTCGTCAGTTGCTTTGATCGCCCTATGCAATTCCGATTCGTTAGCTCTTTGTGTAAAATACTGGTTGAGTTTATTAATTTCTCTATTATGGGCTTGCTTTATGTTAATTACACCTCGACCGTCCTTTACTCGTGCAATGTTGACTCGTTCTATTGCAGACTTCGGATGATGGTGCCTGTATTTCGTAAGGGTTGTTCTGATTTTCATGTCGAGGCTTTCGAGATCCGAGTTGCTCCATTTTATCACTCCAAACGAATACATTAAAAGCGGTATTGCGTACGTGTTAATCGCTTTAACTAAGTTTCTTCCGTTGAGTCCGGTACTACTTATTCGCTCCACACGAATTTCGAATTGTCTCCTGATGGCTTTTTTAACGACGGAGTGGTCTATTCGAACATTTTGCTGGATGCCCAAATATTTATACACTTCGTCGCGTCGTAACGGCTGTATAAGTTCGTTGTTTTCAGTTACGTAATCGTTATTAAACGAAAATTTTCCCCGAAAAATGTTTTGTGTTTTACATTTTTCGATTCCGAAGTTCATTCTAATGTCCTTCGAAAAAGTTTCCGTGAGTTCTAGGAGCTTGTTGAGATTTCTTTTCGTATCGGAGTACAACTTAAGATCATCCATGTACAGGCTGTGCGTCAGTTTGTATTCTTGTTCATCAAATTTGACGCTGTATCCGCACTCGGAGTCCTCTAGTAAGCTTGAAAGTGGATTCAAAGCAAGGCAAAACCATAGTGGGCTCAAAGAATCGCCTTGATAAATGCCCCTTTCGATTTTGATCCCCTTCGACTTGACCGTTTCTCCTTCGACAGATAGCGATAATTTCGTCTCCCAATTCGTCATAAGTGTTCGGAGTAGGGTTACGATATTCTGTTCGACTTTGTATATTTCGAGTATTCTTAGCAGCCAGTCGTGCGGTACGCTGTCGAATGCTTTTTGATAGTCAATAAATGCGGCGTACATATTCCGTTTATTTTTACACGCCTGGTTTAAAATTATTATTATTATTATTTTTTTTTTTTACACGACTTAATTAAGATCCGTTCGCGACCGAATTTGTATTCAGATTTTAACGCGTCGACTCAGCATTTCAGTTATGCTAAACCAGCGAAGGGGTTGATCATGTGACATCGGGTTGACCAATCAAAATACACGACATGATCATTTTTAAGGGGTGGGAGGGGTATCGGAGGGCTTCGGACATTTTCGGTTTGCAACGACTCTTTCCCAGGCTCGGGTGCACGTGTTCTTGAAATTTCGGGGAATTTTCAAGTTGGGATAAGTTTTGGCAGATAAGAATAAAATAATATTATTTCAAAGGGACCGTTTTGACACTTCTTGGGAAAACAAATTTTAAGACGCATTTACAAGGCAGGACGTGGGAACATAATGGAAAAAGGGCTCATATGCAAAAAAAAAAAAAAAAAAAAAAAAAAAAGAATAATTTTGAAAATTCTAAAAGAAGGGGGAAATTTTCGGGACTTTAAAATTTTGAGACTAAAAAAATTGAATCGTTACAGTACAACATTCCATAGTGAATATGCACTCTTATCCTTTGAAAAATGATAAGTGTATAATATACACGTGATATATACGTTTAGTAGAAACAAATATATTTAACTATAAATATTTAAAAAAAATAACAACTAAAAAAAAACTAAGCTGACTAGATGTTTTGTTTGGTTGGAGAAGAATGAAGAGAGTTTATCTTTTCTTCTTCAATCTGTTCTTTCTTAATCTCTCTGTTCACTATTCTGTTTGATCTCTTCATGAAAGTATAGACATTTCTAGGAATCTCTATTCCTTTTTTTTTTTTTTTAATTTCCTCCGTTACCATTATGCCTTTTTCTTTGGAATAAATGAGTTCTGAATCTGCATGTCCAGAAAAGGGGTTATTCGGGTTCATGATCTTTAATAGATAATTCTTTTCATTATCATTGTTTTCCCTAATGAAAGTTTCTTTGAGGGGTATCTCCATTAAGTGGCAATTCATGCAGTCCCATACATTTAAACCTCCATCCTCTATAAGTTGAACTTCAGGGGATATGCCTTCTCTAGGTTTGGTCTCGATCCTCCATAGTCTTTTTACTCCTAAATTGCCAAGTTTTAGCCTTGCTGTAGCTCCCATAGGGTTGATAGACAGATTTCCTAGTGAAGTTGATGTACCTTTGGCAATAGAGTATAGATTGTTTGCTGGGTTCTTTCCTTGAGGGCGGATGGAAGCTGTCTCAACACCATTTTGACTATATAAATGTAAGTCAAATCAACCATTTTGACTAACAAAACTTCCATCCATGTACCATGAAGTATATTCCCCAAGGCCCTCTTGAAAGAAAACAGTCTTTTCATTGCTAAGATTGATGCTCAACATACCTAGATTCTTGCGATTTTTTTCTATAGAGTTGATGCAATCCTGAGCTTCAAGGCCGATATATAGACATAGAGTCGTCGGATGACCTTAATGTAATGACCCTCTCCCTTCTTTCATCGAATTTAAATCCTATTGCAATGGTTCCAATAGTGGTACTTGCAGCGTTGAGCATGCCCATTAACATGCCTGGGGATGAATGTAAATATTTAGAAAGCATAGGAACGATCAGATGTTAAGAAAATTTGGTTTTAAAATATTGCCCTTCCTTAAAACGTTGGACCACATTTTAAGAGCTAAAAATGCATTTCGTCGTTGCGCGTTATAAAGGAGCAATATGCAAATGCTTCTTCGAAAGGTAAACATAAACATTCTTTTTCGTATTGCTCCTTTACAACGCGCAACGACTATTTACAATTCTTCAAAAAATTGCAGGATTTAAAATTGATTTTAAAAGTTCCTGATATCTTCCGTTTTTATTTTTAAAATTTCCGACTTCGGCATTTCTTCGCAATATGACACCTTTCTCAAATAGTTTTCTTCGTCCCCCTCGTTATCGTCGTATGCATTATTCACAAAATGTTTATACACGTCCCAATAGCTAAAAATTTCGTCGACGGCCCGCTCCCTCAGTCTGAAGTAGAATCTGGGGTGTTTATATTCGCGCAGGCGACCGATCATAGCCGAAGTCGTGTGCCTTTCGTCAGCGCCATCTCTTGACTTAAAACGGAATTAACTTTTATTTGAAAACTTTAGCCTCGGCTACATCCTATAAATTTTCACAACTGTCGTAGTATTACGGTTTTAACTAATTAATTGAAAGATTTTCGATTCTATATTTTGTATTTAATTTTTGTTTTTAACGGGAATCGGATCAAATTCCCGTTAAAACCAGAAATTAAATTAAAATTTACTTCAAATTATAACTCATTTTCCTGGTGAAATATATTTGATTGGTGAATTCTTGCTTTTTAAGCATGAGGAGACATGATCACAGGTTTCGAATTGCAAGACATTAGTGGAGTAACCGTGTCGGTTCCAATTCACCAACCAACCGCTAGGTGACGCTAGTCTTAGTGTTATCTTAATTCCCAAGATAGCTGCTAGATGGAGCCTTTTTTTCTGAGTTCCGTATATTTCAAAATTCTTTCTTTTCCTTAACCTTTCTGCTATGTCATTAGATACTCTCAAATTTGATACGACTTCTCTGGCTTTTATAAAAGAACCATTTGCTTCTCAAGTTCCCATAGTTTTGGTGGTTGTTATGGAAAACCACAAGAATCTTTTTCAGTAAATTAAATCATATATGATTTATGTAGTCATTGTGTTGAGCTTGAGGAAAATCGTAAAATAATTTACAACAATTAAAATTTTATAGTTCACAGCATTTTCAGGTGCAACGATGAAAAGGGTTGTTATGGATACTTATCAGGAATCCCTTGATTTGGCGTTTAAAATTTTAAACAAAATAATTTTCGATTTAATTAATACGGTGAATTAATAAAAAATAAAAAAAAATTCATGGAGCGTGCGAATTCATAACCTGTAGGCAAAGCAAATCAACCGCAGTCATGTTTCGTCAGAAATGCAAAATGTATTATTTTTTTTAAAACGTAGGTTTTCATTGGAAATTCATATTTTATGAGCGATAGGGAGTCTGCTTTATTTTCAAAGGTAAAAAAAAAAAAAAAAAAAAAAAAGATAATATGCCACGTTTGGCATGAAAGCAAAGTAATGCAAATAATGCGGTCGTAACGCAAATGATACGAATAATGCAAATTCAATGGTAATGCACATAGTGACACCTAATGAAATGATACTACAAAAATAAAGCAAAGTAATCCAATTTGTGAAGCAACGACGATTATGGAAATGCAAAGATTATGCAAATAAGGGGGTGGTAATGCAGGTGATGCGGAGAATTTGCACCTAATGAAGTGGTACTACTATCAATGCAAAGATAACTCAATTTCTAATGCAATGGCAATACAAAGGTAATGCAAATAATGCAGTAATAAAGTGACACTACATCTAATGCAAAGTTTATTCAATTCGTAATGCAGCAACAATGCAATGGTTATGCAAATAATGGAGTAATAATGTAAGTGATGCAGAATAAAGTGGCACTACATCTAATGCAAAGGTGATTGAATCTCTAACGTAGTGGAAATACAAAGGTACTGCAAATAATTCAGTGGTAATGCAAGTTATTCAAACAATGCAAATGCAATGGTAATGCACATAATGCAGTGAAATTCCACCTAATAACCATGAGTAGCCTTACAAGGAAAAGTACTGCATCTAATGAGAAAATTACAAGGTCATTCAATCTGTAATGCAGTAAGAATGCCAAAGTAATGAAATTACTTCAATTGATGCCGAGAATCCGACGTTGATTCAAGTGATGCCGAGAATTGCACGAAACTCGCAAAACTAATTTGATCTGATATGCAGTGGCAAAGCAAATAATTCCGTGGTAATGCAAGTGATGCAAACAATGCAATGTGCATATTGCAAAGATGTTCCACCTGGTGTTGCATCTAATGGATAGGTAATTATAATTTGTAAGGCCGTGGCAATGCAAAAGTAATGTAAATAATGGAGTGATAATTCAAGTGATGCAAACAATGCAAAAGCAATGGTAATGCACATAATGCTGAGGATTCCATCTAATGAAGTGGTTCTGCTTCTAGTGAAAAAGTGATTCCATTGGAAATGCAGTGGCAATGCAAAAGTAATGCAAATCGTTCAGTGGTAATGCAAGTTAAGCAGAGAAATTGCGCCTAATGAAATGGCTTTTAAATCTAATGCAATGATAATTCGACTTGTAATGCAGTGGCAATGCAAAGGTAATGCAATGTAATGCCACATCACATCTGCACCGAAGTGCATAAGTGAGTACTCTCCTTTCTTTCCCTTTATAAAAAAAAAAAAAATACATATATGTATAAAAAGGAAGGAAGAGAAAAAAGAAAAAAAGTTGCAAAAAACCGCACATCTCGGATTTAGAAACCGAAAAATCCGAGCAATACCGAAAAAAAAAAGGAAAAACATCCGTTCAGATTAACGCAAACTTTTTTTATTCGGAAAAGTAAAAATCCGTTAACTGAAGAAAATAAAAACGGAAGCAGTAAAATAAATTATTCAGACGCTTGAGACTTTTAAAGAAGAAAAACTTGTTTTCCTCTAAGCAACAATAATGATTTCACGGACGTTTAACTCTATAAATCTGCTAGCTTTTCGCCTGAACCTTCTTTAATTTTTAAAAAAGATCGAATTCTTTTTTCTTTAACCAAGCCTCTGGCATGATAAAGCTCTTCTTGCTTAACCTTCGATTCCTCCCCTCCCTTCTGAAAATGTTCGATAAAATCAATCGGCCATCATCACAACAAAAAAATTAATAAAAAAAAACGGTTTTTTATAATCTTCTTTCTTTTGTAATCCCACAACTGACGCAATAAAATCAGTGAATTATTCCTTTTTTTTTTCGGAGGAAAAGGGAAAAATTAATTATGCTCGAAGCATCTGTTTCGAAGTCGATTCCTTTGATCCGCGGTTAAATGGTTTTTCGTTGTGTTCCTCATTCCGGTTCTAAATACGGCTCTGCAAAAGGATCCATTTTCATTAAATGATGGTCCCTTAATCAAGTCCCGCGGTGACTTTGACAATCGGTTATACAATCACTTTCTGCGGTATTTCATGTCATATTTATAAAATCACTCATCTCTGAAATCCCTGCCGAGCTGGGAAGTGCGCGGGGGAATTTCGAAACGTCTGAAATGTCGCAGTAGAAGAAAAAGAAGAAAAGTAAAAAAAAAAATGATTTCCCGGAAAATGACGGGAGGATTTAAGCCGAGACGCAATCGAATCCTTTTCGTTTCAATATTTATTTCATTTAACACCGAGCAATTTGATTACATTAAAAAGAAAATAAATATAAAGGAAGAAGCGGAGAATTAATTTTTTTTTAAATTAAAAGAAAATAAAAGAGCAATTGCTGGGTATTAAAGATTTTTATTTGCGTTGCGATTACCATTACGCATCGGTTAATTAATGCGTAGTGAGCGTCCTTAATTTATTGTATTATATATATATATATATTTGTTACAACAGGACTTATTCTGGGAACCCAGTCAAGAGATTTAAAAAAATTTTTTTTATAGCTGTTAGTTTTGGAACTGACAACTTTACCCCTGATAGTTCCAGAACTGATAATTTTTTTTCACCAGTTCTGGAAGATACAGAACCGGAAGCTACTCCATAATACGTTAAGAATAAAAAATTGCTAGAAAAACTATTGCCAGCTCCGACACTGTTAGTTCCAGAACAAGGACTGTCAGTTCCTGAACAAGCACTGTAAGTTCCGGAACTAACATCGTTAAAATTGTTAGTTCCGAAACAAACAACGACACAACTGGCAAATAGTGTTGACCTTCAGGACTTTTTTTAACTTTTTGACGTTTTGTGTTAATCGCCTACCAGAAGCTCTTATTATTATTATTTTTTTAAATGTCAGCGACCGCGTTTTCAAAAAAAGAGAAAAACATATATAAACCCCTGGAAAATAATTCATTCGCTTTTCAGCAAGTGTTCGAAAGCATGAAAGGAAAAATTAAAGTGACGGTTGGATGAAAGGCGTTTTTGTTAAACTTCTAAGTCCCCCTAGTGGTGACAAACTCACGGCATTAACAAAAATGACAAGCCCAGTGTAAAAAAAAAAAAAAGAGGTAGGAGAGAGAAAATAATGGAAAAGTGAAAAATTGAAAGACCGGAGGAAGAATGATAATATTTCCGGGGACGTTTTTCCCCAAAGTTATAGCTTTGCCAACAACATGGGTATTTACGTTGAAAGTTACGTTTAACTTGAACTTTATTCGAATTTACCTTTTAAATTATGTATTTTACGTGAGCGCTGGATTTCCTTAACTTATTGTAAACGAGATGAGATAGCTTTTTGCCGGGAGGGACTCGCTTAAAATAAGTGTATTTTTTTTTTTTTTCTCCCTCTTGAGAAAACACCCGAAAAAGACGTGAATAAATATCCTGCGTGTTTTCTTTTTTATTTAAAAGTTAAAATTAAATCGTTATGTTAATTTTTAATTTTTTTTTTTTTTCCTTTTGTTACAAGTGGAAATGAAGTAAAAAATTTAAATTACAATTTGCCGGGGAGTTTAAACAGACCCGTTTACACAAAGTAAATGGATTTTATTTAAAAGGCAAGCGGAGGTGGAGGGAAAAATGATTTACAACTGAAAAAGTTGCGGCTGCGGCAACTTTTCAAACAGTGACAACACCAGAGATGTATATAACTGAAGGGGGGTTCAAGTGGGAAAGTCAAGTATTAATTCAGCAAAAATTTCGGTTTTTTCGAGCCATTTTCCAGAGGGTGCGTCATGCGTCAACGTAAATTCGATGATATGCTATTTGTGCTTCATATCAGAATGATCCTTCGTCGGCCCGAAAATCATGAATTTTGGAATTTGAAAGTTCTGATGGTGAAATGAGTGACTTTTAGCAACACCGTTAACCCTAATTTTTTTTAAATTTTTTGAAGGTCTTCTTGAGGCCTTCAAAAAATCTGAAAAAAATTAGGGTTAATTGTGTTGCCGAAAGGCACTTATTCCATTATCAAGCGTTTTTTAAATTCCAAAATTCGTGATTTTCGGCCCAACCCATTGGACATAGGTTAGCTAGGATTTTTCAGAAGACTGCGCACCTTGTTCAGGGGTTGCAGTTTTTCCGGGAAAAATTGCGGTAATACCGGTAATACCGGCAATTTTAATACATACCCATAAAAATAGAAACAATCAATTTAGGATAACGGAATTCGAGAAAACGTAAGGATTAGAGATTCTGATGTCTTGGGGAATTTGTAAATTTGTGAACTTATTTCCCATTTTTGAGGAAAAATATTTTTTCGAGATTCGAGAAATTAAAATTTTGCGAGGATTCCTGGTAATTTCTGGGATTTCCTTTGAATTTCGGGAATTTCCCTGGGAATTAAAAAGCGATGGGAAAAATTCCGAAAAATTTTGAATCCAGGGAATCGAAGTTGAAAATTTTTTCGGGATCCCGGGAATTCCCTGGGCAGTCTCTAGTGAGAATCATCTTTTCCCCATTCTTATACCCTAAAAAGACAGAATTTTCTAGCAATTCGAGAACGTTTCTTAGAAATATTTCAATTTTTTTTTCTGTTGAAAAATATTACTGTAGATTGATTATTGTTAATATTATATTATTTTATATTCATCTGTTTACATGTTCTTTCTTTTTTCCTTCTTTCAGGTAAGCGTTCATTGATTTTCTACGAGTCATTTCGAGCGTTCGCCTGTTGAAACAGTTTGTAAGTAATCGAAAAAAAAAACCAGTTGTAGCGATTTTTTTTTTTTTTGTGACGTTATTGGACGGGCTAGGTTTCATGTTTTTTGCTGCCATAAGCTGAACATTAAAAACGGAAACGGTTACTTCTCCTATTAGGCAGGTATAGACACATCCGGAAACTTCCAATGACGTTCATGCCGCGCTTAGCTACGCAAATTTTAGTTCTAAAACGGACCATTGATGGCGCTGCGATCTTGAGAGACGCAACATACACATGTCCCATCGTGTACTTCGGGACTCCCACTGGGACTCTCGTGGCGGCCATATTTATTCGTTACTAAATTACTTGTACGGTTTTATAATTAAGATTATGCACCATTATTCCATTCAGTATTTTTTTTTTTTTTTTAATTATTACATTTTCACGGGAAAAAATAAACAAATAGATAAATAAATAACAAAAATAACAAGAGAAAGTCAACGGCATCGTTGTTTACAAATCTCAACGACCAATCAAAAAGCGTCTAGCAAACAAGTAGCGCGTACGGTGGTAGAAAGGAAGAACTAATTTTCGCGTAGTTAATCGGGACAAGATTTCTCTTGTATAAGGGATAGGAGTTTCAGGACCTGTCTAGACTAGGGTGAGTCATTTTAAAAAAAATTTTGAAATTTTTAGGTGTTTGTTGAAAATCGGGTTCCTTGAGATGTAAAATTATTTTTAAAAAATTTTTCAATTTTTTTTTTCACCTCTTAATGGTGGTTAAATCCTACTTTAGCTTTTCTGGCACCTAGAAATTTCGGCATTTTAATTTCGATTTTTTTACCCAATTTTAAAGGCTTGCAAAATTTTTTGAAAAAGAGTTTCCTCATGTTTTGAAGGTCGTAAAACACGAATTTCACTATCCCGAATTTTTTCGATTAACCATGTGACGTCATTAGCGTATTTATCGAGCTTATACCTGGTTTTTCCAACTGAAATTCGGCTTCACCTCGAATTTGGAGCCATGAAAATTTTTTTATTTTATTGGCATCGCTCATACTTATGCTAAAATACCCGTAGAACACGAATTTCCCCATCCCGATTTTCTCCAATCAACCCCTGAGTAGGGGTGTTAGTGCAAATTTGATTTTTTAAGCCAAAAAAAATGTATTTTTTTTTTTTTTTTTTTTTTTTTTTTTTTTTTTTTTTTTTTTTTTTTTGCGCCAGGAAATGGCAACAACTCCTCAATAGTTAGATTTAGAGGTCAGTTAATAAGGATCTTTTGTGTTTTGAATCGATTTCCGAAATTTTTTACGGCTGGAAAATTTTACCCGTAATTTTTTTGAAGTCCCAAATTTTTCCCAACCGTTGAAATTAAATTAATCGATTATGGGTTATCTTGCATTACTTTCGCTTTTTTATGCATTACACTTTTTTTTTTTTAGAGTGAGTAACCCCCTCGGATAAACCCTAAATGAAAAAATTACGTCCAAAATTATTATGTTTCTGAAAGAAAATTTTCCCTTTCTCTCGTGTCGGACAAATAAAAAAAAAAAAAAAAAAAAAAAAACAAGCGGGTTTTAAAACCTGGAAATCGCATTATACGAACAATAATGTATTTCACTTCTTCATCAGCGGAAATAAATGAGCTTCGTAATCCCATCAGGTGAAAAGCGAAATCTGCGGTTGCGTTGAAACTTAATTTCTGTTATTTTTTTTTTTTTAACTGGTTAACTGTGGTAGCCATTTTAAATGTTGTTTCTTTTTCCGCCTCGTGCATTCCTCTTGGGGATTTTTTTTTTCCGGGAATATCCGCGTGTTTCCCTTAAGAGGCAAAGTATTTACCATATGTAAAAAAGATTTTTTTTTTTTTTTTTTAAATTACGGAAAAACATTTTGACAAAATCAGCTAAGTGGAAAACCTATTCATTTTGAATTCTGAAAAGAACTTTTCCTCGTACATCTTGAAATATTTTTTTAAATTGAAAAAAAAAAAAAAAAAATATTGAAGGCAGGAATCAATCAATTTTTTTTTCTTTTCTTTTTATCCCGGCATATAATCCTGACTTTGCTAAGAATCGAAATTTTTTTTTTCTCCTTCTTCCTTCTTTTTTTTTTATTTTATTCCGAATTTTTTTAAAGCGCTATATCGGATTTTAAGAAAATTCCTCTCTTCTCTTTTCGGGAAAACGAACCTCTTATAAAAGCAGCTTACTTGATCAAGTTCATTTTATCTGATTATTTACTGTATTAAGTCACTTTCCGCTTTATCTTTATTCCGAAAGCTTTTTTTTTTTTTTTACTTATCAAGTTAGAGAGCTCGCATTTGAATTTCAATACGAGCTTAGAAAAAATAAGACGAAAAATAATCCGGTTATTTAATACACTGAAAATGGAAAATCGTTAATTTTTCTTTTTCGGTGGAGCGGTCGAAAATTATTCTCAAAATTTTAAATGAGAATTAGACAAGACCGCAGCGAGCAAAGGCAAAGGGAGACTCAGTTCTTTGTGATGGGTTTTTAGCCACCGCCGCCCCCGTCCCCCGGTTATAATTTTTAAAATAATGCAATTTTCCTATATTATGTGTCAAAAATGAACCGATTGGAGCCTCTACACCAAATGTCCCTGTCCTATTCCAATTCGCAAAATTCCGATTTTATTTTTATTGTGTATATTTTTGTTTTTGGCGGGGATGGCAAGCTGACCCAACCGAATCAAAAAAACCGAACCGAACCCGGGTTTTTTGTCTTAAAAAAACTGAACCGAACCTGTTAAAAAATATTAATTACAAAACCGAATCCGAATCCAAAGCCAAACAGATTTAAAATTTTATAACAGTTTAAAACCGAACCGAACCGAACCTGGTAAAAAATTTTAATTGCAAAACCGAACCCAAAGGAAAACCGATTTAAAATTTAAAAAAAGTTTAAAACCGAACCGAACCCAAAACAATAACCGAAACCGGACCCAAATCAGGGATAGAAAAAACTCAAACCGAAATCGAATCCGAACGGTTTTCGAATAATAAATATCGACCCAAGAACGTAACCGAAACCGGATCTAAATGAGGGATGGAAAATACCCAAACCTAATTCGAATCCGAACCGTTTATGAAAAAAAAAAATATCGACCCGAAACCGAAACATTTACAAGAGAAACCGAAATGCACCGAAATCGGGTTATTTTTTCAAAAAAAACCGGATTGAACCGGCTCGAAGAATTTAAACCGTTGTCTTTCTGTTTAAAAAAAAATCCGGTTTTCTACTAAACACCATAACCGAAACCCTGATTTTTTACTGAAAACAAGAAACCAAAACCGCATTTTTTTTTTTTTTTTTTAATCAAAAGCCGAATTAAAACCTGGTATTTGTTAACGAAAAAATCGGTTTTTAAACGGAAAACCGAACCAAAGTCTGTGGAGGTATTACCAAGAAACCGAACCGAAAAGAACCAAAACACGTTTTTTCGTTTATACAAACCGAACCAAACCGGATTCAAAAAAAAAACCGAACTGAGCGTGAAATCGGTTTTTTATTAAATTGAAAAAGAAAACCGAACCGCACCGAACCGTATTGATAAAATTTTGGATCGGCACCCGAACCAAACCGAACCCTTTTTGGTGGACAACGTTTTAACCGAAACCGAACCGTATTGATAAAATTTTGGATCGGCACCCGAACCAAACCGAACCCTTCCTGTTGGACAACCTTTTAATCGAAACCGAACCGAATCCAGCTTTTCAACTTTTAAAAAAAAAACCGAACCGATCCGAACCGGAGTTTTAATTTTTAAAGCTGTTTGCCATCCCTCATTTTTGGTAATTTTCTAAACACTTGTGCCACGTTCTTTTTATTTTTGGGAAATAAACGAACAATTTATATATAAGAGGATTCATCATCGTGGCAGCAGATTAATCGTATTTTACTTTTTACGGTAAAACGAAAATAAATTTCGAAACAAAAAATATTAAGTACTTTTCTGGAAAAAAATCCCTAAAATTCCTTAATATTTTTTGTTTTTTGTCTTCGTTTCCCCGTAAAAATTAAATTTGATTAGTCTGTTGCCACGATGATGATTTCTCTTGAAGATTACGCATCAGTGAAATTTAAGTGATCATCGATTCATAAGTTAAACTTTAACGAAAAAATTAAATCGTGGCAGCAGACAAGTGCTCCTACTCTTTAAGAGAATGTATCAGTCGTGGCTGCAGATAAATCGTATTTTTCTTTTTACAGAAAAACGAAGGCAAATCTTAAAGAAAGAAAAATTAAGAAGTCTTCCAGAAAACATTTTGAACATTTCTTAATTTTTATTTTTTCAAGATGTTTTCGTTTTTCCGTAAAAAGAAAAACATGATTTATCTACTGCCACGACTGGTTTAAAAATTGACGTTATTTATTTAATTTAATGTTAAGAGTACGCATCAGTGAAATTTTAAGCGATCATCGACTCATAAGTTAAACATAAGCGGAAAAGTTAAATCGTGGCAGCAGACGAATGACTGATGCGTATTCTTAAATTACGTTTATAAGTTCACTGCAATATCCAATCATGGTCTTCTGTATGTAAAGAAAATGATTTCATACATTTTTCGGCCCGATTTGACCTCCAGTGGCCATAAACCAAAACGATTTTGAACAAAAAAAAATTATGTATAAATTTTTAAAAAATTTGCGGTTGGCGGTTTTTGCTGCGATCGGGTACCCTAAGATATAATTTGACGTGGGAATTTCATTTTTTCTTGACCTTGTTTTGATTTCAATTTATTTTCACAAAAATCAGTGGATCGAGATAATGAAAGATTCGGATAAAGCTCTCAGTCGAAAAAGGGGGGGGGGGGGGGAATGACGTCGTTTTGTGTCGGTAACTGTAATTCGATAAGGTTAGGTCGCAGTTGTGATTTTACCAGTAATAACTTCATTACGGTGGAAATATCTTTCTTTTTCATTTTCGTCTTTAAGGCGGATAAACAATCCCCCTTGCTTCCCTCCCCTCCGAGGGAAAGAAAAAAAAATTTTTTTCTCCTAATTCCGAGTTTTATTGATTCGATTCGTGGAACACTGAGTTTTCTAAATCGCCGCTTAAAGAATTATCTCCCGGTTTAAATCCTGACGGCTTTAGAAAGCTCCAGCTACGGCCTCGGTAAAGACGTAGATAAGTTGGTTAAACGACAAGAGGAAACTTTGCGGTTTCTCTTGTCTTGTAATTAATACTAAATATAGTAGAAGCTGTAGGAAATAGAAACTAGTAAGAGCCATCATTAGCATCGATAGTCAACCCCATTTCGAACTCTTGACATACCGCCAACTCGTTTCTTGTTTCGACTACATTTCCAAACAATGAAACTGAAAGTTCGTTAACAGTTTGCTTTTGTCCTTAATAATTTCCCCCTCCCTCCCTCCTTCTTCCTCCTCCTCCTCCCTTCTTCCTTTTAGTGCTTTTAATTTTAGAAACCTAAAGTGCGGACAAGATTTTTTTTTTTTATCAGGAAGGCAATAAATAAAATTGTTAGTACATCCGCTTCCTCCAAAAAAAAAAAAAAAAAAAAAGGAATTTTGATTTATTGCAGCCTTTGCTTACGGTTACACTTCATTGCAATTTATCTACATCTTGTCTGGATTTTTTTTTCTCTTTTTTTTTCTGTTACCTTTTTACTATGTCGATTAATGATTTAACGTTCTCTGGAGGTATTCTTTCTCCTCTCCCCCCTTCCCCTTTTCATTTTTCTTAAGCTCGTTGGAAAAATAAATCGTGCTGTGAAGTCTAGTACAAAGCGCAGTGCTGGCAAGAACCGGAGCGAACCCCACGGACAACCGTTCGGTTTTTCGTGATTAATTTGTCAGTAAAAACCGGACCGAGCCATATCCGATTCGGATATGGACCCTGAACCCGAACTGGGCATTTCCGAAAAAACGAACAAAAAAAACTGTTTTTTTTTTAAACTAAGTTTTTTTTGCTTTGTTCCAAAAGGTTTTTTTTCTCAATAAACTAAGTAAAACCTAGTATTTTTTTTTTTTTTTTTTTTTTTTTTTTTTTTTTTGAACCGAATTGAATTTAACCGGTTCAAGATAAAAATCTGAACCCAACCCAGAACCAAAAACCAGTTCAAGCCGCAAGGAACTCGAACCAGAACCTCACCCAGCCCTAATACAGTAATTGAACCGAACCGAAACTTAGTTTTGAATATTACAGGAACCGAACCGGACCGAATCTTAAGCGGAACCAGTACCCGAACAGGGTTTTTCCAAGAAAACAAACCATAAAGACCTGTTTTTTTTTTTTTTTTTTTTTTTTTTTTTTTTTTTTGGGCAAAAAAAAAAAATAAAAAAATAAAAAAAACTTTTTTCTACAAAATGTTGAACCAGAAAAAACCTGAACCGAACCCAGAACTGAAACCCGGTTCAAAGCCGCTAAGAATTTAAACCAGAACCGAACCGAAACCGGGCCTTGAATATTACAGGAACTGAACCGAACCGAACCGAATCTTAAGCGGACCCAGAACCCGAACCTGGTTATTCCAAGAAAACGAACCAAAGGAATCTGGTTTTTTTTTTTTGCAAAAAACGTGAAGCGGAATTTTGACTATTTTACAAAAAAAAAATTAAAAAAGTTTTTTTTTTTTAATTAAAGAAAAAAAAAAGGTTGAACCGAACTAAACCAAACCGAACCTAACCTGGTTCAGGAAAAGACCCGTTCCGGTCCTGAACCCGGTTTCAATCCTCAAAGAATCCGACCCTAAAACTGCAGTTGAACCGAGCGCAAACCAAACCTCGAATGTTACAGGAACCGAACTGAATCGAATCTTAAGCGGACCCAGAACCCGAACCAAAAGGAACCCAGTTTGAAAAAAAAAACTAAGTAAAACCTGATATTTTTTACAAAAAAAGGTTTTTTTTTTAATGATGTGTTGAACCAAACCTAACCGGGTTCAGGAAAAAAAAACCAACCCAGACCTGACCCAACGAACCCGACCCTGAAACTACAGTTTAACCGAAGGAAAATCGAACCGCGAATGTTACAGGAACCGAATAGGAATCAGGAATTTTTTTTGCAAAAGCAAAAAAAAGAAAAACGTTTTCTTTTTCTCTTTTTTTTTTCAAAAAACTTCTTAACAAAAAAAACTGTTCTTTAACTGAACCTAACCGAGTTCAATTTCTAGAACTCCAAAAAAACCTCAAAAAATTCAGGGAATCCTCTTTCGGTTACTGTAAAAGAATTAAGGGGTGCATTCTCCAAAGTTCGAAAATTTGAATTTTGCCTCCTATCCCCAAATTCAAAAATTTGACTTTGGGCCCTCAACCGTTTTCCGTACCTCGCTTTGCTCGGAACGACAAGATCGGTCTCGGGCTCAAAAAGTCTCTCTTTAGATTCTAGCAGTGAAATATACTATTTGGGACCAATCCTGTCCGAGTTCCGATTCGTACCTCATGTTTCCCATATACATACGATCTCAATGACATTTTAGGGTAAAATCAGCAGTTAAGATGGAAGCCAATAAAACTCGAAATCCGTGAAACTTCCTCAAACAGGCATCCTCGGGAAGACGACTTTTGACATGATAAACGCTTGTGGGAACGACATATTTAATCGAAAAACCAACTGATGCGAAAAGAAACTGATAAATTTCCCCGATACACACAATTGTATATCTGATATTCTCTCATTTTATGACGGATGAAATGCTTTTTACAAAATCCGCTCGGGATATATATTCATTATTCACAAATAAACAATATAACAATAGGTCAAAATACCAGGTTTTTGATTGCTCGTTTAAACGCACTTTTATCACCATATTAAAATATTGTTTGCTGAAAATTTTACACATAATAATAATTATTATTATTATTTTCTCTTTTTGCGTCTTTTCCGCTGCGAAAAACATCATTTACGGTTTTCGCCGTCTTTATTGTGTAAATTTATTATATATTATATACATAGGACCGGGAGCTATACATTTTATATTTTAAATAAGCGTTTTTGAAAAGCATTTTAATAATTATTATAATAATAATAACGAAAACGAAAAGTTATTCATTTTCTGGATTTGTCGTGAAAAGGATTCTACCAGGGAAAGGAGATACGAGAAAGCGAAGCAAACATTAATTTTAATGTCATTTCGGAAGCGTTCAAACTGTTGGCCTCTTCACTTCTCTCGACTATTGACCTTGGTAAAATATTAAATAAGCGGGGAGCAAGATTTTATTAAATATTCATTTTAGATTTTAAGGGGGTTGAAAGGGGGGGGGTGATATCCTAGATAACGGTAAGGGTTTCGCATATCCTTGAGAAGTGTATTTTACGAGTCTCCGAACGATAGGGTGTTTCTGAGATTTGAAAGTCAAATCAGGGCCATCCAGTACGAAAAATAAGAAGAATAAATTATATAAAAATAAAAATCATGTATAAATTATATAAGTTTTTTAAATCCTCGATAAGCCTAAAAAAAATGCTAGAGTTTTTATTAAAGTAATAAAAACTTTAACCAAAAACCTCGTACGTAAAAAAATACGCATACATTTTTCAATCATTTTGTTCATTTTTTGTGCATAAATTTAATCATCATTTTCGGACTAAATTGTTTGGATATGCATAAACGTTATAAAAATAATTTATAAATTATATACAAAAAGTGGAGGGTCTGGACCAAAACCCCGAAACTCGGATTCGGGGTTTTGTGTGGTCCCCAAAATGGGTATACATAAAAATTGCATAAATTATGTATAAACTACTTAATTTTTTTTACCGGGATTTTTGAAGTAAAACTTCATTAGAATCGCTGAGAGTAAATTTTTTAGGCCCACTTTTAGGCGAAAAAGTGCGCAACAATTTAGGCTGAAAAGTTGATAGAATCACGGGGAGTAAACTTCTTTAGAATCGCTGACAGTAAAATTTTTGGGACACAATTTTAGGCCTAAAATTGCGCGTGTTTCAAGTTTTTTTCGTGCCAGGAAAAAAAGTTATATTTTTATTAAAATATCCAAATTTTTTGACTAAAAACGACCAAAAAAATGCCTTGAAATTTTTTTATTGTGCCTATTATTAGCGGAGTGGAGAAGTTTCACTTTCCTTCTTCAGTGAGTTTCCGCAGCTAGACTCACTCAGTTTTTCCCATTATTAATAATATACATATGTATATTGATATAATATTATATCAATTAATTAATCATTAATTAATAAATCATATAATATTATATCAAATTAAATTCAAATTAGGAACCCGTGTTGTTCCAACGAATTTTTATACATTAGCATCGTTTTAGCAATATTAATTTATATTAAATTTTTATCTTCGAATATTTTAAATAGTATTTTTTGATTATTTGAACACAACTTTAATTATTTGACCTTTTTTATGAAATATTTTTAAATTTTTACCCCATAGACGTAGTCCTACGTAGGGATAAGCTCCCATATCCCAGTATAATTTTTTTTGACGTGGATAGTCTTTGCCCAGGTTGAGCCCGTAAAACAATAAAATTTTCGACCGAAATTCGTGACTTATGTGAAATTCACTTTTCGAAAAGTCTTTTTTCAAAACTTATCGAAAATTTTTAAAATCTAATTTTTTCAAAATTAACGAAAAGATCAAAAGTTAGATCAAACGTTATGGGCGAAATAACACCGAGACAAAATAAAAGTTATGGGCGAAATAACACTGAGACACACTCTAGAGTGTTTCCTGCCTAGGCACCACACACTCTAGAGTGTTTCCAGCCTAGGCACCATACACTCTACTAGAGTGTTTCCTGCCTAGGCACCACACACTCTAGAGGGTATCGTGCCTAGGCACCACACACTCTAGAGTGTATCCTGCCTAGGCACCACACACTCTAGAGTGTATCGTGCCTAGGCACCACACACTCTAGAGTGTTTCCTGCCTAGGCACCACACACTCTAGAGTGTTTCCTGCCTAGGCACCACCACTCTAGAGCGTTCCTGCCTAGGCACCACACACTCTAGAGGGTATCGTGCCTAGGCACCACACACTCTACTAGAGTGTATCCTGCCTAGGCACACACACTCTAGAGTGTTTCCTGCCTAGGCACCACACACTCTAGAGTGTTTCTGCCTAGGCACCACACACTCTAGAGCGTTTCCTGCCTAGGCACCACACACTCTAGAGTGTATCGTGCCTAGGCACCACACACTAGAGTGTTTCCTGCCTAGGCACCACACACTCTAGAGTGTATCGTGCCTAGGCACCACACTCTAGAGTGTATCCTGCCTAGGCACCACACACTCTAGAGGGTATCCTGCCTAGGCACCACACACTCTACTAGAGTGTATCCTGCCTAGGCACCACACACTCTAGAGTGTTTCCTGCCTAGGCACCACACACTCTAGAGTGTTTCCTGCCTAGGCACCACACACTCTAGAGGTTATCGTGCCTAGGCACCACACACTCTAGAGTGTTTCCTGCCTAGGCACCACACACTCTAGAGCGTTTCCTGCCTAGGCACCACACACTCTAGAGGGTATCGTGCCTAGGCACCACACACTCTACTAGAGTGTATCCTGCCTAGGCACCACACATTCTAGAGTGTTTCTGCCTAGGCACCACACACTCTAGAGTGTTTCCTGCCTAGGCACCACACACTCTAGAGCGTTTCCTGCCTAGGCACCACACACTCTAGAGTGTATCGTGCCTAGGCACCACACACTCTAGAGTGTTTCCTGCCTAGGCACCACACACTCTAGAGTGTATCGTGCCTAGGCACCACACACTCTAGAGTGTATCCTGCCTAGGCACCACACACTCTAGAGGGTATCCTGCCTAGGCACCACACACTCTACTAGAGTGTATCCTGCCTAGGCACCACACACTCTAGAGTGTTTCCTGCCTAGGCACCACACACTCTAGAGGTTATCGTGCCTAGGCACCACACACTCTAGAGTGTATCCTGCCTAGGCACCACACACTCTACTAGAGTGTATCCTGCCTAGGCACCACACACTCTAGAGTGTATCCTGCCTAGGCACCACACACTCTAGAGTGTTTCCTGCCTAGGCACCATACACTCTACTAGAGTGTTTCCTGCCTAGACACCATACACTCTAGAGTGTATCGTGCCTAGGCACCACACACTCTAGAGCGTTTCCTGCCTAGGCACCACACACTCTAGAGTGTATCGTGCCTAGGCACCACACACTCTAGAGTGTTTCCTGCCTAGGCACCACACACTCTAGAGTGTTTCCTGCCTAGGCACCACACACTCTAGAGCGTTTCCTGCCTAGGCACCACACACTCTAGAGGGTATCGTGCCTAGGCACCACACACTCTACTAGAGTGTATCCTGCCTAGGCACCACACACTCTAGAGTGTTTCCTGCCTAGGCACCACACACTCTAGAGTGTTTCCTGCCTAGGCACCACACACTCTAGAGCGTTTCCTGCCTAGGCACCACACACTCTAGAGTGTATCGTGCCTAGGCACCACACACTCTAGAGTGTTTCCTGCCTAGGCACCACACACTCTAGAGTGTATCGTGCCTAGGCACCACACACTCTAGAGTGTATCCTGCCTAGGCACCACACACTCTAGAGGGTATCCTGCCTAGGCACCACACACTCTACTAGAGTGTATCCTGCCTAGGCACCACACACTCTAGAGTGTTTCCTGCCTAGGCACCACACACTCTAGAGTGTTTCCTGCCTAGGCACCACACACTCTAGAGGTTATCGTGCCTAGGCACCACACACTCTAGAGTGTATCCTGCCTAGGCACCACACACTCTACTAGAGTGTATCCTGCCTAGGCACCACACACTCTAGTAGAGTGTATCCTGCCTAGGCACCACACACTCTAGAGTGTTTCCTGCCTAGGCACCACACACTCTAGAGTGTTTCCTGCCTAGGCACCACACACTCTAGAGCGTTTCCTGCCTAGGCACCACACACTCTAGAGGGTATCGTGCCTAGGCACCACACACTCTAGAGTGTATCCTGCCTAGGCACCACACACTCTAGAGTGTATCCTGCCTAGGCACCACACACTCTAGAGTGTATCCTGCCTAGGCACCACACACTCTAGAGTTTATCCTGCCTAGGCACCACACACTCTACTAGAGTGTATCCTGCCTAGGCACCACACTCTACTAGAGTGTATCCTGCCTGGGCACCACACACTCTTCTAGAGTGTAGATCAAATCCCTGAAAAATTATTTCAGGGATTTCTGCATTTCAAATATTAATTTAATTTTAAAATAATTAAAATAATTCTTTTTTGATTAATTATTGTTTTTTATTCCTTGCTTTAAATTGTAAAAGTTTAACTATTTCAAATATTCATGTTTAACTATTTCAATTTTTCATTTTTTTAATGGCAATTTTTTTCGATGCCAATGTTTTTAATAGCAATTTTTAATGACGTATCCACGAAAAATCTTCCGGCCGTGTGGTCACACAGCCAACTCGGGGTTTTTAAAACGAATGTTGGTTTTATGTTAAAAATAAAATGGTTGAAAAAAGGGCGATTTTCAAAAAGGAATTTTGATAATTGTTGAAAAACGGTGATTTTAAAAAAAAAAAATTGAAAAAAGGCGATTGGGCGATTTTGGGCAATTTTTACTCTGGTGTGTTTTTTATTAAAATTTAAGTAAGCAAAAAACAATGAAAAAAAATGAAATTTATTATTTCAAGGTAAAATTGGTTGAAGAAATAGTAAAACGCAACGCGATAAGAAGTTTCACTTTCAGTTCTTTAGGCTTTACCGACGTAGAGCCTGTTTCATTTTTTTTTTTTTTTTCATTCTCCGATATTGTTATGCATAAAATAAAATAAAAAGTTGAATATTTGCAAATTTTCCTGCTTTATAATTTTAAAAAATTATATGCATAAATTATGCAAAATATATGCATATCCAGATTTTTATACTTAAAATAATTCTGAATACATTTTATAAATATTTCGTAAAATCAAATTTTGGTGCTTAAAAAAATATGCATAAAATTTTGCAAAAATTATTTAATAAAACAAGTTAAGGCAACTAGGCCTGAACATAACACTCGAAAAACAAATCAATGACTTAGAATAAGTTTTATTTTTGAAACAATTCTTAGCCGTTTTCTAGTATTTTTAAAAAATAAAAGTGTCTAAAGTAGCCCCCTGGAGTATAAATAAAAAAAAAAAAAAAATTAATAAATAAATAAAGTAGCCCCCTGTTATTACGGTACCATAATAAGCCAAGAAGAAAAATATGTCGATTCAAAAACACAAAAAGCTAGAAAACTTAAAAAATTGCGACTTCCTTTAATTTTCTTGGTAACCGTTTAAAATTATATTCCTTTCCCTTTTAAACGAAATTTCATTTTTTTTCCCACAAGTAAAGCTCGAAATCTCGTCATCTTAAAAAAAATAATACGGTGACGTCAAAGTAGAAAAAAAAAAAAACACTAAAGCGTTAAAAGCGTTCAAATAGTGAGAAAAAAGAAAAAAAAAACAACAACAAAATGCGGTGTACGAAAAATCCATTTCTTCCTTATGAAACACTAAAAATTCTTTCGATACTAACTCAGTTGAAAAGGAATATAATTATCGCTCTTCGGATACTGCATTTAAAAAAAAAAAAAAAAAAAGGTCGAAGAGTTCGCGTGCAGGCTTTTTTTTATTTTTTATTTTTTTCAAAAAAGTGTTACCTTTCACCTAATGGCACTTGTATAATAAACTTATTTTTCCTCTTTTAAAAAAATTCAAATCCGTAGAATGATTTCAGATTTTTTTTTATTCCTCCCTCTTATTTCAACGTTTCACGATTAAAACAATTTAACTCTGGATGCGGAACATGGATTATTACAAAGTACGAGTTTGTTGAACAAACTTATTAAAAGCCATAAATTGGAGGGTGCTGAAAAGGATCAATGAAAAAGTTTTTAGCTATACACGAATTTCGCTCCTTGGGATGGAAATCATCCGACGCCTCTCTACGAATACTTGAGCTTTTGTTAAATCCCGAGGAAAGTGTCTTCCGCGCATTCCTTTCTCCATATTGAATACCGAGTTGCGATTAATTATTATTTTCGAAAAAGAAGAAAAAAAAATGTAACAAGTCGGAAAATTATAAAAACGAGTTTTTTTTATTTATTGCTATAAAAAAAAAAAAAAAATTGAGTGGCCTCTACGTCAATGAATGTAGTCCCATGAGATCAATTCTAATTAAGCAAACTTTTATAAATTTTGACAACAACGCCCGTAACTGTTTTAAAAATTTTATCAAGGCAAAATGGTTTTTATTTGAAATGCAATATGCGTATTTATTTGGTTAAGCTGTACATCTTGTGGTATTTTTTATATATAATTGATACTGTATATAATGGGCGACATTTATTTGATTTTTTTTCAAGCACAAAATGGGCGTGATACACCCCTAAACGTGGTCGAAAAAATCTGAAAAAAATTGGCTTTTGTTTTAAGACCATAAGAAAAGTGAAAATCTCATGAAGACTAAATTCGCGAAAAGTAAGGTAAATTTGAACCACCCTAGTGAAATGCGAAACCGAACGAAACCGAACCGAATTTTTTGAGATGGGGTTTCCCAGCACTGATAACGCTTTAAAATTAAAGAAGGAAAAAAAGGAATTATGTTAAGGGGAAAGAGCCGTTTAAAACCGGCGGATAGGCTTCAACACGAGAGGGAAAATTTGTATCGTAACTAACGGTTTTATATGAAAAGATGCTTTAACTTATTTAAAAGGCAGGAAGGAAAGACGGAAGAAACCCGCTTGAGTGATTAAAGCAGAAAATGCTAAAGAAACCCATCCTTTTACACTGAAGGTTTGAGAAAAGTTTTCGGTCATATTTTAATAACTAAGGCAGTAATTCGTGGAAAATTTTCTTTCAGAATTTACAGCCTTTTTTTTTTTTTTTTTTTTTTTTTTTTTTTTTTTTTTTTTGTTTAAATTTTTATTTTATTTCTGTTTTTTGTTTAATATCGACCTGTAGTTACAAGAAATAAGTAACTTTCTTTTTTTTGAAAATGGATTTAAGGGGCGGGGGGTTGCAACGATTTTCGGGGCCTTTCTATCCACTCTTCATAAAGAATCTTGGTGTTTAAAAATAAGGCGTAAAACTCAAAAATCGGACGCCTAAAATAATTTTGGACTTGATATTCGTAATCTACGCAAAATCTCCAATTGGAAATGATACTTTTTTAGAGCTTTTCAAAATCATTGCGAGACCTCAAGATGACCTTCAAAAAGTCTGAAAAAAAAATTAGGGTTTAGTGTCCCCAAAAGGCACCCATACCACTATCAAGCGTTTTTGAAATTTCAAAATTCGTGATTTTCGTCCCACCCGATCGCACACAAATGACGTCAGCATTCTGTTGTAGAATCTCGTTCGAAAAAGTGACGCGAAAAGAGTATAAAACTTTTGCAAAAAAAATGCATAGGAAACGTGTAATTTTTGTATTATTTATACAAAAATTTGGGCATGCATAATTTTTGAAAAGTTTATGCACATTTTTTCAAGAATTCAAAATAGAGAAGTCACATGTTTTGAGATGACACCATCGTTTAATTGTGCTACAGGAGATAGGACAAAAACTGTAATTTTGACTCGAAAAAAAAAAACGGTTAACCACCGAAAAAAGAAAAAACAAAAATTTGAATTTGAATGTCCGCCAAAACGGAACGTGACGTCATCTGCCTAAAAGTGGTTGTGTTCGTTTCTGAAACTCTGAACGGCATCGATGCGTAATGTTTACAAGCATGTTTACAAACAAGCAGGGTTACTGTTTCTAACATTTTTTAATAAGAAACAGTTTAAAACGTTTTATATTATTTTCTTATGTTTTAAAACGTTTTAAAACGTCTTTTATTCCGCCTGGTTTTAAAACGTTTTAAAACACGTTCAAAATGTTTTAAATTCGTTTCTATTTTTATTCAAATTTTTAAAACGGTGTTTTTTATTCAAATGTTTTAGAACGTTTTAAAACACCGTGTTTTAAACCAATTTGTTTTAAAACAATCATCCCTGCAAACAAGACGTGTTCCGCTTCAAATTCGATATCTCGCTCCGAGTTCGATATCTCGCTTCGATACAGGCAGATGACGTCACACCAATAAAAATATCGTTTAAGGAGTGATCACGTGACAAAAACTCTTCCTGACTTTGTTTTTCTTTTTTTTTATTTGATGAAATTATAAAAACTTTTTTTCCCGGGAAATTTTCACGGTTAAATATTAGTTTTTAATTAAGAGCATACTATACATTAGTTTCCAGCGAAAATCTCAAAACATGTGACTTGTCTATTCGTTATACGTAATTTTTACAATGCATAATTATTTTAAGTAGAAATGTCTGGATATGATATGCATAATTTTTTCTTAATTTATGCCTATAATTTATTTAAATTATAAAGCAGGAAAATTTGGAAATATTCAACTTTTATATTTCATTTTATGCATACTTATTTATGCATAATGAGGATGAAAAAAAATTCCGGTAAAGAAAGTAAAAATTAAAGATTAGAAGATGTAATAAAGATAGATAATAGATAATAAAGATAGAATTAAAGTCCCTGGAATTTTTCGCAGTTATCTTAACCTATTGCGTATTGGCATTTGTATTCGAATTTTTAAATCCCCTGACTTTTTTCCCTCCTGTATATATTTTCCATGGAAAAAGATAATCGGAGCAGCTGTAGGGAGAGTAAAAAGTAAAAAAGATTTGCGGTCGAGTGAAAAACCCTATTCGCTTGGTTTAAAAAACTGGGATTTCTGCTGATTTTGCGAAATTTTTTTTTTTTTTTTTTTCAAGTTACGGTTTGTGATAATTAAGCTTTTCAATACCGAAATAACGTTGACCGCTTGATGGTTTCGATTGCTAAACTTTTAAATGTCTTTTTTTTTTTTTTTTTTTTTTTTAAATTTTGAATTGCTTGTGGAGAGAGCAATTTAAATTTCTGTTAAATTTTAATTATACGTCCTTTTGTTTTTCCAGATAAGGAAAGGCGCCGTTATAGGCACGGATAATACCCTGGAACCGGAGTAGCTGCTATCGGTAAGTTTTCATTTTTATTTTTTTTCCGGCTTCTGGTTTTCCATCCCTCGCGCTGGGAGTCATGACTTAAAAATGTTTTTCAGATTTTCCACAAATTTCGGGTTGTGCCAAAATTCAGGGCCGTTGCCAGGAGCATGAAAAAAAAGGGGGTTCTTCTGACCGCCCTTCCCTTTTTTCGGAGGGTCAATTGCTGATTATTTTAATAACAAAAAGCTCCTTTCGGAACTTCTTGTTTTGATCCCCCCCTGAGTTCACCATCCTGGCAACGGGCTCTCCGAAATGTCAAAATGACCGAAGGATCTAAAACCTAAGCAATGTCGTGTCTTTCCCGTTCCCCCGTCCTCGGGCCCGATTCCAATTCATTAACAGCAATCCGTCGTTGTAAAAGCTAATTACGATAATGAACATGGAAGTTCATCCCTGGAAGTAAAAGATAGCCTCTCGAGTGACGTATCCCGTGATAAATTATCGATTTGAAGTTGCATTCATGGTCGTCAACAAAAGATATATTTTTTTTTAATCTTATTTTATTGATATTTTATGTTGGTTAGAAATAACCTGTGAGAACTTGTAACGGCTGTCCGCCTTCCATTAAAGGGGTAACCTGTGAGTGTTAAAATAGTAGACGCCTTGAGTATAAATATTAATAAAATAATTCCGTGCGCCGGAGGTCAATTGACGTATCTCCTATGTAAATATGATTAAAGATGAGCCGTTTTGATTGTTTCTCAAAATCATATGACCACAAGCATAAGCAGACATGAGCGGGCAAACGTGTGGTCACATAATTTTGAGAAACAATCGAAACAGCCTATCTTTAATCATATTTACGTAGAAGATACGTCAGTCGACCTCCGGCGCACGAATTTGAGTATTCCAAGAAGAATAGGGGAAATTCAAAGTAGGCAGAAAATTGGTCCGAGTCAATGCCGGAATAGTAAAATTGTTACTACCGGCGCCAAGATTAAAATAAATTATTTGGCACTGGAACCATCATCGGCGCCGGCGTGAGCTTTTAGCCGATATCGACCTCTGAACAGAAATCATGAATATTTGAGGGTGATTAGAAAGATTAAAGAAATGATTGATAGTGAAGGTAAAATTAGAACTGAAACCATTTGGTTCCAGTAGAAATGAGAGAATAAATAGTTCCAATGTAGCATACGGATTGCTATGAACAGATGGTTCCAGTTCTGACACTTTAAAATTATAAGATTAAAAAATCGAATCTGTAATTGTTTGTAAGGAACATTTGGTTCCAACAAAATGCGGTAGGAATAGAATGGAACCAGATGGTTCTATCGTTCTTACGTGGTTTCAGTTCTGATATATTAAAAGAATTAGAACCAAGAACCTAATTTGAATTTCTTTGTGCGTATGGAACATTTGGTTCCAACATACGAACGATGAAACCATTTGGTTTCAGTTCTTAAACTTTAAAAGAATAAGAACGAAAACATAATCTATGATGGTATTTAAGGAACATTTGGTTCCAACAAAATACGGTAGAAGGAGAATGGAACCAGGTGGTTCTTTCGTTCCTACCGTAACCCCAGTTATTACACGTTAAAAGAATTAGAACAAAAAACCTAGTCTTTTTTAATGCATAGAAAATTTGGTCCCAACGTAGGAATGATGGAACAATCTGGTTCCAGTTCCGAAACTTTAAAAGCGTAAGAACAAAAAACATAATCTATGATGGTATGTGAGGAACATTTTGTTGCAACAAAATATGGTGCGAGTAGAATGGATCCTTTCGTTCCTAGGTTAGTAGTAATTCCAGTTCTGAAACATAAGAAGAATTAGAACCGAAAACATGATTTTTTTTTGTACGTGGTTCCATCATAGGAACGATTAAACTATCTGGTTCCAGATCTGAAACTTTAAATGCATAAAAACAAAAACATAATCTATGATGATATGTAAGGAACATTTTGTTACAACAAAATGTGAAAATAGATTGGAACCAGATGGTTCTTTTGTTCTTACCGTGATTCCAGTTCTGAAACACTCTAAGATTTAGAACGAAGAGCCTAATTTTTTTGTATGTATAGAGCATTCGGTTAGTAGAACGATGGAACCATCTGGTTCCAGTTCTAAAACTTAAAAAGTATAAAAGCAAGAACCATATCTAAGATGATATATAAGGAGCATTTTGTTCTAACGAAAAAAGAAACGAACAGAATGGAACCAGATAGTTCTTCCTATGATTATATATTCATTATTCCGATGTTTTAAAAGCGGAAACTTCTAAAACATCAGAAGAATTAGAGCCAAAAACCAGATTTTGTTTTGTACGGGTAGAACATTTGGTTCCAACATAAGAAGGATGAAACTGTCTAGTTCCAGTTCTGAAACTGTAAAAAAATAAGAACCAAAAACGAATTCATCATTGTATCTTGGTAAGAAAAGAATAGCCTATCTCTATTCTGGCCGTAAAATCCTTAACGGTATAGCCTAACCCTGAAATGCCTGTGCGGACTTGCACACCGGATTTCTGCCTGTGGGATAATAATGGATCTCATACGTAGATATTGGTTTTTACGATCCTGTAGACATCTAAAATATATCACCTTTTGAAAAGAATTTATATGCACTGACTTACTATTTACCGAAAAATGCGGTAATGTGCAACATCGTTTATAATTCATGGCTTCCCGGGAAAAAAAATAATTTATTAGAGCGAACGGGTGTAGATATTTCAACTGCAGCAGTAGGGAAATGAATTTATTGAGCCGTAGCGAGTGGGGGCAAACGAACAAAAAAAAAAAAAAAAAAAAAAAACGAGATAGATAAATAAAAAAATTGTGTGCACATCAAGCGGAAGTTGTTTTCGGAACCGAATTTCGATCTTGATCAAACCCCCGCCGGTATTTTTTTTTTTTTTCCTTCGTATCTTGCTCAATATCAACTACGGCAATTTTCTTTGCTTTTTATACAAACGGAGTAAACCGTTTGAGAGAAAAAAAATAAAATAAAGAAAGTAAGAGGAATATAATTGTTGAAAAAGGAAAATTCCGAGAAGGAGGTTAACATCATATAGCCATTGACTCATTACACGATGACAAAGAGACCGGTATACGAAATTCCCCCTTCAAGATAATTAATCAAATTACAGCGGTAAGATTCCTTATTATTCAAAACAATAAATTTGACTTACTCATATGAGAGAGAGTGAGAGAGAGAGAGGGAAATAGAAATAGAGGTTCCCATTGTCGCCTAAAGAGAATTTCCAGGGAAATGCTGCTGACGTTATATTCCCTTACCCCATTATCATGCTTTTAGTATAAATATATAAAATCTTCGAAATCGTTGAAACGTATAATATCGTTGTGTGAAGCCAGGGGCGGAGCCAGTGAGGGGCTCAGGGGGGGGGGGAGTAGCCCTCTGTTTTTCTCTTTTGACTGTAGGTCTGAGAAAAACTTCAAAATTCTAGTTAGTAAAATTCTGGGAAATAATTTTTTAGACAAAAATTTTAATAAAATTTTAGGGATGTTTCACCTTAAATGTCTCGAGATTTAATCTTCCGAAAGGAAATTCCAGAAAATCCTTGGAAACGTTTTTTTATAAATTAATAATTCTTTATTTGAGTTACGAAAATAATTTTTATTCTTAGAACTGTTGAATAATTCTTGAGAATTAATATTTCTGAGTGGGAAATTCCCGGAAATATATTTGGTATTGTTTTTAGTCGATCATTGCCTTAGCATTACTCCTAATAATTTTCAAAATTACCAAAATGTTAATTAATTTAAGAGGACTTTTTGAGGATACATTTATGAATTCGAAGGATTAATTTTGTTGATCAAAAAATTTGGAAAACTCAAAGTGCATTTTTTATAATTAATTCTGGGAATCGATTTTTTAACAAAAATTATGAAAATAAACGGCTGGGACTGGATCCGTACAATGGAAGCTGGTAATATTCCCACAAATCGGGAATATTTCATTTTGCCAAATATTGCACAGGAATATTGAAGAATATTGACAAATAATGCAGAATATTACAGAGACATATTCCCGAAATTCCCGGGAATTAATTTTTTTTCCAAGTATCATATTTTTACAGAGAACGCATTTCCTCAAATTCCCAAGAATTCAGTTTTGTTCCCAAAGAATATTCTTACAAATTTCCGGTAATATATTTATCCCCAGGGAATATTTAAATTTTGCCGAATATTACAGGGTAATATTCTCGAAAATTCACTGGATTTTGTATTTTATTCCGATCGAATATTACAGGGGTAGCGAATGGAGGCCTTGAGTGGTGTTGTAAAATTCTCGGGAATATTCCCGGAAAATGCACCCCCTTTCTGAAACGAATCTCACGATTTCGGAAACCACGGAAATTGTTTCTAAAGGACATGCTGGCATGCAAAAAGGTCTTCAATTTGAAGCTACACAGTAAAAAATATTATGTAAATATGTTTTTAGGAGTCCACATAAATTTTTTCTGTTGTTTTTCTCCAAAAGGTAAACATAAACAGAAACAACATAAAAAATTTATGTGGACTCCTAAAAACATATTTACATAATATTTTTTACTGTGTATGAAAAAAAATATATACATATATTCCCGAAATTACCGCGGAAATCAATTTTTTCCTAGGTAGTATTTTCGAATAATACAGGCATATTTCGTTAAATTTCCATCTGGAATTCACTTTCGTTTTTAGCGAATACTCCCAAAAATGTCCGGGAATTTATTTTTTATTCCCAGGGAACATTGCCGAATATTACAGAGATAATTCCCCAAAATTTCCGAGAGTCTATTTTTTTTCTTTTGAATCTTAGGGAATAATGACGAATATTGCAGAGAAGTATTCCCGAAAAATTCCCGGGAATTAATTTTTTTTCCCAAGTATCATATTCTCGATTTTTACATACTCAAAAACGATTTAGTTGACCCAACCAAAACGTTAGTAAAGCAATTATTACCCCAATAACTTTGGTTGGCTGACCAAATTTGATTGGCTGAACCAAGAAATTGGTTGTCCTAACCAAAATATCTTTTTATCCCCAAGGAATATTACATTTTGCCGAATGTTGCAGAGAAATATTGGCAAAAATTGCGAAAGAATATTGACGAATATTGCTGAATATTGCTGGGAAATATTCTCGAAAATTCCCCGAAAATTCAGTTTTGTTCCCAATGAATACTCCCAAAAATTTCTGGAAATTCATTTTTTATTCCCAGGGAGTATTGCCGAATATTACGGAGATAATTCCCCAAAATTTCCGAGAGTCTTATTTTTTTTTTCTTTTGAATCTTAGGGAATAATGCCGAATATTACAGAGAAATATTCCCAAAAATTCCCGGGAATTAATTTTTCTTGTTAAGTAACATATTCTTGATTTTTACAGGGAAGCACATTTCCTCAAATTCCCAAGAATTCAGCTTCGTTCCAAAGGAATATTCTCGCAAATTTCCGGAAATATAATTTTATTGCCAAGGAATGTTACTTTTTTCCGAATATTGCAGGATAGTATTGTCAAATATTGCGGAAAAATATTGACGAGTATTGCTGAATATTACAAAGGAATATTCTCGAAAATTCCCGAGAATTCAGTTTTGTTCCGAAGGAATATTCCCGGGAATATATTATTATTCCCAGGGTTTATTAAATTTTGCCAAATATTGCAGCTTAATATTGACAAATATTGCGGAAGAATATTGACGAATATTGCTGAATATTACAGCGAAATATTCTCGGAAATTCCCAAAAATTCGGTTTTGTTCCCGAGGAATACTCCCAAAAATGTCTGGGAATTAATTTTTTTCCCAGGGAATATTGCCGAATATTACGGTGAAATATTGCCAAAAATTCCCGGGAATTAATTTTCTTTGTTAAGTAACATATCCTTGATTTTTACAGGGAAGTACATTTCCTCAAATTCCCAAGAACTCAATTTTGTTCCTAAGGAATATTCCCTCAAATTTTCGGAAATATAATTTTATTCCCAAGGAATATTAATTTTTGGCCGAATATTGCAGAAAAATATTGACGAATATTGCTGAACATTACAAGGAATATTCTCGAAAATTCCCGAGAATTTATGTTTTATTTCCTACTAATATTACCGGCTAACCTATGATATTGGTCCTGCCTCCCATTTTATAGTAGAGGCCAGTTGGAGCCTCCCCCAGATCACTATATATCCTTCCGGGCTGACTTCGAAAATAAATACTACACCGTTCATAATTACCTACATTTAAAAAAAAAATTTTAAAAAATAAGAAACTTCCCAGTTTTTCTTTTATCAATTTTCATTTCCCGATATTTTGACGTTTTTTTCCCCACCTCCATGACGTTCTTATCGGATTTCTAAAAATCACGTTTTACTGCAAACGGACGTTTGGTAAGATTTTTTAAAAAAAATAAATAAAATGCGACGAGAATATTTTTCCCAAGTAAAAAAAAGAAAAAATACATATTATATAGGTGCCGAGCCTTTTGAAGCTTTGAAAATACAAAATGAACTCCAATTTTGAAAACTTGCCTCAGGCTTGAAAAACATTGTTTTCCTCATATCCGGCTGTATTGATTTCGAATCCTTTTTCTCGTAAGCTAAGTATTATGCGTGAAAAAAGAAAAAAAAAATCTGAAACGGTGAAAATTACGTGTTTAATATACCCGTCGCGTCATTTATAATATTAAAATAAAAAAAAAAGGAAAACAAATCTTGTAAGGGGAAAAAAACGCTTTTAGATTCCGTTAAATTAATAAACAGGGCGTAGGAAGTCAAATCCACGAAATTATGTTGGGAAAAGGAAAAGAAAAAATATTTATGAATCCTCGATTTTTTTCAAAATTTTATCAATTTTATTTTCGGAGAAAAATATTTTCCGGATGGGGATTCTGGGAAAAAGACCTATGAAATCAGGGGGAGGGAAAGGTTCGAAACCCGTACAAATGTAACACCTCAGTTAACCATAATCAAATATCCGATAATCGACTTGACGTTATAAGCCTGGGGGGGATTATCATTTAAAAATTAAATTGATGTATGTGACTCTGGAAACTCGACGTTTGATAATTTTTTGGGGGAAAAAAAAATGATTTTAAGGTTGTGTAAACACAAACGGGAATTATTTGTCATTTGCATGGGGCGTAGCACACGGATGATGCGACGGGCTTTGCTCTCTTGACCACAAAGGGTTACCATAAGGTTTGTGCCCCAATATTAAATTTTTTTTGGACTTTCACCTATCGATAGGACCTAGTGAGGGGGTAAATTAGGCCAAATAGTAGGGTCGAAATAAAAGCCGTTTCTGAGGCGGGGGATGGGAGTGTTAATTTAATTTTTATTTTTTTGGCAGAGAATATGGGTTGTTCGATTGAAGAATCTGAAAAACGAAAAAAAAAGCTCTTTCAAAGGGCAATCTAAGGGCATAATTTTTATTTTTTTTAAAAATGGCCCAGTGGCCAAAATGGCCATTTAAAGAGAAAAAAAATTATTCTCTTCATGTTAGCGTCGCCGGACCAAAATTTTGCTATGACAGCCAAAAAGTTCGTCAAAAATTGACCTAAGTACATGAGCTTCTAAATTTTTCTTTCAACAAGAAAGTGGCCAAAAAAATTGCCAAAAGTTAAAAAAATTTGTTTCGCCACGAAGACCACGCTGGACCCAAATTTCGCCTTCACCATGTGAAAGTACGCCGAAAAATAGGCCAAAAACATGTATTTCGCCTTGGGACCCTAAGGGCGAAAGTGGCCAAATTTAATGACCAAAATCATAATCGCAAAACATTTTTTTCACTGATAAGACCTGTGTGGACTAAAATTTCGCTATCATTACGTGAAAGTACGCAAAAAAATAGCCTAGAAACATATTTTTTCGTTGAAAGAAAAAAAGGTAGAAATTGGCCCAAACTAATGGCCAAAAGTAACCAAAGTGCGTAAAGGGCCAATTTTTAACTTTTTTTCTCCAACGTTTAGCATTTTGCATTTTGTTCAATAGAAACGATTGGTTGGCCTCAAATTGCTGTAAATCACTCTCTTGTTCTGCGTTTTAAAATGGTGATGTAGTATTTTTTAAAAAATGCTTTGGATCCCCCCCCGCATAAGTCAGTGGCGTCGCTAGGCATTAAATATTGGGGGGGGGGGGCGAAAAAAAAATTAAGGAAATTTGCCCCAAAACGATTTATACTGCCCTTTTGCATTGAAAATGAAGCGTCATGAGAAATTATTAAGGAAGCAAAATCCAATATTGGTGGAGCATTAGCCCCCCCCCCCCAAAAAGGGCCTAGCGACGCCAGTGCCCAGTAAAAAGTGTGTAATATGTGTGTAATATGTGCGTAATATGTGTGTGTGACCCACATGGCTAGTGTTCAATAAGGAAAATGGTACATATTTAATAAGCTAAGCATTACTTGCTGTTTACCATAATTTTTTCTTGGTAAACTGGCTTATAAGAGGCTTTTTTATGTTACGTAAGCATAATTTTTATCATTCTTTGACTCCACCTACCCACCTTGTTCTCAAAAAATAATTGTTCTGAACCCCCACCCTATAGCGCATAAGATTTCAGTCCGAGTTCCGGCCCTTAAAGTCGATTGTTAAAATAACGTAAAAATCACCAACTTCCTCCTCTCCCCCCCCCCCCCCCCCAACGAATTACCGTGCGACACATAAAAACAGGCAAAAACAGGGATGAAAACGTGCGACCCCTCGCCCCAAAGACAAAAAAATAATAACAATTCATAAACGAACTTAAAACGATACTAATGCGAGACGAGCCATGCAAATGCATGTCAACACTTGCCTCTTGGACATGAATGAACCTGAAACGCAAAAAAAATTAAATCCTATAAATATACCATACATATAAATTACCAGACGATCATCAATTTAATCCTTTAAATTTTGTTTTTTGAGGCAAAACAACTATTTTAAATAACAATAAATTTCCTCCGTAAGCTAAGCATTGTTCAAAAAAAACGAGTAACGAGCAAAACGTTGTAACTGCCCGTTTGATGACGTCACATTAACACTTCGCTTACCGGCGACTCGTGCGCGAGCGTCGTCAGTCCGCATTTTTTTTCTCCGTTTTACAATTTGGCAACGCAGCCAATTTAATCATATGGCTTCTTGTTTATATACACAAGTCTGTGTAAAAAAAACGTGTAGGTTTTTTCCGTCGGTTGCAATTCAAAAAATAAAGGTTTTAAAGGTGGATAAATTCATCATAAGGAATTGGTTTTGTTTTTTTCCTGCAACGTTATGACTTATTGTTTTTAACGCATTTACCGATCGAAAAGAGGTAATGGTTTGACAAGGTAAGGTTATGCATTTCCGGATCGTTTTCAATATTTCCTTATTTTTTTCTCTTTTCTATATTGTCTGTTGTTTTTTTTTTTTTTAGCTCCTGCTGTTGATTTCAATGTTAAAATCCAAAGCCAGTCCAGCATCAGTTTAAAAAATTAAAGGTAATGAATTTTTGATTTGTTGAATCAATCATAACACGAAACTGAAACAGGATTAATTATTCAGAAATGAAATAAATTAAATTAAATATAATGATTTTCTGGGTATGGAAGCATAGGGTCAATTTGAGAAAAAGGAAAACATCAATTTTTTTATCTGAATAATGATTTTTTTTAAAAGAGGAGTTAAGACTTTGAAATACGATTTTGAAAAAGATGCATTGAGGGAGGAATTCATAAAGGGAAAAAAAAAAAAACGTTTTATTGCTTAACCAGGAAAAATTAAAACATTAGGAGCTTTTTGTGAAAATGCAATTGAGCACAAAAAGCAGCTTCATATTAAAAACATACAAGGAATGCATAACCTTACCAGGTTTTAATGGAATTTCGATCTGACTTTTTTTTATCTTTCGTAACATAGTAAGTGAAGAGGTTTACTTACCAATGCCAGCTTCTGCACCAGAATAATGGGCATTCAAAAACGATCTTTATTCTTGATAGTTAAGAAAAACGGGAAAAAATAGAAAATAATTCTGGAAATAATTTTTATTCTGAGATGAAGAATGTGATGCAATCTTCTAGTTAAATCATTTTATTACTGTAATGTTGCATTCCTTTTATGTTCTTAAAGCATTATTGATAAATAAAATAATTTGTTATTCTGATTAATTATGTAAATGAATTTTTAATGCTCGAAAAGAAAAAAATTAATATGAGATCAAATCCCCACCGAGTCCCAAGATCAGCATAGGCAAGTTGAATTTGAAATATGTTTAATTTGCTTTAATTTCAGCTAAAAATGGTGGAGGATCAGGAGTTTGATTATGAAAATATAGTTATCAAGGAAGAACTTGATTTAGCAGGTAAGAACTTGATTTTGAAGAAACCGCATGCTTTTTTTTTTTTTAAAAAAATTATTAATTTGTTCGATTTCTTTTTTTTTTAATTTTAGAATTAGGATATATAGAAAATGGCGTTCAAGTACAAGTTCCTGAAATAAAGACTGAACCGAGTGATGATGGATATGCACACTTTGTTGATGTAAATATTACACATGATGCATTTCTGAACAACGACAAAGGATGTTCTGTTGAAAATGATCCGTTGGAACAGAAGCAGGGCATCACTTCAATTGCATCTCAAAATGATTCGTTAAAACATACCATTGCATCAAACACATCTCAAAGTAATTCATCGAGAAAAAAGCAGAGCAGTGCACCAAGTGCTACTCGAAGGAGTAAGTTAAAAAGAAAACGAAGGATTGCATCAAGTACTAGTCGAAGAAATTCATCTGTAAAAAAGAGCGTAGCATCAAATCCATCTACAAGTGATCAGTTGAAAAAGAAACGAAAAAATGAATCTAGTGTTAATCAAAATGATAAATTTAAAAAGAAGCGCATTATTTTATCAAATAATGCTGCTCCATGTGATTCTTTAGGAAGGAAGCAGAGCATTGCGATAAGTGCAGCTCTTTGTGAGTCTTTAAAAAGGCAGCGTGCCTCGTTTTTGAATGCTGCTCGAAATGATCCTACAATGCAGGAACAGGACTTTTTATTTAGTGCTGCTCAGAATGGTCCTTTAATAAAAGAGCTGAGCTTTTCATCGAATTGCACTCAGAGTGATTTGTTTGCAAAGGAGCAGAAAGCTGTTGATATAGCTGCTGTAAGTGATTCTTTAAAAAAAGAGGTTGGACCAAATGCTGTTCAAAGTGATTTAGTTTCTGTCGAAAAGGAGCAAGACAGTAGTGATACAAATAATGAAGGAAAGGAATCTGAAAAAAATCCTCCAAAGGGACCTGACGAAGAAACTGAAGAGAATAAGTTTGAATTATTTAGTGACACACCCATTTCGGAGACACCTACATCAGAAAGTCCCAGCCCAGGAATGCCTGCACCGGAAATTCCTATTTTGGGAATACCTGGGCCAGAGATAGCTATTCGAGGACCAAAAACATCAGTTTGTACACAGATAATTCCTGCACCTGAAAAACCTGAATTAAAGATTGAAGAGAATGAGTTTAAATTCCTCAGTGACACTTCCCTGCTTTTGCCAACCTCTGAACCTGGAGCCCTCATTCCGGAAGTACCTGCTTTAGACATACCTGGCCTAGCTAGCCAGCTTACTTCAAATTTCCAAGATCTGCCTGAAATTTATCAGTGTATCGAGTGTTTGAAGAAATTCCCAAGGAGGCCTTGTTTAATGCGTCACTTGAGAGTTCATTCCATAGAGAAACCATACCAGTGCACCGAATGCCATAAAACGTTCAAACAGGAGCGAAGCTTCATCCTTCATGTGAAGGTCATGCACACCGGAAGGAAATCCTTTAAATGCAACCAGTGCGACAAAGATTTTTTTTACAAGCACAGTTTGCTGAGTCACTTACGAACACACACCGGGGAAATGCCTTTTCAATGTAACGAATGCCAAAAAACTTTTTTCCACAAGGGGAATTTGAAACTTCACCTGAGGATTCACTCCGAGGATAAACCTTACCAATGTGATAAATGCAGCAAAGCCTACAAGCGAAACGACAAGCTCAGGCTTCATTTGCGCATTCATTCCGGAGAGAAATTATACAAATGCAGTGAGTGCCCGAGACAATTTGTTCGCGGATATAATTTAAAAGCTCATTTAAAAGTTCATTCCGATCAAAAAGATTTTCCGTGCCACCTCTGCGACAAAGCATTCAAACGGAAGGATCATTTGAATCGTCATATTTTAGTCCACACGGGGGAAAAACCTTTTAAATGCACGGAGTGCCCGAGGGAATTTGCTCGTAAATATAAATTTCAAGTTCATTTGAAAAGGCATCTCGAAGGATTGAATTTGAGAAATAGTAATAATTTGAATAGTAATAGTAATAGCAGCAACAGCAGTAGTAGTAATAATAATGACAATGTAAATTTGAATACTAATAGGGCTACTCATACGAATTTAAATAGTAGTAATAATACTATTCCGAATAGTAATAACAGTAATTGGGAGAAAGGATCTGCCGATAAAAGTGTGAAAAGAATATCTTCGCGTCGGCCCAAGCCTAAAGTAATTTTGTCTTTATAATTTTTTTTGTAACATTTTTATCTGGGTTCAATATTTTCCACACTTGATGTCCCGTTCATCCACAAGGCAAGTACACTGAAAAGCGATTTAGTTGACCCAACCAAAATGTTGGTAAAGCAATTATTACGACAAAAATTTTGGTTAGGACAACCAATTTTTTTGTTCCGCTGGCCAAATTTGATTGGCTGAACCAAAAAATTGGTTGTCCTAACCAATATTTCGGTTGGTCCAACCAAAATGTTAGTAAAGCAAATATCACCCCAAAAATTTTGGTTAGGACAACCAATTTTTTGGTTCAGCTGACCAAATTTGATCGGCTGAACCAAAAAATTGGTTGCCCTAACCAAAATTTTTGGGGTGATATTTGCTTTTCTAACATTTTGGTTGGGTCAACCGAAAGGGTTTTTCAGTGTACGGGCCCTTTGCTAATCGTCCAAATTGCAGATGTTCCAAAACGTAATTTTTGAGGAAAGGTTCAAATTGCAAATGTTCAAAACAAATTTGGATCAATGGGAATGCAGTGAATTTGAAAATTTCTGGACCTTTATATACCTTTTTAAATATTTTGGATACATACATAATGCAAATGTTCTCAAATTTTTAAATCATTTCCAAGAACTGTATTGCAAATGATCCAAATTAGTTTTGGAACATTTGCAGTTTAAACCTTTTAATGTTCCAAACCAGTTTTGGGCAATTTGCAGTTTGGATTATTTGCAATATGGCCGCCAAATACATAATGGGCATGACATTAAGTATGGATTTCATTATTTTTCGATTATCTTGTTTTTTCGGGTTTCATTTTTTTTTTTTTTATATTCTTTTTTTGCTTTTACTGGATATCTTTAGATCAAAAAGATATATTTCTAAAATCTCATAATGAGTATTATGTATATTTACTTCTTTTTCAATATAAACATTTCATTTTTTCTTCTGTTTCTTTTTTTTTTTTTTTTTTTTTTTTTTGAAGTGATTTCAATTTTTTACCTTATTCCGTTGTTTTCTATTTGGTGAGCAGGTGCGTACAAGTTTTTACCTAAAAAAATTTTAGACAAACCAGATGCGAAGCACAAAAAATTAAAAATTTTTTTTTTTTTTAAATCATAAGTATTTTAAAATGGCTGAAATCTGAAGTTGTCACGTGATCGTTCCTTGCGAAAAATGCACAAATAGCGGCCATTCTGATTTTTCAAATTTCAGCGTTTTCGTTTTGGTGAATAGGCGATCTCGACAGTGACGTTTCATTCCATAATGCATTGCAAATCGTGTCGTCTGACCGGTTACATTTTAATAATGCTTCCCATAAGCTAAGTATAGACATAGAAATTTCAAAATTTAATGCCTTGAAATAGCTAAAATCACTGTACCCCCAGTTCTTAACTTACGAATCGCACAGACGCGTCGTCTGTTTGTTTGTTCCATTTTAGTCCCACAATCCTAAGCGAAACTGGATCGTCGAAATTGACCTTTGTATCTGACTTACAGAACGTGCTTAAGCTTATGTTTGGCTTTAATTTTGAAACCTAAAATTGACCTAAATTTATGATTTCATTTTCTGGTAGACTTAATGCTCTTCGTGTAATTAACTAACTAAGAATTCAAAATGGCCGCTATTTAAAGGAGAGCTTATGCATGTATATTAACTATTAAATTTTTTTAACTAAATGTGATTGGGTTTAGCCAATCTAAAATTTTAAGTCTCGAAATTGGATAATAATGAAATTTTTTTGGGGAGGGTGGCGGGTAAGGGAACCTTTAAATAGGTAAAAAAATTTACATAATCTGTATGGACAGCTCTTAACCATTACCTAAAAAATAAGGATGCAACCAAAGTTTGACATGAGTCAAAATAATTATGTTTCTTGAGCCTTTAATGGCGTTCACTTTCTTTATCGCAACGAACTACTCGAACTTAGCTCATTAAGGTTGGTCATTTATTATTTAATTTAAAAAATTGCCTTGGAACACAGAAAAAGCATCACAAATAAATGGCTAAAAGATATATTCTGTCTGTCGTAATTTGAGTGTGGCAACACGTAGTTCTGTCCTGAAAGTAAAAGCTACCTAGTGTCTCCTTCAGGTACATCTGAACACCCTTAAGTGCACTAACATAAATAAATAAACATATACTGATTTGAAAAAAATTAAATGCGCGCGTAAATAGAGATATCCAACGTATATATATACTATATATATACCGTATATATATACGTATATATATACCATTTTTGAAAATATACGGTATATTTTCTCATAGAAAATGTCATTTTCGTTTTTTAATTTACATAATTTTGTATTTTATTCCATTTTTTACTTCTATACTAACTATTTTTACTATTTCCAATATGGCAAACAAAAAAAGTACGTAAAATAGCTTTAAACTCCAAAATTGTTAATTAAATTCGGAGGATGATTGAAAAACGAAAATATACCAAATCGGTATATATATACGTATATATATACGTATATATATACCAAGTATACATAAAAATAAATATACGGTATATTTCCGTTCCCTACGCGTAAATCGTTGCTTAGAAGTAATTCTTAACTGGCAACACCGCATCTTAATAATGCTGTTTTGTTTGTTGTTCATTTACAATCAAGAAAATTTTTCTTTTTTATAATTATAATCATGTTTGATTAAAGAAACGTAGGCGAAATTACACACCAAATAATTGTTTTCACGTTGTGTTGTGCTATCGGTTGCCAGACAATTTATTAACGGAAAAAAAGGCAGCATTTTAATATGTTAACATGATAAGGTTATGAATCCTGAGATTGTCTGAATATACTGAAGGATATTTTAATTTTTATCCTTTTTTAGAATCATATTCTTAAATATTGTTTGCCTTTACATTAAACAACATGACAATGACTGAGAATGAAAATGATTCCCATCCAAAACCTGTGTATCTAGGTGCTGTCGTTAAAGAAGAAATATCATTGCCTTGTAAGGTTTTTTTTTTTCTTTTTTCTCAAAAATCATGTAACATTTTTTTTTTCATATTGAGTTTGTTACTTTTTTAGATCCAGAAGAAAATGATAGAAGCTATCTCCCAGGAATAAAAACTGAGGCCTTGGAAGAGGGAAATATTGATGATGAGTTAATCGACAACTGTGCTGAGGGGAGTTATCACAGTTATCACAGTGTAACATTTAATGATTTGTCTATTGTGAAAAATGAACAGGACAGTCTTATTCCTCTGGACATATCACTAGTGAAAATTTGAGTAATGTCTTGGAGGAGAAAAAGTTTCAGCGTGAAGAAAGTCAAGCAAATTCACCAGGTCTTTCTTTTAAGTGTCAGTTGAAAAATAATAGTTTGGATGAACCTTTTAAATGTGATCAGTGTCCTAAAATGTTTGCTTTACAACATGATTTAGACCTTCATTTGAAATCACATTCCACAAGTTTAGAGTATATGTGTCAAGTATGCTCAAAAGGTTTTAAAAAAAAAAGTACCTAATACAACATTCTCATATACATTCAGGAATAAAACAACATAAATGTAGTGAATGTAGCAAAAGCTTCATTCGTAAGTTCGCATATGATCGTCATTTAAAAACCCATACAGCATCGAGACCTTTCAAGTGTGAATTGTGTTCAAACACATTTATTAAATGGACTGATTATGCCTCTCACTTAAAAATCCATTTTTCAAAGGATACTCAATTTCAGTGTGATGAATGTCAGAAAGTTTATAAGAAGAAAACATGTTTTGAACGTCATGTAGCCCTTCACTCTAGAGGAAACCTCTTCCAGTGTGATGAATGCCAGGAAGTTTTTATGGATAAAAGAACTTTGAAACATCATGTAATCCTTCATTCTGAAGAAAAGACCTTCCAGTGTCAAGAATGTCCGAAAGCATTCAGCAAAGAAAGTCTTTTAGAACGACATTTAAAATCTCATGTGGAAAAAAAATCCTTCAAATGCTCCATATGTCAAAAGGAGTGTCTTTCTCAACATTTCTATACAAGACATTTAAGGACTCATACAAAGCCCTTTAAGTGCGATCACTGCCAAAAGGCATTTGCAGAAAAGTATGATTTAACTTATCATTTAAAATATCATTCAGGCCAAAGATTCAAATGTGGTGAGTGTGACCAGGCTTTTGGTAGTCATAGTAATTTTCAGCGCCATTTAAAAAGTCATTCCGAAAAAAAAACCATTAGATGTCCTGTGTGCCAAAAGGAATTTTGTAATGAGTTTGATTACAATAAACACGAGACTTATTGTAAGGATAAATCCGTCGTTTGTGACCTCTGTGGAAAGGCATTTACAAATAAAAGCCACTTAAACCAACACTTAAAATGTCATCCTAAGGAAAGGGCATTTAAATGTGATAAATGCGAAAAGGCATTTTATACTAATAGTGATTTAGCAGGTCATTTGAAAACTCATGAACTAAAACATGAAAACTAGGTAATGACTATTTTATTCTAAACCAGTCAGTGAGTATTTATACAAAACTGCAGTATTAAAGTGCATTCCGCCATATGCCAAATTAATAAATCTCATACGAGTAAATTATTTGCATTGTAAGGGGGTTGAGTCTCAAAAATCTTGGTCATAATGTGAAAGTGCCCAAAAAAAAGCCAATTTTATTTTATTCTTTTTTATTTTTTATTTATTTTTTATTTTTTTATAAACAAGAGCCGGAAATCCCTATTAAATGTTTGGTCCATTTCGTCAAATTAGAAATTATTTTTTCAGTTTAAAATTAATGCTATTATTTGTACATTGAAAGAACCAATTTTTATAAATTAAACATAGATTTAGCTTAAAGACAATCCACCTTCCACATATCCACTTTTTATCACCTTCCACAATCCACAAGATTATCCACTTAAACATAGATGTTCCGTAAAAATTTTATTTGATTCATTTTTTTCGTTTTCACGATCCTAAATACTTCAATTTAATTTCAATTTAACGTGACGTCATCAAGCTGGCAGTTGCCACTTTTCTTTTGCTCGTCCTTCAATATTTAGCTTACGGATAAATTCAACTTTGTTTAAAATACCTAAATTTTGTTCTCCTTCTTGAAAGAAATATCAGAGTTAATTAAGAAATGGTGCTCAACCATTGTGAATTTAGGTAGCCGGATCCTTGTAACTTTAAAAATGAATTAAAACTTAAGGTTGCATGCAGTTTTTTTTTTTTTTCCTGTTTTTATGGCTTTTGGAACTGATCCATTGGTCATAGATGTTACCTAGAGCCCTATATACTGGTATATAGGGTATATACCAGTATATAGTATATATACCAGTATATAGGGTATATAGGGTATATACCCTATATACCAGGTATATAGGGTATATAGGGTATATACCAGTATATACCCTATACACAGAAGAAAAAGTTATACAGAAAGCCAATTCAATAGGGAATACGAGGGGTATGTGTAATGATGCAGCCAAAGTGAGGCGCTAGCATCGTTTTGAGGACGATGATGCAGCCAAAAGATGGCACTAGTTGTACCACGTAGTTTCTGATGCAAACAACTGATGGCGCTGAAACCGCTGGGTTTAATTCCAGAACATTATAATTATCTAACGTCACAAAATAATTTTTTTGCCCTTATTTATAACTTTTTGCAATTGCGGAAAAAACCATTTTATAGACAATTTTCAGAAGAATTTCACGAATAATTTTCATTGAAAAAAATCTGGACTTAAAGGGCCTCAAAAGCTTATTAAAACTTTTTTACATAGTGAATGCAAAAAAGGGATAAATACAAAATTGTTTCACAGTCATCAGTTTAGGCTTCTGATCTTAAAAAAACCTTTTTCGGTTATAAGAGGACGCATAAATGAGTTTTCAACTTAAGATAAACGAAACGGGTTGTGCCATAAATCAGACTACCGCGATTGTGTAGAAACCAAATTATTGTCAATCACTATTTTGTAAAAAATTGAATAGCTCAAACCTATGTCTTTCTTTTTTCCAGCGGTATAATACCCAAGAATACAAGACTGAGGAATTATGATTTTTTTTTTTTTCTTCCTCTGGTTTGACTCAAAACAATTTTAGAGGCTTTTCTTATGAGAATATAGATTGTGCAGTACCATAAATGGGGGGTACTTCAGCGACCCCTTAAATATGGCCGATCGAGCTGAAATTTTATTTCCATAAATATGTTATATATTGGAACAAAATTAGAGGTGGCACGACCGAAAATCAAAAGCTGACTTTTTAAGCGCCACCCTAATTTTAGTTTTCCCTTTCTTGCAGCGACTCCCTAAAGATTTACGACCCTAGGCAGTTGCCTGTTTTGCCTAGTGTAAAATTTGGGTCTGCCGTATGTGAAACTCTAATTTTAGAAGTTGGTTTGAAAAAAATCAAAAGGTGAAGCAGGGACGGACTGGCCATAAGGGCCATTCGCGCGATTACCCGAAGGGCCGCTTAATAATGAGACCAAGGGGCCGCAAGATTACCCAGTCCGCCCCTGAGGTGAAATCCTTTCTTCAGGTTTTAATAAATTTTAACAAAAATGTGATGCCTCTTCATAGTACAAATCATGTTTTGTATAGAAATAAATATAATTTACTTTCATTTTCGAACGGACACGTTTGAAATTTGACAATGGGCATCCCTGTGGTAAAAAAAAAAAAAAAAAAAAAAAGTAGAGTTTTGCGTAAAGCACTGCTTGCCTATCATTTGCGCCCCATACTTAAAATAAATCCTAGATTTTTGAGTGTCCGAATGATTGAAGAATTAAATATGCAAATCGTTTTTATTAATTAAATTTTTAAAAACGTTAAGAGTATAAACCTGCCCATTCCATTGTTTTTTTTTTTTTTTTTTTTTTTTTTTATCTAAAAAGCTATAGGCTAAAAAGACAAAGCTAACATCATCTGCTGCACTTTTTTGAGTACATCGCAACCAGCCCCCTCACCCTCCCTAAAAAAGTGTGACAATGACACGATCTTACATACAGGTCAGGCAACTTGGGTATCCCTCATATGGACAAAAATGTCCCCCGAAATTGAAGCAGAAGAATAGTTCACATATTGCTCGATAGATGGCTGGAGCTGTAGTTAGGGAATCACGTCGTCTGGTAGCCAGCATAAAAAAAATGTTTTGAAAGTTTTGATTGGATGGAGGGCATATCACGTGATTCCCTAACTACAGCTCCAGCCATCTATCGAGCAAATTTGCAACTATTCTCCTGCTTTAAATTCGGGGGACACTTTTCAAGATAGCAGTTGCCTGACCTGTATGTAAGATCGTGGACAATGAAAATAAATTACTGTAACCGAAAATTCTTAATTTTTTTTTTTCTTCATGGCAAGAGCATCTGGCTGTTTTTTTTTTTTTTTCATCCTTTTTCCTTTACTTTGACAACTGAAAATTAAGTACAATAGAACTGTCTCCTATAATAATCAAAAATATTTTGACCTGATGCAACTGCAGTGTAAAATGATCTTACTATTATACCCCATCTTGGGATTACCTCGTGCTTTTAAGATTTTTGCAAAGATGTCTCACGGATATATTTTCATTTAGACATAGTTAAATTGGCTGGTAATACTACCTGAAGTCTAAACCGAAAGTTAAATAATACTCCTCTTCTGGCTATTTAATTTTTTTCAGCTTAGCTCAATAGCCTCGCCATCTATATGGACTTCAAGGAACTAAACTTTGATACCCCTCATAAACCCTACTGAAATGGCTTTCTGTATAACTTTTTCTTCTGTGCCCTATATACCAGTATATAGGGCTCTAATGTTACCCAGAGAATGGTGGGGGAAAGTGCAGTTCCATAACCTGCTATGTACGGCAGCCATCTTTCCTACCAGTCTTCCAGTGTAACTCTGATCTGGCAACACCGCATCTCAATCACGCCACGCTGTTTTGTTTTTTGTTAATTTACAATCGAAAAAATTTTTTTTTTATAATTATAATTATGTTTGATTAAAGAAACGGAGGCGAAATTACACACCAAATAAATGTTTTCACGTTGTGTTGTGCTATCGGTTGCAAGACAATTTATTAGCGGAAAAAAAAGGCAGTATTTTATTAATATGTTGACATGATAGGGTTATGAACCTTGAGATTGTCTGAATATATTAAAGGATATTTTCATCCATTTTTAGAATCATATTCTTAAATATTGTCTGCCTTTACGTTAAACAACATGACAATGACTGAGAATGAAAATGATTCCCATCAAAAACATGTGTATCTACCTGCCGTTGTTAAAGAAGAAATATCATTGCCTTGTAAGGTTTTTTTTTTTTTTTTCTTTTTTCTCAAAAATCATATAACTTTTTTTTTCATATTGAGTTTCTAACTTTTTTAGATCCAGAAGAAAATGATGAAAGCTATCTCCTAGGAATAAAAAATGAGGTCTTGGAAGAGGGAAATTTTGATGATCAGTTGATCGAAAACTGTGCTGAGGGGAGTTACCACAGTGTAACATATAATGATATTCCTATTGTGAAAATTGAACAGAGCAGTCCTAACTCTGGAGAAATCACTAGTGAAAATTTGAGTAATGTCTTGGAGCAGAAAGAGTTTCAGTGTGAAGATAGTGAAGCAAATTTACCAGCTCTTGGTTTTAAGTGTCAGTTGAAAAATAATAGTTTGGATGAAAGTTTGAAATGTGGTCAGTGTCCTAAAACATTTGCTTTTCAACATGATTTAGAACTTCATTTGGAATCACATGCCACAAGTTTAAAGTATATGTGTCATGTATGCGCAAAAGGTTTTAAAACTAAAAGATACCTACAACAACATTGTCAAATATATTCAGGAATGGATCAATATAAATGTAGTGAATGTAGCAAAAGCTTCATTCGTAAGTTCGCATATGATCGTCATTTAAAAACCCATACAGCATCAAGACCTTTCAAATGTGAATTGTGTTCAAATGCATTTATCAATTGGACCAGTTATGCCTCTCATATGAATAAAAGATGTTTTAAACGTCATGTAGCCCTTCATTCTGGAAGAAAGCTCTTCCAGTGCGATAAATGCCAGAAAACTTATATGGATAAAAAAAGTTTTGAAATTCATGTAACCCTTCATTCTATAGGAGGGCCCTTCCAGTGTCAACAATGCCCTAAAGCATTCAGCAAAGAAAGTTTTTTAGATAGTCATTTAGAAACTCATGTGAAAAAAAAATCCTTCAAATGCTCCATATGCCAAAAGGCATTTGCAGAAAAATTTCGTTTAACTCATCATTTAAAAGTTCATTCTGGCGAAATACCTTTTAAATGTAGTATGTGTGACCAGGCTTTTGATAGTCATAAAAGTTTAAAGTGCCATTTAGAAAGTCCGTCAGAAAAAAAACCCATCAGATGTCCTGTGTGCCTAATGTTATTTTGTATTGAGTCTGATTATATTACGCACTTTAATGAGACTCATTTTAAGGAAAAATACTTTGTTTGTGACCACTGTGGAAAGGGATTTGAAAATAAAGGCAACTTAATCCATCATTTAAGGAAAGAACATTTTATATTAAATGAAATTTAGTATGTCATTTGAAAACCCATAAACTAAAACCCGAAAACTAGATAATAACTATTTTACCTTAACCAGTCACTGAGGATTTATACAAAACTGCAGTGTAAATGTGCAATCCGCACATAATAAAATCTCATACCAGGAAATTATTTGCATTGTAAGGCGAGTGAGCCTCAAAGTCATGGTCATAATGTGAAAGTGCCCAAGAAAAGCCAATTTTATTATTTTTTTTATTTTTTTGTAACGAAGAGCAGGAAATCCCAATTTAATGTTTGGTCCATTTCGATAAATAAGAAATTATTTTTTCAATTAAAAATTAATGCCATTATTTGTACATTAAACGAACCAATTTTTATAAATTAAACATTGTAACTTAAAGATTTTATTTTATTTAATTTTTTTCGTTTTTACGATCCTGAATAATTCAATTTAATTTGAATTTAACGTGACGTTATCAAGCTGTGAGCTTCCACTTTTCGTTTGCTCGTCCTACAATATTTAGCTTACGGACAAACTCTATGTTATTTGACCTACTAACCTACATATGCACTATTTCATGAAAGAAATATCAGACTTCATTAAAAAAAATGGTGCTCAACAATTGTGAATTTAGGCAGCCGGGTCCTTGTAACTTTAAAAGATGATGTTATTTTTTTATTTTCTGTTTTTTGACAATTTTTTCCTTAATATTATGATCAGAAATTAATTTGTTGAAATATGTATGCTAATTTTACGGATGAGCATTGAAAAATGTAATTAACAGAATTATTTAAGTAAAATCTGAAAGATAACACGATAATTTAGGCTTGACCTCGGAAGCAGCAGACGAAATCACTTGCTCGAATATGCATTGCATTATGGGTTGTTATTGTCGCTGAATAAGCTATAACAGCCCCTGGCGAAATATTTTATTTTTTGCTTTTATGATAGCCGTGATTTGGAAGCCGAAGAAAGTTATTAGACGTAATAATCATTGTTACCACTCAGTTGTTGGTGGTGGAAATTTAGGTTTTGCTGCTTTTTGAAGGCATTTATGACTGTAAGTTAAAAATTTTTTGTCCTCTACTACGTTTACTTTTGATTGGAGTTAATTTGATCACTTAGGTTGGATTTTGTGCTTAATAAATTGTTTTATTTTAGTTGCTTTTGTTACTCTCATCAACAGGTGGATAGAGGGTTTTATAAATAAATCAAATCTAAAAATGGCTGATAATGAAAACAATTCGAACCAGGTCCTAGAAGGGCTGGATATGATTGTTAAAGAAGAAGCTGATTTACCTGGTAAACAAGTTTAGGTCTTTGAAGCTTTTACAAATTTATTTTTCATAGTTTTGTTTTCAAATTTTTAGATTTAATTTTTGATGAAAACGGAGAATGTCTTTCTGAAGTGAAAGTAGAAGATGAAAATGCAGATAGCTCGTTCTTGCATACTGAAACTATGTGCAACGAGTCTTTGCAGTGCATTGAACATGAGAAAATAACTTCTTCGAAATCTGCCAATGTTTTTTGTAGCAGAAATCATGGAGGACCTTTTAAACATAATGTACACCATGGGGTATTGAGTCCAAAATCTGATCTGAGTGAACGTACTCTCAAAGTAAAACCATTTAGTTGCAACCAATGTGAAAAAGGATTCTCTCGAAAATATGACTTAGGAAGACATTTAACTACACATTCTGTGGAAAGACCATATAAATGTGATGTGTGCCAGAAAGCATTTCATCAGAAGTATAATCTTGCACAACATTCAAAAATTCACTCTGAAGAAAAGCTCTTTAAATGTTACGTATGTCAGAAGGGATATATTCGAAATAGTAATCTAACTAAACATTTACAAATTCATTCTCCAGATAATCCTTTTAAATGTGTTGTCTGCCAGAAAGCATTTAAACAGAAGTGTACTTTAACTGCACATTTAAAAACTCATTCTCAAGTAAAACCATTTCGTTGCAGTAAATGCGAAAAAGAATTTACTAGAAAATATGACTGTACAAGACATTATTTAACAAAACACACTGGTTTAAGGCCTTATAAGTGTGGTGTCTGCCAAAAAGCATTTATTCAGAAGCATCTTTTAAGTAAACATTTACAAATTCATTATCGGGAAACACTATTACTGGTTATAGGTACCAGAAAAGTCAGAAAAATTTGAAGAAACTATCATTATAAATGCTGGAATGGTTAATTACCACCATAAAGAGGAATGAGCGAATCATAGATTACCGGTAAATGAGTTGTGACGTCATTCATAAGGTAAACATTGTAACTTCTCGCCTATTAATTTATCATTAAACGCAGTTAATTCCAATCCGAAAGTGATTCTATTTCTTTTTAAGTTACAAGTAGTTTTTTTTTCGTGCTTCCCGTTGACTTAGGAAATATTTTAAAAGAAAATTTAACGTGTTTCGAAACAGTAAAATTAAATTTCCGGAAGTGACGTCAGCATTTCCATCGTGTTTCCAAATGGCAACACTGGATCACGAATTGGCCGGAATGATGCATTTTGCATTCTGAAGTGTTTTTTTTTTTTTTTTTTCTGTTTTTTCTGATATTTACATTCGAAATTAAAATAGGAAGGCCTACTGTAACATCATTTCTTTCTCGTTAAGAGTATTTTATGATTTGTTAACGTATTTCAGGTGTTAGTGAAGTGTATATTTTCGAAAATATGTACTTACAATGGATGATGTAACCTATCGTGCAAGGACTTTTTTCTCATTACAATTTATTACTACAATCATTTACCAAATTTTTGCTTTTAATATTCTCAGTTCGTGACTTTTTTGATCAAATTAATATACATAAAAATGGCGGATGATAAAATGGGTATTAATCAAGGTGCAGTTATCGAAGAAGGGATCAATTTACATGGTAAAAAATTTTTGTTATTTTTTTTATTACTTCTATGTTTCCATTTAGTTTTGCTTCTGATCATTTTAATGCTAATTTTTTTTAGATTTAATTTTGTATGAAAATGAAGAGCATTGTCTCTCCGAAATTCAAATTGAAGATGAGAGTATAAATAATACATGTGAGTTAGCTTATTACTCGAAAGGTAGATGCTTCTCAGAATAATTTGTCAGTTGTGGAGAAAAGACACTGTACTTGTAACATGAAATACAAGAACTCTATTGTTTGACAATGTATCAGTCAGAAAATTTTCAGTTTTCTTTTCAAAAGACAATCAAAATTTTGGAATTGTTTATTTTATAGACTTTGATGAAACTGACATGAAACCCCCAAATTGATGATTGGGGCAAAAGGGTCAATTGACGTAATTCCATCATAAGTAGGCTGTTACCCATTTGTAATTGTTTTTCAAACTTGTGCAAGTTTTTCCCTACTTGAGCTAGTAAACGTGTACTCACATGATATTTGAAAACAACCACAACCGATTATGTCCATTATATTTTATTTGGAATTGAAACATGTTTTCGGAACTTGGGGCCCCAAGTTAAATGTAAAAAAAAAAAATTAATCATAGTTGGGAAAGGGTGATGCACAATTGTATTATGTCATTCGTCCAATTCTTGCATAAATTTATTTCAAATTTATCCTACTACACTCATTAAACGTTATTAAATATTTTGTATTTTGTTTTATACTTTACAAATATTTACAAACACTTAAAAAAAAATCTTCAGTACAAGAAGAAATGTCATTAACTCGGTAAACACCCCTTTTACTTTCGGATTTCAAAAACTTTTCTACTAACTTTTCCTTTTTCGTCGAAAAGTAATTAAATTTAAGCTGAATTTAAAATCGAAAATATTTTGAAAAAGAGAGAAAACAAGTAAAGCGCGAATTTTTTTTTTTTTTTTTTTTTTTTTTTTTTTTTTTTTTTGAGTTTTCCCCGAAAATGCATAAAAGTAAACTTCCCGTTAAATTTTTTTTTTTTTTTTTTTTTTTCGTTCCCATTTCTCATTCCATATTCGCTTCTCTCTCTTACTCTGACACAACCTTTAAGAAACACACGAGGAAAAAAAATCCCTCTAAAGGGATTTCATATTTTCTTATATAGTTAAATCAAATTCCTTTTATTTTGAAACAAAAGGAAGGTTAACAAAAAGGTTTCCGTTTTTTTTTTTTTTTTTTTTTTTTTTGAGTGAAACTTTCTTTGGCGTACTTTCGCTTTCCCGGAATAGACAGATCGCATCTTTCAATTTTATTTCTGTTAATTTTTTTTTTTTCTTTCTGTTTTAGAAACGCGAATGTGGTAGGAAATTTGTACAGGTGGACGAACCGTAAACTTTTAAAGAAAGAAAAAAAAAAAATAATAATAATAATAGTAATGAAATGAACAGCGGAACGAAATTTTCAAATAATTTTTTATCCCTGAATTTCTTTTTCTTTAAATTCGCATTAACGTTTATGAAAAGTGTTCGAGGTAACGCTTGAGGTTTTTTTTTATTATTATTATTTACGAGAGAAAGATGAAAAACACTTCCCCTCTTCCGAAAAAAAAACCGTTATTCCTTCCTCCTACAATATTTCTTGACGATAAAAAAAGATTATACTTTTATTCAAATCTTTTACATCTCTGGGAAACCAGGAAATACGGATTTGTGATTTAATGCAGGTGATTTCCTTATTTCGGAAAGTTACGACTAGAATTTTAGAAAAAAAAAAATAAAGTAAATAAATAAATAAATAAATAAAACGAAACGCAAAATTTTCGAAAACTCCATGCAAGGTACAGAAAACTTATATTATTAAAATATTTACTCTAATATTTTAAAAGAGAATCTTTTCGTAAATTAAATATTCGAAAATCTTTGAAGAGCTTTTAAGGCATAATAGGAAATTTCCCGCTATGATTTTATATTCGGTAAATTTTTTGTTTGTTTCCGTAGGCGGGAATTCGGTGCTAAACATGCGTGGCATTTAGGGCCCCCATTTGAGAAATTTTGTCCTTGCTTGATTTGGGACTGGGGTCATTCAATTTTGTTCAAAAATATGATGTGTTTGAATGGCTGCTTTTAGGGGGAGGGGATCGTCCAAATTGTGATGCTAATGTTAAAAATTGTCCGTAGGAAAAATATTATTTTGTTGATAACGAAGGTGGAAGGGGAGGGGGGGGGGGGGGTAAAAAATGTACAGAATGATGACGTCATATTTGAACGACCTCCTAGGTATGGGTCAGTAGTGCAAAAATTTACTGGACTGAACATCTTGCTCAAGGTGTTCCTTATTTAATTGTTTTATTTTCGTACGAAAAAGTAATGCAAAAAAAAGTATAAAACTTTTGCAAAATAAATGCAAAAAATTGGTATAAAAATGTATCATTTTTGTATCATTTTATTCAAAAAATTGGACATGCAAAAATGTTTTTATAGAGTTATGCATATATTTTTTATGCACCTAAATTTGAATATGCATAATTCTTTTAAGCATAAAAATCTGGATATGCATAATTTTTCTAAAGTTTATGCATATTATTTCAAGCATAAAAATTTGGATATACATAATTTGTATAGAGTTTATGCATATTTTTTTTATGCACCAAAATTTGGATATGCATAATTCTTTTAAGCATGAAAGTCTGGATATGCATAATTTTTATAAAGTTTATGCACATTTTTTTAAGCATAAACATTTCGATATGCATAATTTTTATAGAGTTTATGCATATTTTTTTATGCACCAAAATTTGGATATGCATAATTCTTTTAAGCATGAAAGTCTGGATGTGCATAATTTTTATAAAGTTTATGCACATTTTTTTAAGCATAAACATTTCGATATGCATAATTTTTATATTGATTATTAAAATTTCGATATGCATGTTTTTTAAGCATTAAAATTTGAGTATGCATAATTCTTTTATGCATAACAATTTGGATATGCATAATTTTTATAGCGTTTATGCCGAGGGGTTGCTCACTCTTGAATTACCGTGTACACCTTGTCTTGAATTACTTTGAATTACCGTGAATTACTTGAATTACTTTGAATTACCGTGAATTACCTTGAATTACCGTGAATTACTTTGAATTACCGTGAATTACTTTGAATTACCGTGAATTACTTTGAATTACCTTGAATTACCGTGAATTACTTTGAATTACCTGTGAATTACATGAATTTACCTTTGAAATACCTGAGTGTTTTTATGCATATTTCCATGGTTCTTTTTTTTTTTTTTTTTTTTTCAATTGATTTCATTCTTATGCATAATTTTTGTCCCTTAAAAATGTAATCAATTGCATTGGACATCATTTTTGTTATGAACGGCCTCTTTTCAATTAATGATTTATTTATTATCATTATTTTAATAATATTTTTATTTTTATTTTTTATTTATTTATTTATTTTTTTTTTGGAAAGTTAAATACCGTAGGCTATGTTTACTTTTTTTAACCGTTTGTTGTCGGAAGCCTATTTTTTCTTTGAAGCGTTAGGGGCGTAGATGCTGATTGGTCTCTTTTGGTAATATTTTGATACGGCATGATACATTGAGGCAATTAGTCAAGCTAAAAAAATATTGGCCGCCTATGTTTAGCTTATGGAAAAAAAATATTTTAAATGAAATCTTACAAAAATTTGCTAAAACTAATAGCTGAGTACAAAATGTAGTAAAATCAAGATAACAAGTCTCAGAATCGATATTGATATCAAAATTTATATCTTATGAAATATTTGTCATATTCGATTATGAAAGTTTGATTTTATCTTAGCCCAATAAGCTAAGTATGGAAGGAATAATACATATGATAAACATATCAGCTCACAATTTTTAATTTTGGCCATACCAAATAGTTCGTAATTATTTATTTACACTAATATTAAAAATATAATTTTAATGTCATTAATAATATTCTAATTAAGTAATAATTCTCCCATAAGCTAAACACAGGATTTACATTTTCGCCAAAAATTTATAATTTGATTTTTCCGGCCACTTATGTTAAAGTCCAAGTCTATTTATTGTCGATCAAATATAATGTGTCCATACGGATACATCCGCCCGCAGGGGTTTCAACTTAAAGCTGTTTCTTTATTGAGAAAGAAACATTTAATTACTGAATTTATTTTTAAAAAACTACTATGTATAGACTTTATTTTTTCTAAGATTCTATTACTGAAACTATATTTGAGTAATCTTTGATTTCGGGTAGCACTAACTTTGTGCCGAATATTAACGACTGATTAATGTTTATTAATTGGACAAGAAAATTAGCCGAGTATTATTTCATTTTTCACGACGTCACAAGATAGGTGATAGGCACTATTTAACATAATAGTTACAATAGTAGAAAATTATTCAAATAAATAAAAATGAGTCTAATATAAACTCGAAACATGTCGTTTTAATTTCATAACTTGAATGTTCCTAATTTCCGAGTAAAATAAAGAATAATAAAGACTTCGTTTGCAGTGATTTGGAACTGCCAACGGACTTGAAGAAAAAAAAAGTATGATGACCAAAAGGATGCTTGAAATATATAATACAGGTAGCATTGTCGCAGAAAGAAGAGTTCGCCAATAATAAAAGAATTTTTTTTCTTATTTAGTTTCCACAGAAGAAGGGATATTACAGTCGGTCGGTCACGCAGTTAAAATAAATGTAGAGCAAGTGACAATGCCGAAAAAGAGAAATTTATTGGGGTGATCGAAAATATGTCCAGATTCCACGAAACCGACAATGAGCCACAGTTAGGAATAATTGAAAAGGAAAAAAGATTGAAAAGAATTTTTAAAGGATTATGAGGTTAACAACCCCTAGTTAAGAAGAAAAAAAATGATAGAATTACAAAAGCAAACAGTAGGTCAGGTAGCAAATGGTCATCTGGAAAAGAATCGTATAATGCACCATTTACATTAAATTATAAATATCATGTCCGAAAAAAATTAATGCCCTTAAATCACTAGAAGTTATGAAAATAAGTTAAATTATAAAGAAATTAATTTTTTATAATTAGTATTTTCTAAACATGATATTTTTTCCTTTACATGCTACCTAAACAAAGGGCAGCAGATTTTCCGGTGGATGCTTTATTAAAGCCTTGTAAATAACTTAAATGACTCATAAAGCCTTACATAAGTTAACATGCGATTTAATTTATTGAATTTCCGGAATTACTTTGAATTACCTTGATTACTTTGAATTACTTGAATTACCTTGAATTACTTTGAATTACCATGAATTACTTTGAATTACTTTGAATTACTTGAATTCCTTGAATTACCTTGAATTTCGCTTGAATTACTTGAATTACTTTGAATTATGAATTACCGTGTACACTTTTTTGCAGAGTGAGCAACCCCTCGGTTTATGCACATGTTTTTAAGCACCAAAATTTGAAAATGCATAATTCTTTTATGCATAACAATTTGGATGGTCATAATTTTTATGAAGTTTATGCATATTTTTTTAAGCATAAAAATTTGGATATGCATAATTTTTATAGCGCTTATGCATATTTTTTTAAGCACCAAAATTTGAATATGCATAATTCTTTTATGCATAACAATTTGGATATGCATAATTTTTATGAAGTTTATGCATATTTTTTAAGCACCAAAATTTGAATATGCATAATTCTTTTATGCATAACAATTGGGATATGTATGTTTTTTATGAAGTTTATGCATATTTTTTAAGCATAAAAATTTGGATATGCATAATTTTTATAGCGTTCATGTATTAATTTTTAATCATGACAATTTGGATATGCATAATTTTTATAAAGTTAATGCATATTTTTTTAAGCACCAAAATTTGAATATGCATAATTCTTTTAAGCATGAAAATCTGGATATGCATAATTGTTTAAAACATTAAAGTTTGGATATGCATAATTTTTTCAAGCCTGAAAATCTGAACATGCATAATTTTTATTATGCACATTTTTTTAAGCATTTAAATTTAGATATGCATAATTTTTATAAATACCTGCATATGCATAATTTTTGCATATAATATTTTTGAATCATGAAGCTGAAAAGTTTGCAAATATTATGCTTCAGCTTTTTTTTTTTTCGTTTTATGTATACTTTGTTTATGCATAATTATATAATACATAAATAATGCATACTCTGTAAATGAAAATAAAATTTTCGGTGAAAAAAGCGACTTTGTTTTATACATAATTTATGCATATTTTATGCACGTCCAATTTTTTTGTATAATTTATACTTGATTTTTATATCATTTATGCATCGCTTTTTCGTAAGAGTCGGTTCTTGTATGCGACACTTACAAATGATTTAAAACAAAATCATGTAAAAACATCCTACCGAAAAAAAATATTAGTGGACTGAAAAATAAAGAGTTTTAAAGACTTTTAACTTGCAAGACTTGATTTTTTAAATACTTGAAAGAGTTTTAAAGACTTGATTTTTTTAATATGCAAAAAACGATGAAGATGATAAAAAAAATTTAAACCTTCAGAAAAAAATCCCAAAAGGCATTTTGATGTAACGTAGAATGTTAATTAAAACATAAAATCAGAAAAAGATGAAAAGACAATTTTCAATTGAAAGCTTCATCGCCATTCTGTCCTGATCAAAGCTTACTCCTTTTCCCTTTATTTTACTGAGCTCTTTAATGTACTTATTTTCGAATGTCTAAAACACTTGTCTTTTCCTTTTAAGAGTTTTTATTTTATTTTATTTTTTCGAAAAAAAAAGAATACTAATTTGTCCCTTTTTTTCCGGTTTAAAATTAATTTCTCTTTTTTTTAAAAATCAATATTTTATTGTTTTTTTTTTTTTTTTTTTTTTTGAATCGAAGGCGCTATTGAAAGTAATAAATAACGTTATACGATCCGCAAATGCCATTACAACAACAACAACAAAAAAAAGTACGAAGCAAAGAGAAAAAAAAAAGAAGGGATTTAAGAGTCGGAAAACAGCGAACCGCTCTTTGTTTTACCGCGAGGCTTTTGGGAAAAAAGAGAGGTGCGATTTCAAAAGAAAAAAGAACGGGGTTTGGGTGGTTTTGAAGCTCGTTATCGAAAGTTTTTCTTTTTTTTTTTTTTTTTTTTTTTGCTTTCCTTCAAGTGAGTTTCTAACAATTCAAGACTTAGTCGTAAATCACCGTAGTATAGTTTTCGATTTTTTTTTTTTTTTTTTTTCTCAAGGTCTTTGTTTAGGAAAAACGAGAATAGGGTTTTCTTTCAGTTTGAAGGTGCTTTGCCTCTCTCGATTCGGTCTAAAGGGAAATTTGAATTCGGAATGAGTAAACCACCGGCCGTATAATTTTCCGAGGATTGTTTGAACATCGGGTTAAAAAAAAAAAAAAAAATCGTTTAAAAATGTAAAGTATTAATTCCAGCTCTGATTTATTTACAGGGTCGATTTTCGGGAAACCGAAAAACAAAAGCACTTGATTCCGAATTAAATTAAAAACGAGATAAAATGTACTTTTTAAACTGGAAGAGAGAGAGAGAAAGGGTGGAGTGGGGGGGGGGGGGACCCTCGAATTAAAAAGCCCAGGCAAATAACGCCAGGTGCTTCAAAAGTTGTTTCGTTTAAGTCTCTCACCATTATATTGCTTAGATAAATTTCATTTGCAGTTTTTCCGACTCGTCTGTTTTTGAAAATGTTATAAAAAAAATAATGATAATGTACATTTCTTTTTGAATTTTTATTTTTGGGAATCGCTGTTAAATTTAGTTGTTTTATTCCTGCCTACGAGTTCTATTTCCGGGTGGGAGATTTGTTGTGTTAATCCCACTGGACTTCTAAATGCAGACGGACTAATTTTCATTCGATGAAAATAGAAGCTTTTAAAGTCTTATTGCCTCTTACGTATTGTTGACGTAAGAGTTGTAAAACGTAAAGGGCGGAGGCGGTGGAAGAGTTTTATAATTGAATAGCGGTGGCACTTGAGTCGCTTGATGAGGAATCAAAATGTACGGAAGATCTGAAAGGTCATGCAACTTGTCATTATCCCAGGGAAAATATGTGACGTCATGGTGGCGAGTCACATTTTGGTCATCAGACACGGTCATTTTCAGTAAATTTTTTTACGACATTTTCGACATCAAAATGACATCAACAGAGTCCGATTTGTAATATTGTCACTGTGTGATGTCAAATTGTCGTCATATTGACGTCAAACGACGTCAAGAAGATGTCGAACGTCAAAAATGACGTCAAAAAAACGTCAAAGTCAAATGACGTCAAGAAGACTTCGAACGTCAAATGACGTCAAGAAGACGTCTTATTGAAGTCTAAAAGAGATGACATTAGAATTTCAAAATTATAAACGTCAAATGACGTCAAAAAGTTGTCGAACGTCCGGAAGACGTTGAACGTCAAATGACGTCAAGAAGACGTCTTATTGAAGTCTAAAAGAGATGACATTAGAATTTCAAAATTCTAAACGTCAAATGACGTCAAAAAGTCGTCGAACGTCAAATGACGTCAAGAAAACGTCGAACGTCAAGAAGACGTCTCACTGAAGTCTAACAGACATGACATTAGAATTTCGAAATTCTAAACGTCAAATGACGCCAAAAAGACGTCGAACGTCAAATGACGTCAAGAAGACGTCTTATTGAAGTCTTAAAGAGATGACAGTAGAATTTCGAAATTCTAAACGTCAAATGACGTCAAGGAGACGTCTTATGGAAGTCTAAAAAAGGTGACATAAGAATTTCGAAATTCGAAACGTCAAATGACGTCAAAAGACGTCGAATGTAAAATGACGTCAAGAAGACGTTTTATTGAAGTCTAACAGACGTGACATTAGAATTTGTAAATTCTAATGTCATCTCTTTTAGACTTCAATAAGACGTCTTCTTGACATCATTTTGGCGTAGAAATTCTTTTTCTTTTTCTTTTTCTTTTTCTTTTTCCTTCATTTCTTTCATTTTAGTTTTGCGGTGCTTTTTTTTTTTTTTTAAACCGAATGGCAGTTTAAGCTCACAGCCGTTATGTATATCCACTCACAGACACTTTTTTTCCCCTTTTTATTAAAAAAAAAAAGTTTACTTTAGTTATAAAGAAATCATAAAATAAACTGTAAATCTTATTCCGCAACGCGAAATTTAGAGGATGATGATGATGATGATGATGATGGTGCTGTTGGTGTAAATAAAAATTTTATTATAAAGTTTAATCAGTTTTTATCGTAGTTTATTATTTTGATTTATTAGCAATAATATTAAAATATATATCTTTTTTAAGAAACGAAAAATATTGTATGAAGACGTGTCCAAACTTTTTCTTTTTTTTTTTTTTCCTGGAGGTACTTTTAATTCGGAATAATGGACAATTTCGTTACGGATAGTTCCCCGGTATCGATTAGATAAATAACTTTTCTCCGTTTTGAGCGGTTGCACCTGAGCCTTAGTTTCAAAACAAATAACGTTAATGTTTAGCCAAAGTTTTCGTCCTCTCAAACGTCCGGTAAAATGGAGCAATATTTCATTTACAAAATCGGTTAATTTAGTTTTCCGGGGGCTGATGAGGGTTTTAGAAATATGAAAGTAATTCTGAAAATCTCGGGGACTAGAAGTCTAGTGTCTATATCGAGAACTTATTTTTGAAAAAAAAAAAAGACCTGATTTGTTAAATACAGCATTCTCAAGGTCTGAAAAGTGTTAAGACCAATATAAATTTTGTCATATTCACTTGTCAACTCTCATTTCCCCCTATTGCTATCATCCCCAATGCGCAATGCAGCAAGTACCAACATGCCTCAGTCTGAAAAAATTAAATCGGGAATGAAATCCCCCCTTTTTCCGTCACTGCTCTTATCCATCATAACCGAGGATGTCGACAAAATCTAAAAATGAATGTTTTAGGACAAAAAAATAAAGTGAAAAAAAAAAGGATGAAAATATGTAATGGAAATTTTATACGAAAAGAGAGGAAGGAGAGAAAAGGGAGAAAGGGAGAGGTTCTGAAAATTTGATTCGTGAAATTCGCGAACATGTCACATGGCATTATTTCTTTTTTTTTTTTTTTTTTTCTCCTACCTTTTCGTGTAATAATAGTAACAAAAAAAAAATCACCTTAGTTGTTAGCAGCTTTGAATTATATGAACAAAAAAAAATAAAAGGGAAATCTTTTACTTTCAGTATAATTTTTCAATCATTTCCTTTTTCTTCCAAGATAAAAACAACCAAATCGAAATGGAACTTTTTTTTTCTTTTCTTGAAAAGTTATAAGACTTAATTGTTTTCTGAGCTTTTGATCAACGTTTTCTAAAAAAATGTCCTTTTTTTTTCTTCCCTTCACGGTTGAAAAAAAAGTGTTAAGAGCTTTGGAAATTAAGACGAATTGAGATCGATAACTTTCTTATTACGTTGTCTCATCCTTTTTTTTTTTCAAAGGTCAAAACCGGAAAAAGGAAAAGTTGTTTTCGGAAGTTTTTTTTTTTTTTTCGAAACCGCATGCGGTCCATCCAGGGTGCGATTTTTTTTTTTTTTCATTTATGGGAAAAAGCTTTCTTCTGCTTTTGAACGTAATGTCAATCAATCTTAGGAAAACTTGACACAATCTGACAACACCCTTCATGGTGTCTGCTGGCGTAGTGTCGTCTTGTCATTCCCAATTTCACCTTACATGATTATAATAATTTCAACTCTCAACTTCTCCTACTCCGTCTTGCACAACTTAATATCCTGCGGATTCTATTGTCAGAATTTAAATTTGCTTCCCTGTTTTGACGTCTAAGGGAAAATCCCGTTACCGGTTTTATTTTAAGATTAATTTTTTTTTTTATCCCGGCGGAGAAATTTATTTCGGGATGACAGTTTTTTTTTAAAATTCATTTGTTTTTCCGTTTTCGTTCGTTCATTCATTCATTCGCTTTTTTGTTTTTATTTTTAATGGTTTCGATTCCAACGTGCCACCGTTTAATCCCACCGGATGAGCGCAGGGGTGCGCATTATTGTACGGATGGCATAAGGGTCACGCATTTAATGAGAATCGATTTAATGACACTGCACTGTCAATGGCGAACGCCAGTAGTGCTTGACGACACCAGGTACCGAAATCGGGTACCGAAATGGGGTACGATACCAGGTACCACAAGGTGGTACACGAGATACCACAAGGAGGTACACGAGATACCAGAAGTTGGTACACGAGATACCAAAAGGTGGTACACGAGATACCAAAAGGTGGTACATGAGATACTACATGTGGTATTTTTTAACCACGAGGTATGGGGTAACCTCGTGCACCCCATACCGAGATACCACAAGGGGGTACACGAGATACCACATGTGGTACACGAGATACCAGAAGGTGGTACACGAGATACCAAAAGGTGGTACATGAGATACTACATGTGGTATTTTTTAACCACGAGGTATGGGGTAACCTCGTGCACCCCATACCGAGATACCACAAGGGGGTACACGAGATACCACATGTGGTACACGAGATACCAGAAGGTGGTACACGAGATACCAAAAGGTGGTACATGAGATACCAAAAGGTGGTACATGAGATACTACATGTGGTATTTTTTAACCACGAGGTATGGGGTAACCTCGTGCACCCCATACCGAGATACCACAAGGAGGTACACGAGATACCAGAAGGTGGTACACGAGATACCTAAAGGTGGTACATGAGATACCACATGTGGTATTTTTTAACCACATGGTATGGGGTATTCTCGTGTACCCCATACCGAGATACTACAAGGTGGTACACGAGATACCACAAGGAGGTGTACGAGATACCACAAGGAGGTGTACGAAATACCAGAAGGTGGTACACGAGATACCGCATGTGGTATGTATTAACCACGTGGTATGGAGTAATCTCGTGTACCCCCATACCGAGATACTACAAGGTGGTACACGAGATTCCACATCTGGTATGTACAAATCACGTGGTATAGGACAATCTCGTGTACCCCATACCGAGGTACCAATTCGGTGTGTATTAACCACGTGATGTGGGGTAATCTCGTGTACCCCCCATACCGAGGTACCACATGTGGTATCTCGGGTGTGTATTAAGGGCTAAGTAGTAGTACTTGTACCACCGAGATGTTGGTGGTACATTAATTTTTACTACAATTTCGAAAATGTACCACTGATACCACTTCCTCCAAATAATATGCCTTAATTCGTTTCGGTTGTGAAAAACTCCCACTTTCTGCCCGGTCCAGTAATAAACCATTTTAGTCATTATCGTTCGACTTCTGTTGGTCTTATGTCGTGTTAACTGGATCCAAACAGGTTTAAACCTGCATTTGTTTATTCGATTAGATATTTTCTAATTTAAACTCTTTTGTCCCTTTATAACAAAATCGCGTACGGTGTACTCCCTTCAGCACAATCCCTTTCATCCACACAAAATGATCGATAGCTAAGTCCTTAACTTTGGTAGTTCTTCATTCTAAAACTAGACTGAAAGCAAATTTTCCTCAATAATCCTTTTAATCCTAGTTAAAAGTTTATAAAACTTAAATAAACACCCTTCGGGGAGTTAATAATTTTTAATTACTCGAAAAAAAAAAGAAGAATGCCTGAAAAGGGAAAAAGTTTTTTCCTTTAATAGCGGATGGAAAAGTTACAAATCGCAAAACATGCAAAGGCAAAAAAAAAAAAACCGCAGAAATTTATTCATAACCCAATTGGAAAAAGAAAATTTTCCCCGTTTTGTAATTCATGACTCCCGGCAAATCGTTATCTCTGATTTTACAGTTTTAATTACCAAGTATTTTTTTAACGTATTATTTTTTTTTTCCTCTCCTCTTTTGCAGGTAATATCTTGAAAGATGGAGGGAGCTAACGGTTGGGCCTTATTCCGGACGATGTCGTTTATTTCATCGAGGGCGAAAGCGTTTAAGGAGAAATTTTCTCACAGGCAGAGATCGCTCTCCGACTCCTGGATGGATCAAACGTCATTGGATTACACGAATATCGACGACACCGCCGGGCAGCCCGTTTTCGAGGGGGGAGGGTCCATGTTGAGCTTGTTGGACGAAAACGCGGAGTGGGGCCCGGCGATCGTGGTCCAGAGATCCAGGTCCCTGGAGTCGGTTTCCACATTTCACAGGCCTTCCATAGCAACCATATACTCGTCTACGGTACCTTTACAATGTACCCAGTCGTCCGTTTCGATAGCCGTTTCCCCCGGGTCGAGGAGATCATCGACGATAATGCAAAAGGTCCCGCTTCCGAAGCCGAAGGAGCAGTTGAACGTCCCCAGCTGCGAGTACATCCCTCAGTTTTTCAGCACTCCGCTGCTGCAGTCCCCGGCTGCGGGGGACACGGACACGGATTTGCTCATGAGCCCCGTTCCCCCGGACTCGAATTTTATGCCTACTCCGGAGGAGATGAGGGGGGAGTTCCAAGAGGTTAAAACCACGAGGGGTTTTCATCAACCGTCGACGTCGCCAATATTGTCCAGGAGCAGGCCTTGCGTCCCGAAATCCATACATTCCTCCTCGTGCATTCAAATTTCGGATTCCGAAATACCGAAGATCCCCGGTCCTCCGTCCACCCCGAAAAAAATGAGACCTTTATCCGCGTATTCCTTGGATCCCGGGGCGTTCGAAAATCAACCCCAGTCCCCTTCCCTTTTGGATTTGTCGAACGAATCTTTAGAGAACAAACCTTTAATCGATATGTCTTCTCCCCCTCAGAGGCGGAAATCCCGACCCCTGAGCTGCACCTCCTTCGATCCTTTAATTAATTACGAAAACTCTCAAACCCAAGTTCAGCAAACGTCGTCCATCCCGAACTTAACTAATAATGAAAATTACGTTTACCCGGCGAAGATACCGAAAATTCGGGCGCCGCCCTCGTCCCCGAGAAAAACGAGGCCGTCGAGCACGCAATCCCTTAATCCCTTTTCAAAGCAAAGCGATTTCATCCAATTTAACAATCAATCAACGTCCATACCGAATCTTAATCAAAAAACGTCGGAATGCCCGAAAACGGACCAATCCACGTCGTCCCCGTTCCTCATCTCCGTGGAGAAAACCCCGTTCCAGCAAATCCAACCCCAGCAAATCCCGCAGGATAACTTTAAAATTGCATTTTCCGAAACGAACAATCAAAAAATCGCGAACACCGTCCCGTACAGGAAAAAAATGTCCATATCCTCGTCGAGTTTGACGTTGAATTTGAATTCGAGGAAACCCCCCATGCCGTTCGATCCGGAGCAATGGAGGAAATACGTGGAGGCGACCTTCCCTTCGATACAGGAAACAGGGGAATGCTCCATTAAAAATCAAAAATTGAAAGGGAAGGAAAACGCGACGGCGAACGAGAAAATCAAAGACAAAGCATTGCCCCAAGTTTTAAAAACTCAAAGACAATATTCGAAATTAAAACATCAAAGTTCCATGGACGAATCCCGGCATTACCGAGTGGATCAGCAAATGAGCGAAGCGAATAACAGACTGCTGGAGAAGAGGAGGATATTTTTTTTGAGGAAGCAAAACAATTCCGCCCCGGATCCGATTGACGAGGATGAGGACTTGCCGAGGATTTCGACTCACGTTAAGGAAAGGAATTCCGTTAATTTGTGCCTGGGAGGACGATGCAGGGCTCGTGGCTCCGATAGCTCTATTTTGCTTCCTACAATAAGTAAGTTAAAAAAAAAAGATACATTTATGTGAATGTCTCAGAAGTAGCATGTCGAATGGTTTTCCACTATCCCGAATAATTTCAAATAAAAGGGAGTATCAATGTCCTATAAAGAAGAGCCGAAAGTGGGTAATAAAGGAAAGAGGAGGTGTACATTTCAAATTCCAATGTCACGGAAATGAAAATAAGAGGCACCCCGAGAAATTACTCACTCGCCGAAAAAGTGTACATGGCAATTTGAAGTAATTTAGGGCTTGCCCACTGGGTTTTTTGCCACAAGTGTAACGGGCTTCTTAAGCTAAATATTAAACCCGTTACACTTGAGACAAAACCCGGTGGACAAGCCCTTTAATGTAATTTCCAAGTAACTCGTAGGTAATTGAAATGATTCATAAGTAACTCATAAGTAATTCAAGTAATTCTTAAGTAATTCATATGTAATTCAGCAATTCTTGAGTCGTTCATAAGTAATTCATAAGTAATTCTTGAGTAATTCATATGTAATTATAGCAGTTCTTTAGTCAGTAATAAGTACAGTATTTCATAAGTAATTCAAGCCATTCATAAGTAATTCTTAAGTAATTCATATTTAATTCAAGAAATTCTCAAGTCATCCATAAGTAATTCTTCAGTACTTCATAAGTAATTTTCAAGTAATTCATATGTAATTCAGCAATTCTTAAGTCATTCTAAGTATTTCATAAGTAATTCAAGTCATTCATAAGTAATTCATGTGTAATTCAAGCAATTCTTAAGTCATTCATAAGTAATTCTTAAGTAATTCATAAGTAATTCAAGTAATTCTTAAGTAATTCATATGTAATTCATATTTAATTCAAGCAATTCTAAAGTAATTCATATTTCATTTATGTAATTCAAGCAACTCTTAAGTCATTCATAAGTAATTCATAAGTAATTCAAGTAATTCATATGTAATTTATGTAATTCAAGCAATTCTTAAGTCATTCATAAGTAATTTAAGTGATTCTTAAGTAATACATAAGTAAGGTGTTGGTTACACGATTGCATGAAAAGTTTTGTTCGAAACGTTTCGAAAATATTTTCGCGAGGAAAGTGGTTGCATTTGTTTTCGAACAGGTTTGAAAATTACGAATTATTTGAATTACTAAATCATCAATTACTCATGATTTAGTAATGAATTACCTCAAATTACTTCGATTTACTTGGGCACGAATTACGTATGAATAACTTAAATTATTAATGAATTACGTATGAACTAATTGAATTACTCATGAATTTCTTATGAATTACTTACGAATTACTTGCGTCACTCATGAATTAACTTGAATTATTTTAAATTACTTTGATTCACTTGGGCACGAATTAATTAAGAATTGCTTGAATTAATTAGGCGTTAGCTACATTGCACGTAAAAAAATTGTTCGAAACATTTCAAAAATATTTTGAGACCGCACCAAATCCCAATCTGGTCACCCAAACTAAGTCGTTCCAAGTTTTTTTTTTTTCAAATAATTTTAGGATTTTTAAGGATAGAAACCCCTAAAAGCTTCAGCTTCGAAAGTCGATTTTTAAAAGAAACGGGCGGGGGAGGGGGGAGTGTACGATTGGATGCTACACTTGCATAATAGACATCAGCTACGGCTACGAACAGGAACAGCTACGACTAACTAAGAAATGAAAAAAGAAAGCTCAATGATGCGTTTTCACCTGGAATACTCCGTAAAAAGCCATCCGGAAAAAAAAAAAAAAAAAAAAATCCGAAAGTGGGGAAAATAATATCTTTGCCGAGGGGATTAAAATTAATCCCCGTGAAAATAAAATTTCATAAATCTCTTTCCGATTTCTGAATCGTTCGAATCGAGGTTGCATTCACCCGAAAGGAATTTTTTTTTTTTTCAAATTTATACAGTTTTCTTTTCGGGTATCAAGTTTTGATTGACTTTTAACATTTTTCAGCATGCATGCAACTTTCCTTTTTTTTTTTTTTTAGCAAATCTCGGCAAACTTTTCTTTTAGTCGCGAAATCATTTGAAATTTAAATTTGAAGAAAAAAAAAAAAAGCTTTAGGGGTACGAATTTTTTACTTTCTCATCCCTCCGTTAAGAGCTGAAATTATCACGTAGGGTTTGAAGGTTTATGAGTTTTTGTCATCAAAAAAGTGAGTTTCAAAAAAAATTTTTTTTTTTCATTTTAAACTGTTAAAAATGATCACGAGGAATTTCCCCCCCCCCTCCCCTTTTCTTACGGTTTTTAACTTTTTTTAAAACGTCGCATTTGAGCAATTTTCCGAGAACAAAAAGAAAAAAAGAAAAATTCCACCAGTTTAAAAGCTGATAAACTAATTTAAAAGCGGCACGTGTAAGAAATTTTATAAATTAGGATTTAAGGAAAAAAAGGTTTTTTTTTTTTTTTTTTTTGTCTCGTTTTCCTACGGTTAAAAGAAAAGAATGTTAAGAGGAATTGTAACGGCATTAAAATGAATTCGCTAGCTATAAATCTAAACACAACCCAGAGAAAAAAAAAAAAAAAAAAAAAAGCAGGTTGCGTTAAAGAATCATGTAGCTTTTTAAAAGCAAAGGCATAGAATGGAAAATTGCGGGAAAACGGAAATCGTTAACGAGCGTGCTTACATCTCTTGTAAATGGAATTTTTCTTTTGAATTTTTTTTTTTTTTCGGGAGAAAAAAAAACGTCAGGTAGAAACGTTTTTACGAAAAATATGAAAACGGGGGGGAAAAAAAATCGATGAGATGTAAAAAGTGAAATAAGAAAAAAAAGAATAACAAATCAAAAAGGATACAGAAAAAAAAAATGGAATTGAATCAAAACAAAGTAACAAACAGTGAATATATTGAACTAAGTATCAGAGCTTTTCCGAGAACGGAAGGCGTTTAATCGGATTATAAACCTGAAAGCTATATCGTTTTATTATTGTAGGATTTACAAAGGTGAGAAAATCGCGAAAGAGCAGATGGGGTTTGGGGGATTGAGATCGTTCCTCATCCAATAATAGAAAATAATAGCTGCTCAAACAACGGTTAATCACTTACTACAAGTTTGATAAATATACATATTTTCAATCAACCCGCTTCCTGTGATTAATTCAATCAGTGTTGAAGCGCCATTTCGGAAAATGTTTTTTCTTGGCAGGGGATGCAGGGCGGGTTTGTTGAATTTTCAAGTAAGAGCGAAAACGATTGATTTCAAAGGTTTAATTTAGTGCCTAGAAAGTACCGATTTCGGAGGGTAGGGAGAGGGAGGGGGGTATACACGTTTTGAAGGTTTGAAAGTTACTAAATAAGGAACATGATTTGGGGACCATTGAAATATTGCTTTAGCATAATTTTGATCAATGTGGACCCCCTTCTCCCGTTCTGCATTACATAACTTACGTGGGAAATCTCTGATTCGAACCCCCCTGACGTTACATTTTAATGGCCGCTTATTATAAGTATTTCTGGTGGGAAAAATAATTTTCCTGAAAGGGGAAAATTTGTTAGAAGGAGGTAATACCCCCATCCCCCCCCTAATTGTAGCTCTTATGGTTTTACCCCTTAGACTATAAATTTTGAAACCCTCCTTCCCCCTTTACCCTGTTTTGACATTCTGGCTACAGGTCCGATCTTGTACGAAAAAAAAAGCATAAGTTATATAAAAATCACATATAAATTACAGAAAGAAATGAACGTGCATAAAAAATGCATAAATTATGCATAAAATGAAAAAATTAGCTGAAAAACCATAATGTTTAAAAATATTCCTGTTTTATAATTTAAAACAAATAATATGCATAATTTATGCAAAAGTTATGCATATCCAGATTTTCATGCTTAAATAAATTATACATTTATACAGAATTTATGCAAATCCAGATTTTTATGCTTAAATAATTTATACGTATAAGTTATGCAAAAATTATGCATATGCAGATTTTTATGCTTAAATGAATTGTACATAAATTTTGCAAAGATTATGCAAATCCGGATTTTCATGCTTAAAAACTCTATACATAAATCATGAAAAAATTATGCATATCGAGATTTTTATTCTTAAATGAATTATACATAAAGTATACAAAAATTATGCATGTCCAGATTTTTATGCTTACATAAATTACATAAATTACGCAAAAATTATGCATATCCAAGTTTTTATGCTTAAATAAATTATACATAAATTTTGCAAAGATAATGCAAATCCAGATTTTTATGCTTAAATAAATTATACATCAATTATACATAAATTATGCAAAAATGAAGGATATCCAGATTTTTATGCTTAAATAAGTTATACATAAATATTGCAAAAATTATGCATATCCAGATTTTTGTGCTTTAATAAATTATACGTATAAATTATGCAAAAATTATGCATATCCACATTTTTACACAGTAAAAAATATTATGTAAATATGTTAAAAACGGTCTACATAAAGTCTATGTTAAGTTATTATGTTAAAAAATCAACAAAACTTGTTTGTAAACAGCAAAAAAATGACAATCGTTAATGGACGCAGAACATTTAACAAAACAATTGTGTTATTTTTCTTAACAAAATATTTATGTAGACCGATTTGGACATACAATTTGTGTCAATTTTGACATAAAATTTTTTACTGTGTATGCTTAAGTAAACTATACATAATTATGCATAAATTTTATAAAAGATCCCTCGTACAACCCTCCCTTTTACGATGCTTAAATTATACTTAAGTGACCCCTTATCAGTTTTGATAATAAAATAAATATCGATGCCCTGTATACCAACTCTAATCTGTGTCGTAAAACGCTTGGAACAATTTTTGCATTTTAATTATTGCTAATTTATTTTTCTCTTTTTTTTTTCTTTTTCAGAACTTGAACCTGAAGTTGGAATCGAGCATTTAGACGACTTAAAATACCCGGATGCTGATCCACCTTGTCATTTTTGTAGTCAGCAAACGAGCACTTCAATACACGATGAAAACCGTCTTAAAATCGTTAGCGGGGGTAAGATTTTTTTTCTCCCTTCTCCCTAAATTAATTACCTGCAGATGCAAAAAAAAAAAAAAAAAAAAAAAAAAAAAAAACCACTAGGGAAAGTTACACCGGATTCGAAGATCTCAGGGAAGAGGAAATCGTACTAAACTGGGGAAATTAATAGGCTCCCCGAATGAAATAACAAAATTAATTAACGGAATGACGATTATGAAATCTGATTGACTTTCCTACTCTGAGAGTTGAATGCGCCTGATTTTGACATGAATTAAATCTAATGAACAGATTATAGCTGCGACTCGAAAAACTTTCATGAAAGCGACGTTTATTTATTTTCATTTTTTTTTTTTTTCGCAGGTCTTGTGAGGAAAAGAGACGGAAGCAGGGACGATTCTGCGAATCATTATATGAATCTGCCTAGCCCGATGATCCATAACGAAGTAAGTTTTTTTTTTTTTTTTTTTTTTTTTTTTCCTGAAGGAAAAAAAAGAATAAATTAAAAGCGTAGCTTAATTTTTAATTAATTTTTTTTTCTCGTTTTTTAATAGAACGGAGACGCGGACGCCGTTTTCCGGCCAAAAGACCGTGCCAAAGATGATTTAGATGAATTACATAATCATTTTCTCGATGAATTAAAAGAAGCTCAACCTCCCCCTTCGGCGTTATCGAGAAGGAGAGCCATCGTCACTTCAAAATTAACCGCAAATGATTTAGACGATCACAAGCTATCGTGGTAAATTATCTGAAAAATAAAATTCGAGGCTGTAGACGTTTCCGACCGAGGGATGCGCCTCTTTTAAGTGTGGAAGCTGTCGGCTTGAATCTTTTTCTTATAGTTCGGGAATTTTTTTTTTTTAAAGGGGAGATTCAAGCATAGTATCATTTTTTCGGGATTTTTAACTACTTTGTCCTTCCACTCACCCACCCAATCAGCTGTCATTATTACCCCGACCCCCCTCCCTTTAAAAATTAAATTAAATTGTAATTTATTATTTCTTTGTCCCCCCCGTCTCCTTTTTGTATTGTAAAATTTTAATAATGACAACTTTATTTTTTTAAAATTTTCTTCAACTTACTGTATCGAAAATCGCCGTTTAGGTTACAGTGGAGGGGGGGGGGGGCTGGATAGCTAATTTGCCTCATGAGCTAAGCACAGGCTAGCCTACACTAATCAATATGTGGCTTATAGCCTTGACCTTTTAAAACATTTGGCTGACATGGCGCCCGTGATTTTTTCCTAGTGAAAATGATGTCATCAGCATCCCGTGAACTCCTCCCCCTCACCAAATGTATGGGTCCTTTTTTTCCTAAAATGATGACGTAACTTTCAAACGTTGTCTTAATTTATTTTAAAAACCGGATTCTAGGCAGAAAGGAACCGTCTATATATTACGTAAGCATCATTTTGGAAATTTTAGACCCCCCATCCCCCTTATAAATTAAGCAAGCTTTTTGGAAAGCCCCTCTGCCCTCCCCCTTTATTGCTCAAGATTTCAGTTTCAAACCCCCTCTCAAAATCGATTATCTGAATTTTTGCGCTTACGTAAGACTTTCCCAGACCCCATCCCTCTCTTTTTAAGCAGTATTAAGTTTTTCCGAACCCACTCCCCTAAATTGCTTACGTAATATGTGAACGACCCCAACCTTGTCAGCAAAGAAATATTAATGTCAATAAAAAAAATATTTTAAGTATTTTTAAATATTTTTAAAAATTATGTAAATATTTTTTTAATATTTTAAAAACGTTTACACAGTATTTTTAAAACGTTTACACAGTATTTTTAAAACGTTTACACAATATTTTTAAAACGTTGACACAATATTTTTAAAACATTTACACTTTTTTTTTTAAACTTAATTTTTAAAACTATTTACACTTTTTTTTTTAAACTTATACGTAATATTTTTAAAACGTTTACATAATATTTATAAAACGTTTACACAGTATTTTTAAAACGTTTACACAGTATTTTTAAGACGTTTACACAGCATTTTTAAAGCGTTTACACAATATTTTTAAAACGTTTACGCAATATTTTTAAAACTATTTACACTTTTTTTTTAAACTTATACAGAATATTTTTAAAACTTTTACATAATATTTATAAAACGTTTACACAGTATTTATAAAACGTTTACACAGTATTTTTAAAACGTTTACACAGTATTTTTAAAACGTTTACACAAAATTTTTAAAATGTATACACAATATTTTTAAAACGTTTACGCAATATTTGAAAATTATTTACACTTTTTTTTAAAGTTATACAGAATATTTTTAAAACGTTTAAATGATATTTATAAAACGTTTACACAATATTTTTAAAACGTTTACACAATATTTTTAAAACTTATACAGAATATTTTTAAAACGTTTACACAGTATTTTTAAAACGTTTACACAATATTTTTAAAACGTTTACGCAATATTTGAAAACTATTTACACTTTTTTTTAAAAGTTATACAGAATATTTTTAAAACGTTTAAATGATATTTATAAAACGTTTGCAGAGTATTTTTAAAACGTTTACACAATATTTTTAAAACTTATACAGAATATTTTTAAAACGTTTACACAATATTTTTAAAACGTTTACAAAGTATTTTTAAAACGTTTACACAATATTTTTAAAACGTTTACACAGTATTTTTAAAACGTTCACACAATATTTTTAAAACGTTTACACAGTACTTTTAAAAAACGTTTACACAATATTTTTAAAACTTATACAGAATATTTTTAAAACGTTTACACAATATTTTTAAAACGTTTGCAGAGTATTTTTAAAACGTTTACACAATATTTTTAAAACGTTTACACAGTATTTTTAAAACGTTGACACAATATTTTTAAAACGTTTACACAGTACTTTTAAAAAACGTTTACACAATATTTTTAAAACTTATACAGAATATTTTTAAAACGTTTACACAATATTTTTAAAACGTTTACAGAGTATTTTTAAAACGTTTACACAATATTTTTAAAACGTTTACACAGTATTTTTAAAACGTTGACACAATATATTTAAAACGTTGACACAATATTTTTAAAACGTTTACACAGTACTTTTAAAAAACGTTGACACAAAATTTTTAAAACGTATACACAATATTTTTAAAACGTTTACGCAATATTTTTAAAACTATTTACACTTTTTATTTAAGTTATACAGAATATTTTTAAAACGTTTAAATGATATTTATAAAACGTTTGCACAGTATTTTTAAAGCGTTTACACAATATTTTGAAAACGTTTACACAATATTTATAAAACTTACACAGAATATTTCTAAAACGTTTACACAGTATTTTTAAAAAACGTTGACACAAAATTTTTAAAACGTTTACACAATATTTATAAAACGTTTACACAATATTTATAAAACGTTTACACAGTATTTTTAAAACGTTTACACAAAATTTTTAAAACGTTTACGCAATATTTTTAAAACTTTTACACAATATCTATAATATTTTATAAATATTAATATTTTTTTTGCCGACTGGGGAATGGCAAAAACAAAATTCCAAGTCTGCAGTTTCCACACCCGACTGTAGGAATCGACGCAATCCTGGGTCGGGAAATGCTCGGATCCCTAAAAAAAGTCGATTTCTTCTTCCATATTTCTTTTTTTTCGTTTTTCGAAGGTCTTCCAATTTCAACACACCGAGAAACAGAAGAAGCTCCATTGTAGTGATACCACCGATGCAGATATGCCCTGGGGATCTTTTAGTTTACAGCAAGGTATTAACTAACCGTCAAAAAACTTTGGACTTGGAAAGTTCTTCTCAATGCTTGAATTTCGACGGTAAGTTTGCTCCAAGCAAAAAAATAAAATGATTTTTTTTTTTTTTTTAGAAATATTTTATTTTGTTTTTATAATGATATCAAGCAGGGGATTAAGTGAAAAAGTTTTCGGAGAAATTAAAAGAAAATAGCAAAGAATTTACATTTAAATCGAAGAATTACTAACTTAAAAAATTGTACTTTTTTTTTTTGCTAAGACGATTCCCGGAAAGGAAAGAATACGTGGTCTTTGTTAAAACTTGTAAGTATCAGATAATAAAAAAAAAAAAAAACTTGTTTAGTAAATATTTTTTTTTTTTTGCTTTATCGACCGCAGGGAGAATAAAGCATTGTTTTTAGCACAAATTTCAGATTTTCAGTTTTCGATATTTTTACACGTTTTGAAGTCCCCTGATGCCGAAAAAAGCAAAATTTGGATGGTGGCCGTGTGTGTGTATGAATGTATGAATGTATGAATGTATGAATGTATGAATATATGTGCAAAAAAATTTGTCCGTCGAAAAGCAGAAAAACGGAAGAACGGATGTGGATGATTTTTGGTGGGTAGGAACTTCTAATAAAATGTAGGTGCTGATTAGTTTTTGAGCCAAATCGGTTCAGCGATTCGGAAGCAGTGAGTAAAAATGTTGAATATTCAGCTATTTCAAGATATTTTTTGACTATAAATCGGAAACGCAACAACCGATAGAGTCCGATTTTGGTATTGCAGTAGATATTCATCAAGATACGCTACCATTGAAATTTGGTTAAATTCTGTTGAGTGGTTCAGAAACGGTGAGCAGGGCTTAAAGTATGGGTATAGGCCTAAAAACCGATATCTCCAACTTTTGAAACGTCACGATATGACGTCATCGATTACGTCAACAAAGCGATTTGGATGCTGATTGGCGGGTTCTCGTGGGAGCTAACAAAAAACTAACCGTATTTTTGAGAATATTTTAGGGGTAGAGGATTACGAATCTGAAATAATTTTTCCGAAATTCGAATCCCTTATGCCAGTATTGCGGCTTTGGTGGACCTCTGATCAAAAATCTAACCGTTTTTTGAGAATATTTTCGGGGTGGAGGATTCCGAATCTGAAATAATTTTTCCGAAATTCGAATTCCTTATGCCAGTATTGCGGCTTTGGTGGACCTCTGATCAAAAATCTAACCGAATTTTTGAGAATATTTTCGGGGTAGAGGATTCCGAATCTGAAATAATTTTTCCGAAATTCGAATCCCTTATGCCAGTATTGCGGCTTTGGTGGACCTCTGACCAAAAATCTAACCGAATTTTTGAGAATATTTTCGGGGTAGAGGATTCCGAATCTGAAATAATTTTTCCGAAATTCGAATCCCTTATGCCAGTATTGCGGCTTTGGTGGATCTCTGATCAAAAATCTAACCGTATTTTTGAGAATATTTTCGGGGTAGAGGATTCCGAATCTGAAATAATTTTTCCGAAATTCGAATCCCTTATGCCAGTATTGCGGCTTTGGTGGACCTCTGATCAAAAATCTAACCGTATTTTTGAGAATATTTTCGGGGTAGAGGATTCCGAATTTAAAATTATTTTTCCAAAATTCAGATTCCGTATGCCCGTACAGTGGCTTTGGTGGACCTCTGATCAAAAATCTAACCGTTATGTATATTATTTATAATATACATTTCATAATTCGTCGATAAAGCACTTTGATCGGTTCACCGATCTCATTTTTTTTTTTTTTTTTTTTTTTTTTTTTTTTGCCGGGAAAAACGTTTTCAGAAGCAAGAATATCTTTTTATTTTTTATCATCCCGCAAGAGAGCACAATAGGCTTATTTATTTATTTTTTCCTGGTAGGACAGCGATCATCCTGATTTATTTTCAACGTTTGTAGAGCTTCAGAGTTATTACTAAACTTAAACCACCTCTTTAGTTATTACATAAACACCTTAGGAAGAAAGGAAAGAGGAAGGTTGACCTGAAAAACATTAATGCCTATGTTAAGTCCAGGCTCCAGTCTATTTTCTTACAGTAAAAGACTTAAGCTGAGGCCAAATAAATTTAAGCTTAGAACAGGGGGTCAGTGCCGAGTTTACGACTAGGCGAAGTAACCAAGTGCCTCGCAGGGCCGCATGTCTTTAAGGGGCATAGCTAGGGTGGCCCTTATTCCTAGAGTCGTTTGATACGGGGGGAGTGTTCATTTTGCAGTGTGATGTGATCCTATTTTGAGACATTTTTAGTATAAAGTGAGAGCTTGGTCAAAATCGTCTTATTTAAAATGCAAAATTTTTTTTACTTTTAAGTTTGGGGTCGTACATAAATTACGTAAGCACATTTAGAGGGAGGGAGGGGGTCCAAATTTAACATCTTACCCATAAGCTAAGCATAGGCGAAATGGGATAAAGCGTGCAAAAAAAGCCTAACCCATGCTTACGTAATTTATGTACGACCCCTTTCAGGAAATTCTGGAGAAAAAATAATATTGTAAACCGCCTCTTGTGAAAAAATCGAAATTTTAGGTATATAGTCTGGCCAGATACCTAAAATAATACCAAACTCTTTTTAAGAGTTTTATACTCTTAAAACGCTCTGAAATATCACACTCTCTCTTTTCTTGAAAAAACCTCAAATATAATCTATTTTTCTCTAAAACACTCTTTTTTTTTTTGCTGTTTGAAATTTTTTAAAATAACTTTGGTGTAAAAAAAATTCAGAATCCGACTATGAAATTTCAATGACCGTTTTTTTCCATTTGAATTTTTTTCCCCAATTTATTTCCGTATTTTTTATCAAATTTTATTCTGATTTTTTAAGACTTTAATTGTTTTCTATACTCTTCCTATATTCTTTTTATACTTTTCTAAGTCTCCTTTCCATACTCTAAAATGCTCTAAATTCTAAAAGGTTCGGTATTCTTTTTAGTTGAAAAAATCTGGCCAGTCTGTAGTTACTAGTATCTGACGAACTAACTCCTCTTACGTTTCATGAAAGTTTTAATGCAAGCTTCAACTTGTCTAAAATGTATGTGCGGCCGGAAAATGATTTAAGAAAACATTTGCGGCTGAAAAATATTGATTTCGTGTTCCGGGTTCTTGAAAAATTTGAAACTTGTATCAAAAGCAAAAGAATAGGTTTGAAAAGTTCGTTAGGTGCCTAAATTTTCAATTTTGTGTCTCCTGAAAATAACAAGTTGAAACTTGTTGAAAACCTTTTTCGGTTGATGTGACGCAGATGTCCAGATTATATATAATTTTTATATATAATTTATATATAATTATATATAAATGATATATAAATTATTCATAACCATATATAAATTATATATAAATATATACAAACTCTATATAATTTATACATAAATTATATATAAATTATATATACTCTAGAGTGTGTGGTGCCTAGGCAGGAAACACTCTAGAGTGAATGGTGCCTAGGCAGGATACACTCTAGTAGAGTGTGTGGTGCCTAGACAGGAACTACTCTAGTGTGTGTGGTGCGAGTGTCTACTAGAGTGTACCCTGCCTAGGCACCACACACTCTACTAGAGTGTATCCTGCCTAGGCACCACACACTCTACTAGAGTGTATCCTGCCTAGGTACATCTAATTATATATCAATTATATATAAATTATATATAATCTGTACATCTGCGTCACATCTACCTATTTTTCAGCCATTTGTTGAAGTTGTTTTGGTAGAAGTTTGAACAAGTTAAAACATAACTTTAACAAGCTTCAACAGGTTGAAGCATAACTTTAACAAGTTTCAACAAGTTAAAACGTGTACCGAAATACAAGAATAAATCTGAGGAGTTCGTTAGATACTTAAATGTTCTAATTATTTTTTCTCCTTGAAATAACAAGTTGAAACTCGTTGAAATTATTTTTCAGCCATTTGTTGAAATGATTTTGCCACAAGTTTGAACAGGTTAAAACATAGCTTTAACAAGCTTTAACAGCTTGAAAAATAACTTTAACAAGACTCAACAAGTTGAAACATAACTTTAACAAGTTTCAACAAATTAAAATTGTACCAGAAATACAAGAATAAATCTGAGGAGTTCGTTAGATACCTAAATTTTAAAATATTTTTTCAACAAGTTAAAACTTGTTAAATTATTTTTCAGCCATTTGTTGAAGTTATTTTGAACAAGTTCAAGCATAACGTTAACAAGCTTTATCAGCTTGAAACATAACTTTAACATGTTTCAACAAGTTCAAACTTATACGAAAAAAACAAAAATAAGTCAAAGGAATTCGTTAAACACCTAAAATTTGAATTTTTTCGCCCGTAAGTCGAGTATTTAAGCAAAACAGTCATTCCTTTCAATACTCATTGAAGATCCCTGTTAACTTCTCTTCAGAGAATTTCTACTCTTTCATCTTGACCTGTTCAGCATAAAGAAAATGGATTAAAAAAAAAAAAAAAAAAAAAACGGAGAAAATATTTTAAAAAATCAGATATGCGACGCAAGTATTAAATAAAAAAAATAACCGGGTGCCTTCACGTATCCTGTGTAGGAGATAACGAACAATCACGTTATAATTTAAACATCGCAAACGAATAAAAAAAAAAAAAAAAAAAAAAAAAAAAAAAAAAAGCAAATGAAATGTTTCGTTCATTTTTCCAAAAAAAAAAAAAAGTTATTCATTAAAAGTTTGTTTAATACTAAACGAGTTTTTTTTCCTTCCAGTTTTATACCGTGTTTCCGATTTTTTATTTTATTTTTTTTTTTCCTGTTTCCTCAAACATACGTCCATTCATTATTCACATCCTTTTTTTTTTTTTTTTTTTTTTTTATAAAATAATTATTTTTTTTATCTTTTAGTTCGAGAGGTCAAATCGCGGGAAATCGGGGAGCATCGGTGGCTTAGACGAAGTTTTGGTTTGCATTCAAAGGGCCGAATTCGAAGACGAAGAATTGTCTCATTACAGAGGAATGTCTTGGCAGGAATTTTACTTGAAAGTAGATGAAAAAAGGAAAAGAAGGGAAAGGAGAAAAGAATTCGGGGATTCGGACGATACGAGCGGAAGCGTTATCAACGAGGATGAAAGTCCGACTGGGGAATCGAGAGGTAAAAAAAAATAAATTTAAAAAAAATATATTGATGATTTTTTAATTACATTTTTTTATTTTGTTTTTTGTTGGTTTCAGTGCTTCCAGGCGTGTCGAAACCGCCGGAATTTTTAACGTTCGAAACGACTGCTCACATTGAATCCCTCTCGGCTCAGGAACTTTCCAAATCACCGACCAAAAGTGATCGATCTCCGTTGTCTGATTTGATTAGACCGAAACGACTTGACAAAGGGGAAAAAGAAAAATCGGATAAAGGAGAAAACACCGTAAAAAGACTGCACAGGAAACTCGTTCGAGCACAGAGCGAACGGTGTTTCGAACGTTCACGTTTGCCGTCTTGGCGTCTTAAGGAAAAACCTTTACCTATGAAACCTAGTCCATTGGTAATTTTTTTTGTTCTATTTTTAGCGAAAAAAAAAAAAAAAATTCTACGGCTTCGTTTTTTTTTTCCTTTTGTAGGTGCAAACTCTTAGCGAAAAAAGTTTGCTCGTGTCCCCGGTTTCGGTTACGAGTCAAGGGGAATATAAAAGGAGGGAAGCCGTTTGGGATTTGTTTCAAAGCGAGTGCGCTTTTTTATTCGATCATTTGATGGTGCTGAAAAACGTTTTCTTGGAACCTTTGAAAAGGATACAGGTCGAGGGGTTCGCCATGTTTGCGGAGCCTCAATTGCTCTTCGGGAATTTGGATGAGCTATGCTCGGTCACCCATAATTTTTGTAAATCCTTCATTAAAATTTTACTGGATAAAGTCGGCCGGATGGGGAGTTGCCGACGACGGATGTTTTAGCTCAGCTTTTTCAAAAAAATGAAGATGCGGACTCCCTATCGCAAGCTTATCATTGTTACGCTCTCAATTATATCAACGCATTAAATTATTTAGAAACTCTTCGGACTTATACGGAATTCTGCGAATTTGAAAAGGTACTATTTGTTTTTCATTTATTTATTTATTTTTTTTTCGTTTATTTATTTATTTATATATTTTTTTTTTTTTTTTTTTAGTGGTGCAACAAAGACGAAAGATGCAAAAAACTTCAGCTCACAGATTTATTAGTAGCCCCAGTTCAGCACATAATGAAAGTTCCTTTAATTTTAAAAGAAGTAGAATCAAGAACCGAAGATATAAATGAAAAAATTATTATTAGTCAAATACTGGAAATAGAAGAAAAATCAATCCGTAAGTTTTCTCTTTATTTTTCTTTTTTTGAATGAAACGAAACGTAAAAAACAAGTTCGTCGATTGAAAGCTTTATTTTTAGCGTTTTTACTTTTTATTATTATTATTATTATTATTATTTTTCTGCTTTTCCTTGCTTTTTCAGGCGAACTCGATGATAAAATGAAATGGCTCAAGAACTTCGAAAGACTTTTAGAAATCCAAAGAAATATCGTTTGGCCTTCCGTACAAGAGCTTGATCCGAAAATATTTGTACCTGATTTTTTAAAGGTGAAGGATTTTTTTTTTTTTTTTTTTTTTTGAAAGCACGCGGTGAATTTAACTAAAAATATTATTGTTTAATATAAAATTTCTATTTTCAGCCTGCGCTTCAAAGGCAACCATGCGATCGAATAATCGTAAGTCCGAGGCGGCAAATAATAATCGAAGGACAGTTACAAATTTTAGACTCGGGTAAAGCTCAAGAAGTTTTCGTCGTTTTATTCGACGATATGTTATTAATTACTAAAAGGAAGAAAGGACTTAGTAAAAAGGTACGTTTCGAATTCAGCGCTTTCCTCTTCAAGTTTAAAATTTTGGATTTATAATTTTTTTTATTTTTATTTATTTTTTTTTTTTTTATAGAAATCTACTTTATCGGAAAATTGGGCTAGTTCGTGCAGAAGTAGCGCTAACACAGAATCGTCAATGCGATACGTCGTGTATAAGCAACCGTTATCCCTGGATAGATTTTTCGTATACGATATTTCGTTGCCTGAATCAGTTTCTTGCCGCCTTGAATTCGCATTTGTTTTGGTCGTTATGAATAGGTTTCAACAAGTAGTTACAATACATAGTTTCCAGACATCGTCGGATCAGAATAAGGTAAATGTGAAAAAAAAGGGCACACTTTTCGTGCTAGAGATTGTCTGTAATTTACTTAAGCATGTTGGGGGAGAGGGGTCTCTGAAAATCATACTTTGCGGCGTTAAAAGAAACCGTATTTTTGCTTGTTACCAAGGGGGGGAGGGGGCAAAATCAGGCATAATAATGCGTTTAAAATTTTTAAAATCTCCTTATGGGAGCGTTCAAATATTACGTAAAACTTTTTTTTCGGGTTTTCCGACCCCCTCCCCCCCCTCTGTCGTAAGATTTAGTAAGATTTCGTTGAGCCACCTCCCCCTCACGTATTTTTCTTTACCGCCGATTTTCAAAATGTCTTACAAAATTTCAAAAAAAAATTTTCTTAAATTCAAATCGTTAATTTGAAAAAGGGGACATGTCTCATAAGGTAAACAAAAGGCCGGACACATAAAAATTTTGAAATTCCCGTGGAGGCCGAAAAATTTTATCTTGAAATAAAAATGGCTGCTTTCTTTTCGAACTTCAGACCCCTTCCCCTTTATTCCATAAGATTTCAGTCTATAATTTTGGTCTTACATAAGATTTTCCCAGACCCCCTCCCCCCCCTCTGTCGTAAGATTTAGTAAGATTTCGTTGAGCCACCTCCCCCTCATGTATTTTTCTTTACAGCCAATTTTCAAAATGTCTTACAGAATTTCAAAAAAAAAATTTCTTAAATTCAAATCGTTAATTTGAAAAAGGGGACATGTCTCATAAGGTAAACAAAAGGTCGGACACATAAAAATTTCGAAATTCCCGTGGAGGCCGAAAAATTTTATCTTGAAATAAAAATGGCTGCTTTCTTTTCGAACTTCAGACCCCTTCCCCTTTATTCCATAAGATTTCAGTCTATAATTTTGGTCTTACATAAGATTTTCCCAGACCCCCTCCCCCCCCTTAACGTGCTTACGCTTATATGGACGACCTCTATTTAAATTTGAAATCTCATTTAATTATCATTAAAAACTTAAGATTACAGCTTTGATTACTAGCAGTGTGCATAATCTTTCAGTACTTAACAATTCACACATTTTTATTGATGTAATAACACGGTATAAATCATGTTCGACTAAGTTAAATCAATCGTAGTAAACAAACGTCATGAGTGACATTGCTTCCACCTTCTCAATAAGTTTTCCACTAGCGCTGTCATCTTCGATAACCAGATCAATATCAATGCCTTCCTGATTGTAAGTGATCACCACCGTTGCCGAATCCGGTGTTCGGAACACGGCGTAATGCAAGTGATTGTTGTTTGAGTTGATCACTTCGGTGGCCACGCGTTGCGAGCCGGGAGGCAGGAACTTTGTAAAGTGACCAAGGGCATAGTATATGGGTTGACGGTAGTACAGTTGCTTGGAGGCGTCAACGAGAATTGGTGCGTCGACAAAGTTGTCCTTCCAATTGGGACCGCCCCTCATATCAAGAACCATGTTCCAATCCACCCAGCCGGTCACCCAATGCAACAAATCCTTGAAACCGACAGAAAATTAATCAAACCGGAAATAGCAGATTATAAAATTCTTAAATTATTACCTGTATTATATCATATGCGTAGAGGTCAAAGCCTTGTTCCCAGGCCCCAAGTTTAACTCCTCCCTCAACGCAAGCCTCAGTGGCCAAAATCCATTTCTCCGGATGCTGATCATGAGGTTTATCCAGCATGTCCTTAGGGTCGTGTCCGTACCAATGAATGGCAGTACCTGTGGTGTATTGAGAGGCCACGGGGTCAGCGTAGTACTTGTTGACCCAATCCTCTACGAGACCAACATTATGATCAAGCATCATCACTTGAAGTTTGTCAACACCCCAACCGCTACGTTCCAGCTCAGGTCCAAGAGATAGGGCTACGAAGTCTCGCATGGACTCGGCAGTGTAACCCATTGAGTTCCAAGGCACTCCAGCCAAAGGCTCGTTCTGTACTGTTATACCCCAGTGTGTGATATTGTGAGACTTGTAGGCTTCTAAGTACCTGCATTTCATCGGATTTAGTTTTGAGCAGCTAAACAAAATATACTTCAACTTACTTGACAAAATATTTAGCCCAGATATTCTGGTACTCGCCACCGGGTTCTCCCTTGAGTTGTCCGCCAACCCATGGGACGCCTGGGTAATAACCTTCCTTCAACCAACCAGGTGCGCTCCACGGACTTCCAAATATCTTTAGAGGCTTGGTCGCCAATTGTTGAGCTTGATTTACGTACGGGATCTGAAAGTTCAATCATTTTTATAAAAGAACTCAATTTTGTGCTTCGGAGTAGAACTAGACCAAGTCCATGCAAGCAACCTATCTTCACATTTAAAGCCAGACTTAACAAAATGGAGTCGCATTTCTTTAAATATTGTTTCAATGCTAATTTATGTCTCCTGCTTGTTTTCATCCTTTCTTTCAAGAATATTCGAGCAGAAGACGCTACTAAATGTTGCCAGCACGGTCGTGTAGACAGGTCCGGAAACTCCTATCCCTTATACATTGGAGACCATGTCCCGCGTAACTACGCATAAATTAGTTCCTTTGTTTCTACCACCGTGAGCGCTACCGAGCGCTTTTTGATTGGTCGTTAATAATGTAAACAACGATGGCGGCTACTTTCTCCACGAGAGTCCCAGTGGGAGTCCCAACGTAAACATTAGACATGTTGCTGCTCTCTAGATCGCAGCGCCGCCAGTGGCCAATTTTAGAACTAATTTTGGCGTAGTTAAACGGGACATGATCGGCATAGGAAGTTTCCGGACCTGTCTATACGACCGTGGTTGCCAGCCCTTGAAACAGCTGACTAGCTTGCCAAGAGGGGAACTACACAAAGGATCCAGTCCCCTTTTTGAGGATCGATTGGTGATATATGTGCCATGCATAAAAAGGGGAGGAACAATATGGACAACCATCCATATTGAGTAATTAGACCTGAATTTAAAGCAGAACCTTGGTTCAAGAATTTTAAAGCTTCTGAAGCTCTCTCTACACTAAGCAGTTAACCTCTTTATCTGTTCACCTGATAGTCGGATTAATATACTTGTTCCATATGTTTACCTTATGTAAATCCCACGGAATAAGTATGGTGACTAGGGTATCTGATGCATGTTTACCCATCAGTAAAAACTATGATCTCCAGTATCTACAGGTTACGGACTGGACATACTAATGCTCCACCTCACTTACATCCCTTTAACGTTATAGATCAAAATCAGTGTGTTTGAGGTACAGGAATTGAAAATCCGGATCACATAATATTACACTGCCCAATAACGGAACCGGAAAGAAAGGGCATGTTGCAGAACCTAAAGGAGAGTTCAAATTTCGACCAACCAACGGTACAGGACATACATACTAAAGTGCTAAGTTGGCCATAAGCGCCAATACCATAAATTTCATCCACACTATATAAATTAATCTAGTTACTTTATACTCAAGATCTTCCATTTGAAGAGCAAAATGTTCAAGTTCTTTGTCTTCCTGGTCATTGTTGTCGTCCAATGAGTAACCGTGTGTTGAAAAGTCAGATCCACCTATTGGAATTCTTCCCATATTGTATTCGAGACCATCTATGCTAAAATAATCATTCATGATCATATCCTGAAAAAAATAGTCGAATCTTTTTTGTCCCAAATCTGAATAAATCATGTAAGACATATTCGTCATACCTGCAATCCTTTATCGACCGTTTTCAGGTTGTATCCAGTGGCGTCTGTGAACGCACCACCGAAGCCTTGAATTGTCTGGAACTTGCTGTCGCGATTTACCTTAACGTAAACCTGACTGACGTCACCGGTACCGATGTCCACATGCTCGTCCTTGTCATGCAATTCGGAGGACTCCTTCACCATTCGCTTACCGTAGAAAGTTGTAGAGTATTTGCTGACCACATTGGGCGGCGTCTTTCCAGCGGGTTCTATCTTAGGGCAGGGTTGTGAAACCGTGCAGACACAAGCAAAGTTATCGTTGTCAGACTGACTGTTGGGACAGGACGGTTTCACGGTGTTGTCGAACGGTTGATCTTCTACCGTTAGTAATTCGTAGGAAGACTTTGCGTTCTCTCCTCCTCCCCAACCGTAATACATGAGATTGGTGCTTTTGTAGAACTTGCCGACCATCCATCCAAATAGTTCGTGATACCGAGCACTGTACGCTAGACCCTAATGATATTTAAAAACTTAAGATAAATTTGATCGAGCTTCTCATTTTAGAAATCCTTACCCCGTCTTTATCAGTTCCGACTTGAAGTGATCCCCTTGGTAAAGTCCCATCGAAAGCTTTCCTCCAGTTCAGATAACATCCGTTCGGATTGGTCAGCACTTCAAAATCAGCTCTCAGACTGTACTCTTTACCGTCCATCGTGTAGAAGAATTGTCGCTCTGGATAGTTGAATCGCCCTGGTGTGACAACACCTTCCACGTTGGCCCTGGCTACGTAAAATTCACCGGCCGGATTATCGGTGGCCGCGAGGACTGCATCCTGGGGCAGTACATCGATGTTCTCATTCAAGACCCATCGGATCTCGCAGTCGCACCAACCTGAGCTGATCAGGTTGAAAAGAAACAAGCACAAGATGAGTTTCATTGTCAACTGTGGTCCCTTCATATCTTAATCCTTGCTTTTATACATAATGAGATAAGATCTTCAAGGTCTCTCTAGAATTCTTGACTTTCTTTGTTTGGATGATCGTGTTTGATAATGTAATTGATATCTAGTTATGAAGCTCAAGTGTCCATTATTCTCAACAAAAAACAATAACCCAGTGCAGAATAGGGTGGGCCGAAAATAACGAATATTGGAATTTAAAACGCCTGATAGTGGAATGAGCGAATTTTGGCAACACTATTAACACTAATTTTTTCAGAATTTTTTGAAGGTGATCTTGAGGTTGCGCAATTACCATGAAAATATCAAAAAGCTCATCTGATGGTCAAAAAGTTATCTTTTTTTATTATGAAAAAAAAAAAAAAAAAATTTATCTTGTCTCCATTGGCCAATTAATGGAAGGGTACAATTAATTGTACCACCGGAAAAGCTGCATATTTTTGGACCTTTTTCTTCTGCTACCACTTTTTTTTATTGTTTTGATTATTTTTGCGAACACTAAAAACAGTCATGAAATAGTTATTATCACTGTAACTATATGCTGTAATTATAGCTACTATATTTATAGTATGTATTATAGTTACATTAACTATAACATATGGTTACTATAACTATAACATATGGTTATTGTAACTATAGCATATCGTTACTGTAACTATAACATATGGTTAGTGTAACTATAACATATAGTTACTGTAACTATAACTATAACATATGGTTACTATAACTATAGCTTATGGTTATTGTAACTATAGCATATGGTTATTGTAACTATAGCATATCGTTACTGTAACTATAACATATGGTTAGTGTAACTATAACATATAGTTACTGTAACTATAACTATAACATATAGTTACTGTAACTATAACTACAACATATAGTTACTGTAACCATAACTATAACATATAGTTACTGTAACTATAACATGCAGCTACTGTAACTGTAACTATAACTATAACATATGATTACTGTAACTGTAACTATAACATATGATTACTGTAACTGTAGCTATAACATATGATTACTGTAACTATAACTATAACATATGATTACTATAACTATAATATATAGTTACTGTTACTGTAACTAGAACATATAGTTACTGTTACTGTAACTATAACATATAGTTATTGTTACTGCTACTATGACATATAGTTACTGTCACTATAAGTATAACATATGATTAATGTAACTATAACTATAACTATAACTATAACTATAACTATAACATACAGTTACTGTAACCATTACTATAACATATGATTACTGTAACTATAACATATAGTTACTGTAACTATATATTGTAAATAATGAAAACGAAGAAAAAGTGGTAGCAGAAGAAAAATGTACAAAAATATACAGCATTTCCGGTGGTACAATTCTACCCTCCAACTAATTGTCCAATGGAAACAGAGACTTGGCCTGTTAAGCCTCGGACTTGACAATCTTCAGCCAATTAATCGGTTTTTTCTTTCCTTTTTTATTTTAGCAAAACTGGTTAACCAAACTCAGGGAAACGCAAGATAAATGGAAGAAAACGTTAGAAAACACAATGTTCCGAGCTTCCTCGCCTCAAGACACGAGAAATCAAAACGCCGTGGAAATGTCCGTGAGCGAATCAATGAACTCCTGCGGCGTGAAAGTACCAAGCGTAGGAAGTTCCACATGTCAGAGATCGAACCAATCCGTTTGCTCCAGTTCTGCCGATTTGTATTCGACTGGGGAGCGCTCCTCTCCGCTTCCAGGACCAACAATCCAAAGGCAAAGCTCAGGTGAAGACGATTCTGAAAGTTTTTACCCAAGTTTAAAACTTCCAGTTTCGGCGACGAAATACAAAAAATCATTTTAAATTTAAAAAAAAAAAAAGAATAAAAATATAAATACAGTATAAATATTATCTGTTAAATGTAAGACTGAGATAGTGGAATAATAATAATAATTATAATAATTTTTTTTTGCTTAAAAAAAAATTGAAAATCAGAGCATAAAGAGTACTATTTTTTAATCTGATAGAAGATTTTATAGTCTTGTATAAAAAGAAATTGTTTTTCTATTTAAAAAAAAAAAAAAAAAAAAAAAATTGCAAATGCGATTGGTGCTGTGAGAAATTTTGAATGATCCTGTGATCTTTTTTTATCGACGTCTGCTATCTCCGTCGATGATATTTTGCCCGAATTTTTTTTTTTTCTCCCAATCGAAAGATCAAAATATTCTGTGATATATACATATATTTTTTTTAAAACATAATCAATCAGAAAACAATCATAATCATCATATATTTTTTTATTTTTTAACGAAAAAAGAAAAGGCGGGCAAAAGGGCATCCAAAAAAAAAATGTAGAAAAGATTGCGCAGCTAATTTTCAAAATGAATACTCCATTTTATTTTTTTACTTAATAATGTTTTGGTAGGAACTGATTCCGGCACTTTCGATTTTCAGATGAAAGGATACCCTATCAGCGTTTTGAGGGATAAAACCGTTTAAGCACCGCGATGACGGAACGACGAGAGCCTGTGATTCGGATTACCATACGGTAAATTCTTTATTTTATTTTATTTTATTTTTTTTCGATTTTTTTTTTCTAGTCAACAACCAAAACAAACTATATTTGAATTTCGCGGTTTTTTTTCTCCTCCATTTATTCCCATGTAAGCGTTGCCAACTTAACGTTTTCGCGCGCGAATTTAAATTTAAGACTGAATCCAAAAAAAATATTAGATGCGCAATCTTGATCAAAATTATCATTTAAAGGCATGTGGTTTTTTTTTTTTTTTTTTTTTTTGTCGGGGTTTTATGAGCCTCGCATGCCTTGCGCTAACGGTATCGGCCGTTTTAAAAAAAGCTGTAAAAAAAAGAGGAAATGTCAAGGTTAATAATTTGTTTTCAATCTGTTATCAATTGCGATTTAAATGTGATTTACAAAGAAAATAAAAAAAATATGGGAGCATATCCCTACGTAGGACTACGTCTAGGGGTACTGTTTTAATATTATGGTAAATGATAAACAAAACAAACGGACATTAATAAAATCCATCGCAACCGTTATATCAAAAAGATAATCTATAATTTCCTTTAATTAAAAAAATTAACGGATAATTTAGAAAAATTAATGTTGAATTAAAGAAAAAATTCACGAAAATTAACAAAGCTTTCTAAAAATTTGTCTCGGTGTTATTTCGCCCATAACTTTTGTTGATCTTTTTTTATCATTTTAAATAATATAATTTAATACCGTAAGATAAATAATAACATAATTTTCGAATTAATTTGACGAAAATTAACGAAAACTTTCTAAAAATGTACGAAAATTTTAAAAAATTAACGAAAAATAATGAAAAATGAAAATTCTTTCTTGTAAATTACTATTTTAATATTAAAATTTTAATCAAATTACTGCACTTTTCGCACCAAAAATTAATATTTTTTAATAAATTAATTTAATATTACAATTTTTAAGGTTTTTGAAATTTTGCTGCTTCTAAAAGTATTAATTAATTTAAATTAATATTAAAATTAATAAAATTTACAAGAAATATTAATTTTTTAAATTAATTTTTTTTTCAACTTTTGACCTTTTTCATCAAAAATTTTAAGTTTTTTCCGTGCCAGAAAAAAAAATGATCTTTTTTCTCAAAAATTATATAAGTTAAAATGTTGACTAGGTCTGTATTTTGACCATAAATTTTTTAAAATTCTCCAAGTTAAAATTTTAATATTAAAATATTAATTATTTAATATTAAAATATTAAATAATTTTTTAGGTGCGAACCAACAAACAAATAAACAAATAAACAAATAAACAAACAGAAATCTCCAGGTTACGGGGTATGACGTAGTCCTACGTCAAAAAAATAATAATAATTTGTGCTAGAAGTAAATGCCTTATAAGTTTAAGTGTCCCTATTTAACAATTTTTTTTTTTGAGAGAGATTTCCCCCCTCCTCCCCATTTTTTAGGTGATAGAAAAAAAATTGTTTAATGATTTGTTAATGTACATGCGAATAAGCTCTTAGCGTATAAATATCTATTTGTTTGGAAAAAAAAGGCCGCCTTTAGTTTTCGAAGATGTGTTACGGAGAGTATTGTAAAAAAAATTGTAGAAATATTTGTTAGTATTTTTTAAATGGAGTGATCAATGGCGTAATCGATCAAAATAATATTGGTAATTGGTAGAAGGAAATTTGAAATTTTTTTATTCCAAATCATGGTATATTTGGGTTGACTTTCTGGGCCGTGGTTTGATCTTCATTGAAGAAAGTGGCCATTCAAATACGATTGAGGAAGTTAAGTTAAAGTGAAATGTTAAGTCGGAAAACGAAAAATACAGTATAGCAGTATCGTTTATATACAGTATATATATGGAAAATATACCGGGTGCGCTCAGAAAAGAAAATGGCTAATGCGAAATAGTATATTTCATTACTAGGGCATTATGGGTGAAATAACATTGAGACGAAATTGTCGCTCGAGCGAAGCTCAAGGTTTTATTTTACCCATAATGCTTTAGTCAATGAAAGATTCTTTTCTTTGGCACGCCTGCAGAGGAATTTTCGACCATACTACCAGCATTGCTTTTTTGGTTGGCACACTTGCTTTGCATCAAAAAGAAAATATTTTTGTTGCTGATGACGTCAGAGGCATGATATTTGTGAAATATCATGCAGGTGGTGTGATATAATGAGGCATTTTTGGTTTGTTATGAAGTTAATATCTCCGAAGCAGACGACACTAATAAAAGAAGGATTTCATTCACGTATAAAAAAAAAATAAAAATGTCTTGTGACAAAAAAATTTTTTTTTCTGAGTGTGTCCGTTTTTAGGATGTTGAAAAACCCTTTTTAATTGTTTTTACAAGCTCAACATTGAGGTTTGTTTACTTTCTCAACATTCTAAACACGGGAAATTTAATGTAAAATCGGAGAGTCAACCTAATGAGGAAAATTCGATCTTCTTCATTCGTTTTTCGGAATAAAACTCAAAAATTTTAAAATACGGTTACGCAATTGAATTACATATCTGCTGTTAATATGTTTGTATGTTTTTATACGTCGGTGATTGTTTTGTTTGTATAGATTGAAAGAGATATAGAAATATTCCATTTAATTTAATTTTTTAAAACAAAAATTGTGTATTTAAGAATTAATTAGCGCCTACTTTTTTACTGGACAGATTCTTTCTTTATTTTGTTCTTTGGAACTGGAGATGACCAATTTTTCTGAAAATTCTACTCGAATCTTTAATACGAAAAAATTATGGCTCATTTAAGTAGGACATCAGCTAAATTTTGGAAATGTTTTGCAACGTTTTTTTATAAAATCCCAAGTCATAATATGTTCAATGTTATGGATATATTCACGGTAAAAAATTTTATGCTAAAAGTAACATAATTCACTAGGCTACATATATTTTCTATGTAAATTTTACATAAAACGATTGTGTTGCATTAATCTGATTGTTGATCAGCCAACAAACAATCGTCATTTGTCAACAAAAAAATGTTTACATTCAACTTTTGACATAAAAAGTGTTACATATAAAATGTGTAGCACTTTTTTACGTTGTTAACATAACATTTTTTACCGTGTTTATGTTAAGGTAAATGTTGTCAATTTGGTTATTGTCGTCATTTACCGTCGTCCTGGGCCAGTGACGATATTTACCGAAACATTTATACGTCGAAAATATATCTAGTACGAAAAAAATCGATAACATATGAATTTTACTAATCGCCAAACTCAACATCTTTACCATAACCATTTTGTTTTGATCCTTCAGTATTTTTTTAATGGCGCTAAAAGAAAAAAAAATTGTGTGAAAAGTTGTTTGATTAAACTGCCGATTTAATATTAATTGCAAAATAATATTGTATTATTTTTTTTTTTTACTTAAGTTAGTTTCTAACCCCCTGACTATATTAATAGTAACTTCCTACGGAGTCAATATTTTATTATGATTAGAATTTTAATTTTCCTTTTATAAGAGACGGTATAATAGTGCAAAATTTCAAACCGGAGACGGTTCATTATACTGTTATGACGTCATACGAATGTCGTACAGTCGTCAAACGTCATAGGTCCCCTAGAAAAAGTGAGTTATAAGTACAGCCAATATGTTATAAAAACTTATAACAAAATACTAAAACTTATAATGTTGTTATAAGTTTTTATAACGTATTGGCCGGACTTATAACTCACTTTTTCTTGGGTCATACACGCTTTTTGCACGTATATATTAAACACTACAAAAAAAGGTAAACAACAAATATGGCGACTGCTATTTACGTCAAGGGTTAGCCGTTTTTTTTGTTTTGTTTTTATAGTAAAAATAAGGCTAATAATCTTTTTTCCCTTCAAATACCATATTTCGTCGTGGCGCGTTGGAAAGGAGCAATATGAAAAATAATGTTTATGTTTAACTTCTGAAGAAGCACTTTCATATTGCTCCTTTTTAACTCGCCACGACGATTTATTAAAACCCTTTAAGATTATTACTCTAATTACTTATCCAGTAATTACAACACATCGTACTAAACATACTCATGTTACCTCCTAGTTATTTTCACGATAAAAATAAAATGTAATAAGTAAAGAAAAGTGGTAACGTTCAAGATAAATCGCGGTCGCCATATTTGTTGTTTACCTTTTTTGTACTGTTTAATGGGGAATAATAGTGGGCGGTGGACGGTTCCAGTGCCGCCAACATTATCCAATTTGCGGCAAACTGTTTGTCGCCATTAAACCAACTACCGTGGATACATAAACCTGTTTACACTGTTAACTTCTTTTTACAGTAACTTTTTCATTTTTTTAAAATTATCAACAGCTCATTCGTTCGTTAAAATATCTTGTTTATACTAGTGCGAAAATAGATATTTCGCTCCTGCTTCATGAAATCCGCATCTATTCACATCTATTTCATATCTACCTTCAAAGGGATCTTCTTACGGGGAGGGGAATTCTTAAAAGATTATTAGGACCCCCCGTTAAACACTTTGCCCCCCCCCCCCTCCCAAGCCTTTTGGGCTGATTGTGACTCTGGGGCCCGGACGTCAATGCAGAACTCTTCGATGCAGAAATTTTGCACTTTAAATCGTTTTCGCTTTTTAATTTTCTTGTTATTTTTAAATTAGGAAATACAAAAACACTCTCTTTTGTGTCGTAGCTGATCCTGTAACGTATTGCTCATGTAAAAATTTAAAAAAAAAATCATTTTTTGTAAGAGAAAAACTAACATCCGGGCATTAAAAATTCTTAACTAACATTGAAAGAAATGGAAGTTTTTATCTTGATAAAATTTTAAAGGTTATTTCATTTTTTTTTCTTAATTTTTTTTTTTTTTTTACACATACTATCGAACCAGTTTAGTATCAAAATAAAAGTTATCGCGATAAGTGCATAAAATCGGTTTAAAGCAAATAATTTTAAAAATATCAATATTGAACCGATAAAAAAAAATCGTAGTTTTTACCGAAATAAGAAAAGAGTTTTTAAAAAAAATTATATAGGGACCATTTTTTAGCAATTTTGCCTTCAAGGGGTGACTATATAGTGAATTAATAAGAAAATTGAAAAATAAAAATTGTGCAAAATGTGATAAAAAAAAAGTGAAAAAAAAAAATGTTAGTTTTCCTCAATGATCGTTATGTAGAAATAATTAATTAATTAATAATATTAATTGTTTTATCATAAAAGTTAATTTTTTAAAAAAATGTTTTATACATAAGTTTCAACGATTTCGCGTTTTTTTTAAAAACAAAATAATGATATCATTAGCTTAGGATAAATGAGGTAATTTCTCATTGATTAATTATAAATAGTTATTATCCTTATCTATATCCGATTTTGTGTTATCGTTAAGACGCTGGACGTCTTTTAAATAAATGTTACATAAAAAAAAAAAAATTCGTTATCGATGGTATTTTACTTGATTAAAAAAAAAAATTTAATATATTTAATCGTTGAAACTTAATTTGTATTCGGTTAGTAATGTAAAAATATGTTAAAAAACAAAAAAAAAAAATGACAAACAGTGTAAAGCCCTTATTCTAATACATTTTAGGCCGTAGCTCAAAATAAAAATTTAGTTAGTAAAATTATTATATTTGTACAAGGCCGTGAGGTAAAAATAAAAAGAGAAATGGAATTCAGGATAGATGATAATGAAAATGAGGTAAGTCAATGGAATTAATTTTTTTTTTTTTTTTTTTTTTTATGCGGCTAAAAAAATTGTTAAATTAATGCACGAGAGCTTATTTGTTTTTTTTTTTTTTAATTAATGGTGATAAAAAAAATTTTGGAAAAAAAAATGTTAATGTGATTAGTTTCTTGGCTTTTCCCCCCTCCCTCCCCTCTTTTTAAATAGTGTTGCCTTGTTGTGTTGGACAATCTCAATCCGATATTTTTTTTTATTATTTATTATTTAATTTTTAAATATAAACATTCTGTGCCGAAAAAAAAAAATGTTGACTAGAAATAACATATATTTAATGTTAAAAAAAAAAAAAAAAAATTTGTAATAATTTAGAACGATTTTATCGGTGAAAATTTGGTGTGGTTTATTGATTTTTATTGATACAGGGATAAATGAAAGGGGGAGAGCTGATAGCCCGGGTTTTGTCCCTTCATTCTGCTGTCGCTGCGACAGATAACTTTATTTACAACAAAAGTATCGCTATAACATGATTTTCAATGAGAAAGTTTCATTCTTTAAAAACATGCTACCATTATAATCCAGTCACAAAAATTTTGTGATCCCATTATACGTTGTGTTTGGATCACATGAATCGTGGGATACGATTACACACCGGGACCGAAGAGGCCCCCTTTTACATTATCTCATTAAATATTTTAAAGGAGAGTCACATCATAATTTTGTTATCACACTCTTCTCTTTATTAGTGATTCTATTATAGCGTGTGATCGCGGATTACATAAACTATGTTTAATACAATTACATGTTGGAGCACGAAAGACGTGTTATCAGCTTTGTGATTCCTATACATCTTGTGATCAGATCACACCTGTTTCTTTCTATGATAATTATATTTTAAATATTAACATTCTGCTCCGAAAAAAATAAACGTGTGATCGGATCACATGAAACATGTAATATGATTACACAGAGACGCCTTATTGGCGCACCTTTATAATTTTATTACTTATATATATATATATATATATATCAGGATCACATCATAATCTTGTGATCACACCAGTATGATTCCGTTATAGCGTGTGATCGGATCGCATGACACATGTAATATGATTGCAGAGACGCCTTATTGGCGCACCTTTATAGTTTTATTACTTATATATATAGCAGGATCACATCACAATCTTGTGATCACACTACTATGATTCCGTTATAGCGTGTGATCGGATCGTATGAACAGTGTGTACATACACGAAAAACGTGCTTTCAGCTCTAGATTCCGATGTATCTTGTGATCGGATTACACCTTCCTTCTTTACGATTCATTATGCTGTGTGATCGGATCACATTATACATGTAATATGATTACACACAGAGTCGTCTTATTGGCGTTTCTTTGTATAATTTTTATTACATGTATATTGTAGGATCAGATCATTATCTTGTGATCACACTCCATTATGATTCCGTTATAGCGTGTGATCGGATCGCATGAACTGTGTGTAATACGATTACACCTGGGCACGAACAACGTGAGCCCTGTAATTCCATTTTAACGTGTGATCGAATCACTTGAATCGTGTAATACGATTGCCCACAGTGACGTCTTATAAGGTAAAACAGCCGCTGAACAGTTACCAAAGCCTTAACAGTTCATAAGCTAAACATGCATGCCCATAAAAAGAAATCGTGTTTAGCTTTTTATGGACTATTCAAGTTTTGGTGACTGTTGAGGCTTTGGATATTTTACCTCAGGCATTTCTTTATATAATTTTTATTACCTATATAAAGGAGGATCACACCATTATCTTGTAATCACACCCTCCCCCTTTATAATGATTCATCCATAGTCTGTGATCGGAACACATCACGTGATTGGACAAGAAAAACGTCTGATGAGTCCACTAGGGGGTGGAAACGTTTTTGTAGAGTCTATGTTTAGCTTATGTAAGCTCAAAAACGGAAACAGACCGTTTTTTTGCTGCCATAAGCTAAGCATTAGCTTATGGGTATGGCAGCTCCACCTCCTGGTCCACACCATTATTTTGCGATCACTCCCTTCTCCTTTAAAATGACTCCATTATAGCGTGTGATCGAATCGCATGAAACATACTATGTGATCGCTCATCGCGTGGTTCAGAAACACGTAGTGATGGCGATATTTTTGAAAAATATCGATATTCGATATATCGATATTTTGAAATAAGCAATATCGATTAATCGATATATCGAGGTGAAAAATATCGATATCCGATATATCGGACCAAAAATCGTGATACAATTTTTTTTTATTCAAAAATTTTGCCTATACCTCTCCAGGACTCCATAATTCCAATGTTCAATGAAAAATTATAACAATTCATTTGTTTAAAATCCATTTAATTCGTTAACGATATTTTAGGAAGTTAAACAAATAATACGTATAGAATATCTTCTATTTCTTTATAGTTAAAATAAAATTTTAAATTTAGTATTGTTAACCGAAATAATTAAAATTCTGTAACGATTAAACAGTATAAATTAAAAGTTGCAAAATTTTTCAAAAAAGTCTAGATAGTGTTACGATTAGGGTGGGACTTGCCATAAACCCGATATGTATAGCCGCCATCTTGCTTAGCATGGTAAGAAATATGGCCGCTATAGTATGTATGTTAACTGGTAACAATTGTCAGTATCAAATTTTGAAAGGCATCATTCAAATATTACGTAAGCATCTTTAAGGGAGAGGAGAAAGTTTTTTAAATGCTTACGCCAATCTTAAATCTCCATAAGAGGAAGCCTAATTTTGATTGCCATGAGGCGGGAGGGGATCCAAAATTTCTAAAATTGTGCTTTTACATAATGCTTTAATGACGCCAAACTATCTGAAATGCAAAAAAATTTCAATTCATAATTTTTTTTTCCCTTCAGTCTTATAAATTCGTATGTAATTTCATATGCGATATCGAACTTCGATATTGAAGGAAAAATATCGATAATTATCGATATTTTAGGGTCCGATATATCGATATATCGAAAAATCGATATTTTATCGCCATCACTAGAAACACGGGTTATTGGCCCTCCGTCTTTAAATCGGTCGGAAAATTTTTATATAAACGACAATCACTCACCATTTTTTAATTTTTGAAGTTTATAACATGCCTGTAGCCAGCCAGGTAGTAAACGGTGGCTCAGCCCCTGTGTGAGATTTCAGACCCCCGCAAAGTTTTTAAAAATTAATGTAATTCCCTATTTTTCATGTTAAAAGGGGCCATTTGAAACCCTCTTTAAAAATATTTCCGATCCTCTTGACCTTCCGGGCTGGCTACGGACCTAGTTTATTAACAAAAAGAATAAAATTGCACCAAGTTTTCCCTGGTTTATGGAATAATTGAAAAAAAAAAATAAGAAATGGAAAAATAATAGTAATAAGAGTTGATATATTTGAAAATATTACTGTTGATTGTTATACCTGTAAAACATGGATTCAAAATTTAATAATGTGTTTAATACATGCTTTGACGACGAATTTTTTTAAGACGAAAAAGGAAAAAAGAAAAAAATATCAAAAATATATGTATATTTTGTGTAGTCGTGTTATAGTTTTTTATGAAAAGTATTGGGGGATTTTTCGGAGCAAAACTAAATTCGCTAGGGGACTGTCGGCTGCTATACTGGAAGGCTTCGGATTGGTAGAATTCATGAGTAGGAATTATTGACGACCAATCCGAAGCCAGCCACCATGTTGACGAAATAAACAACTAATAGCCCTCTAGGGGATTTAAGTTTCACTAAAAATTTTCATTTGATGATGTCCTTGGAAAATCAATCCCGTGTAATTTCGAAATCTTGAGGCTTATTTAAAAACAAAGGTATGTTATTGACATTCTAAGGGTGTACTTAAAGTATTTGGCATCAGGTCCATTGGATGGGGTTCCATTTCAAAAACAGAATTTTTGAATATTTTCAATTAAAGGGAAAATAATTAAACAGAGACAGAAGTATTTTTTATTTATAAAAAAATTATGTAACATCATAGTACAGAAACATTTGTTATAAAAAGTAATCGCTTATCGCAATAACCAAAAAACCTTTAAAATTTTTATGAACGTACAGAATATAAAATACATGCAAGTAAAATTCTCAAGTGATTCTATGGCATTTCACCACAAGCAAAGATTTCTTTTTTTATACGCTTTACTTCACTGGTGTACATCACACACCATGTCAAAAAATCATCAAGTATTTCAAAGTCCTCGAAATAATAATGAAGTGTATCAGGAAGTATCATTCCTGAACGACTGTTAAAGTTAAATATTTTAGCTTTGAATCTAGGTATTACCAGTTTCGAAAAGTTTCCCAGCCAATTTAAGAATCTATCAGATTCCGAAATGGCTAACTGTATATTCTTTTTTGAATTATTCCAAATATCTATAAAATGGCAGAATATGAAATCATGTTTTATCAAATTTCTCCTAAAATCATTTACTTCTTCAGGTGATTCCAACACCCAAAGCAACAATTTATCAGTCAATTCCAACTCGGACTTTTTTATAAAATAGTAGCTGATGTACTCAATTGCTAACTCTGTCTTCAAATATCTTTTTACATTCTCATCAGAGGTATTTTGGTTTAAGAAATTAACCGCTGAATCCAGATCATTCTGCAATAAAAGCTCATAAATTCCTCTCAACACAGCCTGATCATTTTCCTTTAAGTTTTTCGGAACTAATACCAAATTAAAAAATTGCTCAATTCTATCTATATCTCCAATTTTTATCAATGTATAAAATTTCCCATGATCACGAGATAATCTTGTTTTCCTTTGTTCAATTTGATCTTCATGACTTAGAAACGATGCAACACTTGATATGTCCCAAACAAAAAAGGAATAAAGGTGCATCATTTCATTGGCTATATATGACTTAAATTCCGAAGGTGTGTTGAGCCAAAGACGACTCATTTCTCTCTGCAAATCATTTTTTTTCATTGGTAAATTAAATTCAATTTGTTTTTTTAAGAGCTCATTCAAAAATCTAAAAAATATCATATAAACATACTTTTTCTCATTTGGAAGGAAATAATAAGATAGTAAACAGAGTAATTCGTCCCAGGGCAAAATTTCAAAAAAAATATAAAGATATTCAAAGTAATCTTTTTTTGAAAGACAATATTTTACTATTTCTGGGAAATTTTGAAGCAAAAACAATGTTAATTCACACCATCCATCTTTGCTATTTAAATAAAAATAAGGATGGCCAAATTCAAAATTGTTCCTTCTTTCAAAATTAGTTTTAAACATTTGATTACGTTATTTTCTTTCTTTTCATCATTTAATTTGTTCCAAAAATATTTGAAGCCAATAAAATTTCCTTGCCTTACGGAAAACAGTAACATATTTTCTTCAACTGACCTATTCATGTCATAGTTTTCCTGATCAAAATTGGTTATTTGTGATGGATCTTTAGCATAATCCCAGTACGCTAAACTCTGAAAATATCTGTCGTGACAAGAAAAATTATTTTTCGAATACTGATGTTGATAATGTTTCAGTTGATCGCATCTTAAAATTTCTCCCCAAAAATATTTCACTTCTTCCTCCAAACAATAATAACAAGCCAGATTGTACATATGACAAATATCTACATTTGGACTGTTTAACCAGAACAATTTAAATGTTTTGATTTCGTCAACTGTACAATAATAAGTCCAATAGATCTTTTTTATATAAGTTTCAAATAAAATTTTGTTAGAAATTTTACCAAAAAGACCACTATATCTACAATGCTCGAACCACCCACGTACTCTTAATCCCATACACAAAAGTGTGCGAAGCAGTTCATCACGCAAACTGATAGGCAGAAAGTTTTGGCTGATTGTCTTAATAACATGTTTCATGTAGCTATACCAGTTTCTATTGTATTTTCCACACTGCTCAGAACATAATATTTCTTTTACTTCATTTTTTCTGAGTTCTTTCTCCCATATAAATGCTGATGCTGAAACACAAGCAATTCTTTGCAGACGAAATTCAAACCGTGCCATACTCATGCTTATCTATAAAAAAATTTTTAACCATATATAATTATTTAAAAAAAATTTGGTTTTTCCAACTCAGTATTCTTCTAATTCAGATTTATGAGTAGGACTGAAAATATTTTGGGAAAATGATTTTAATGTAAACTTATGTCATCCAAAGTAAAAAGCTCATGAGTAGAAATAAAATTAGCTAAGATGGTATTATTATCAGCATATAAAAGCTAATAAGATGATTTAGTGACTTACCCTTAGGTTTAAAAAAAATACATGCAAACTTTCTTCCTCGAATTTCTTACAAATTCCTTTACTTCGAAAATTGAATGTAATATTAGTCAGATCATGCCATCAAATTATGCCTTAGGCCATCGCAAACCATAATGCATTGCGAGGCAGCAAAATCATTTCTTCTGCTCCAGGGGGAATCATCGATGACTCACAAAATCAACAATTATATCACACAGAATCAATCAGTGCTTTTATCATGTCTCCGTCAAGTGCTCTTTTGATAATTTCGCGTTCATTCACCTAAGGTGCATAAGTGTTCGTTTTTCCTGGATAAAATTTTAATCTGATAAAAAAAAATAATTGGATCTTTTCAGACGAATAATTAAAAAGTCGATGTCCTCTTTTTTACGCGGTAAAAAAAAGTAAGATCACGTGCTCGCCTACGTGGAACACATTAAACGACAAAAATCTGACTCCACGACAAAGCACCAGTTGGCAACAATGCGTTCGAGATTTTTTTTTTTATATGAAATATCCATATTAGTTTTTTTGCTTAATAAAAACGTTATGCCGTATCATTGCTCCGTTATAAATGCAAATTAACGGTGGCTTTTCATAATTCGTGATGTTATGTTAACAATATAAAACGATAAAATGCTGATTTGTTTTAAGATTTAGAAAAACAAGTGAGGTGAATAGATTTTCCAATTCAAAATGGCGACCGGAGATAGTATAGAAGAAGGTATTATGGTTGAAGAAAGTTCGGGTTTTTCTCGTTCTGGATATGGGAAAGGAGATAGCGGCGGGGAATTAAGCGACGACGAAGGTATGTTTCCCGGTTTGAGAAGGGAATCAATTTTATTCGCTGATAAACTCATTTTTTTATTCGGAAAAAAAATCGAAAATCATGTTTATCAGTTTTTTTTTGACAGTCGGGGCGTGGAAATGTTCATGGCCTAGTTTTGGTAATCGGTCAGGCGCCAATTTTTCAACAATTTGGGTGAAAATATAATAGCCCAGAAGTAAAATTTCAGCAGGCATTCTATCCCTGTCTTGGTATATTTCTTGATTTGATAATTTTCAATCACTGACATCATAAGACTTCAAGTGGGTTGGTTATTGCAAATAAAGTAGGATAAATTGAAGTGAATACAAGTTTGAAGAATCTGCACTCTTTAAAAATCTTAATTAGTTTAAATTTGTGTGGTTTGTTTTAAATGACAAGAAATGATTGAGCAGTTTTTAAATTGAAAAGATACCCGTTAAATGTTTTAATTTGTCAAATTCTACTCAGTTGATGATGTCAGATTGAAGATGATTCTTATTTAAAAAAAAAAAAAAAAAAAAGTTTCTGCAAATGTATTTATTTTATAACTTTGACAATGGCAGCATAAAAATGCATCATGTCAAGGCAATAAGAACTTCACCTTGAAAAAGTTTTTTTTCATATAAATAATTTATTTTTCTTCAAGAATCCTGTTTGCTGTGAAAATTTCCAATTATTATTATAATTTTTTTGTATTTTATTTCTCTCCTTCATGGTGAATATGATTGTAATCAGTTTTTTTAAAACCGTAGGAAAACCTAAAGGGAAAAGACCACCACCGTTAGACATGACTTCAGCAGGAGATGCTAATGGATCCGGCCCAAAAACACCCACTAGTATATCCAGGCATAGATCTGAAAGGGAAAGAAAAATTGGGCATCGAAGGGTCGGTGTTGGAGGGGAAATTACTTATAAAAAGGTATACAGAAGTAAACCTTTATGATTTTTAAATCATAGATGAACCCATCAATAAAAAGCCAGAGACTAATCTAACATAATTGCATCAATAAATGCCTAATTATTTTGTTTATGTACATATGAAATTTTTAATTTTATCTTGATTTGTCTGATTGATTAATCTTATCAGTGTTGAATTTGTCTTGTTTTTAAATTCCAACTGCTTTTTTTTTTTACGAATATTTTTGATAATTATGAATTACAAATTAAAAATTTTTTATTGTCATGTTTGGGCAATGTTATTGATGCTATTAATGTGTATATTAACCAAAATCATCGAAAATTTGTTTAAAGCTTTTTTATGTAAAATATTTTGCAGATAATTTTTCTACTTTTAATTTAATTTTTTTCTTTTTTTTAAAATTAGATTCAAACTACTCAAATTATGGGCTCAATCCAGTTGGGTATACAACACGCGGTCGGTGGACTTGCCTCAAAGCCAGAGCGTGATCTCCTTATGCAAGATTTCATGACCGTTGAAACTTGTAACTTTCCAACAATGGGTTCGAATCACACTCCAGCCCACCATTATACAGAATTTAAATTTAAAAATTATGCCCCAATCGCTTTTAGGTATTTTAGAGATTTGTTTGGTATACAGCCAGACGATTTTTTGGTAAGTCTTAATCTTTCCCTTTTTTTAAATTTGTTATTTGAGTCTTTTGTTTTGAAACCAATTAGATTTCCTTTTCCTTCCATTTTCAGTTTTGAATTTTTATCATAGAAGAATTTTTCCCCTGATTCCCTATTTTTTTTGCTAATAAAAAATTTAAATTTACACGGTGAGTGTAAATTGAAAATAGTCAGGGAAATTTTTTTTTTTTTTCTTTTTTGATTAATTTGAAAGTGATTTGTATAATTTTTTTTAAATTTTAATTTTCAGATGTCTATGTGTTCAGCTCCGCTTAGAGAATTATCAAATCCAGGAGCTAGTGGTTCTATTTTTTATTTGACAGAGGATGATGAATTCATTATCAAAACCGTTCAGCATAAAGAAGGAGAATTTTTACAAAAGTTATTACCTGGATATTATATGGTTAGTGTCGAAGAGATGAAAGGAGTTGGATAAGGTCAAGGTTTAGGTTTAGGTTGATAAAAGTTTTAAGATTATCTTCGAGGGAAATGAATGTTCCTAAAGATTCCCCATAATTTATTTTTGGAAAGATTGTTACGGGAATTTAAAACATAAATTCCCAGGGATTTATTAAAAACCATTAAATTTTTGTATCAATGGAAAAAGACGGTAATTTTACCCGCGGAGGGTAATATTTTCAAAAATTCCCGGGAATTTATTTTTTATTCCCGGATCAAAAAAAAAATTTTTTAAATTTATTCAGAAAATTATTGCAACATTTAGTTTTTTCTCCTGGAAAATTTGTTTTGGAAATTTAAAATAAATTCCTTGGGATTTATTGAAATTAATTCCCATAAAATACTGAAAATTAGGGATTTTTTGGCAATTTATTTGCCTGAGGAATTTTTTGACTGTCACTGAATCAGTCTGCGTTAAATTTTTATGTTAAATAAATTCTCCCTTCAGGAAATTTATTTTACACCAAGGGGAATATTCCCCAAAATTCCCGAATTTTTTCTAAAAAATTTCCAACTTTTTAAAAAAAGTTCTTCGAAAGCTGGTCATGACATTTAGTTTTTTTTTTTTTTTGGTTAACGAGATTTTTAAGCAAGATAAGAAATCAATGCAATGTGATAATTTTAATAATGTAATTAATTTTTTGTTCCTTTTCTTTTTTTCAGAATTTAAACCAAAATCCAAGAACGCTTCTACCAAAGTTTTTTGGACTTTATTGTTATCAATGCAATAGTAAAAACGTCAGATTAGTAGCCATGAATAATCTGTTACCGAGTTCAGTGAAATTGCACCAAAAATACGATTTGAAAGGTTCGACGTACAAGAGGAAGGCGAGCAAAGCGGAGAAAGCTAAATCCTCCCCGACCTTCAAGGATTTGGATTTCATGGAGCACCACCCGGAGGGTTTGTTCCTGGAAGCGGACACATATTCAGCTTTAATTAAGACAATTCAAAGAGACTGCAGAGTATTAGAAAGTTTCAAAATAATGGATTATTCCCTTTTAGTCGGGGTTCATAATTTAGATCTGACCGCTCGGGAGAAATTGGAAAAGTCAAATTTAGGAAGTAACGAAAATTTAGATAGTTTAGATTCCGCCCAGCCGGATAGCTTAGATCGGGATGCTCAACGGGGAGGCGGGATGATATCTTTAAATAGGTCGAAAAGTATCAATAGGCAAAGGTTGGTTGCTCATTCGACTGCTATGGAAAGTATACAGGCGGAAAGCGAGCCGATCGATCAGCAGGATGATATTCCGTGAGTTGCCATTTTATTTATTTATTTTTTTAAAAAATCCATGTATTAATTTTTTTGTTTTTTTTTTGTTTTTAGACCTGGAGGTATCCCTGCTAGAAACGCAAAAGGAGAGAGATTACTGTTATTTATGGGAATAATTGATATTTTGCAAAGCTATAGGCTTAAAAAGAAATTAGAACACACGTGGAAAGCCATGATTCACGACGGAGTAAGTATTTTTATCTTGTTGGGCGGTACGATTTCCTCCTGACGAGATTTGTCAGGGCGATATGTTAGCAAGGGATGACCAAAATTAATGGCGATAAATGATCGATATATCGAAAGAAAAATCGAAAATTATCGATAAGTTATCGGTCATCACTAGTATCGGTCTCGAAATAATTTTGGAATCGAAAGTCAGTTTCAGTATCGGAAATCCTTTTTTGTCTCGGGCTCCATTTTCATATCGACAAATAGAGTCCCACTCTGTCTCAATTCTCGGTATCACTAAGTATCGTTTTGACCGGGGTATCGTGAACACCTCTACTGTAAGATAATTTTTAAAGACCGTGACTTTTTAAAGGGTTCCCCTGTTTTTTTGAGAAATGATTTCATTTTCTTGGTATTAAATTAACACCGATTTCCTGGTATCAATTTTCGTCGTGTGTTGACTGATTTTGATCTCGGAATTCCGACGGTGATATAAATCGAGATTAGAACGATAAACAGATGTTGATATTTTCTCTTGATGATATCATAATTTTTTTTTCTTATTATGTCGCTCTATTTTAATTTTTCAGATTAATGCCATTGTCATGTTAAGTTATGTTATCAACGTGATGTTAATTCCCGGAAAACAAAAATATTTTAACATACTTTACGGGAGGAACTAGCCGTTAAATTTGGGGTGGGGGGTAGCCCCAGACCCTTAGTTTCGCTTACTTAAATTTTAATGCTCGATGAATGAGAGATCGAAAAAAAGAAATGATTGAAAATTAATGTAAAAAAAAGGCTCCCGGTCATTTTTTCTGAAAAAGAATTTTCCAAAAAATAATTTTGCCTAAAGGCAACTCTTCTAAAATTAAAATTTGGACATTACATTATGGCTTCGTATTGGTGTGCAACGCCTTTTTCTAGAATTTTTTTACTTTTATTTTTACTAAATATATTTTTAAAAAAGGTCAATTAGGAAACTTTTTTTAAGGAAAAATAGATTTTAAAAAAATGTTTTTAGGAAATATTTTTTAGGAAAAAAATTCTTTAGGAAAAATGGATTAGGAAAGTGTTTTTTTTTTTTTGGAAAAATGGTAGGAAATCTAAAAAAAAATTTTCATCTTTTACTTGTCTCTAGTTGCGGGTTAATCCGATGCTTGGATTAATCCGGGGATTAGGTCAAACGTTTTAGAGCTGCAATGTAAAATTTTAGTTGAAGATTTTTCAGCTCGTCTAGCCGTCCGGAGCTTTAAAAGTTTTTCCGAATCGGCGAAAAAAAAAAAAATTGAAGGGATTATAGAGAGGCACTTTAATTGCGCCCTTGGATTATAATCCTGCTATCGGATTAATCGCAATTGGATACATGACTTAAGAGTATCAATTTTTTGACTGTTTTTTTTTTTTTTTTTTTTTTTTTTGAAGTGAAACTTCTTATGGTGGGCCTTGAGTGTGGGCTTAACGCGATAAAATTAATAAAAACATCTTAATATTAATTTAAATAAAAACAATTAGGAAATTTAAATTTCATTTTCAAGATTTTTTCCCCTCTTGTTTTACGACGTATGCTTAATTTTTTTTTTTTTTTTTTTAATCTCTTTTCAGGATACGGTTTCCGTTCACAGGCCAGGTTTCTACGCTCAACGGTTTCAAGACTTCATGGCAAAAACAGTTTTTAAGAAAATCCCTTCACGTAAGTCCAAAAAATATAGAAATTCTTTTAAAGCTAAGCTAAGAAGGCAAAATGCTAAAGACTTAGGTGACGGAGTAGCCGTACAACTTACAACAGTGCCGACGGAAAACCATAATAAATGTGCCGTCTCATAGTCATTAATTTATTTTTTTTATTTTAAATTTTATTTTCCTTTTTTTATTTATTTTACTTATTTATTTATTTCATCTCATTAATATTATTCGATTTATTTTTCTTCCAATTTAATTGTATTATTAAAGGATGTTTTAAGAACATTCTGGGGAAAAAAGGCATTGAGTGCTTTGTATAATTTTTTTTATTTTTAATCGACTGGTATTTTTAGGATATGCGATTTAAAAAAATAGTATTTTTCATTACGGGAGTCGAAGGTAAGAAATTTCAAAACGAGGCCAAGTTTACGGCTCGAGCCGAAGGCGAGGGCCGTAATTGGTCGAGTTTTGAAACTTACCTTCGATTCCCGTGATGAAATATACTTTTTATCACGAAGATAACGCATTTTACTAAACTCAGCAGTACTGAAAAGTGGACTTTCTAGTACTGAGTGATGAAAAATATGTTTTAATTTTTTTGTTTTGTATTTTTTTTTTTTTAATTTTTATTTAATTTTTTTAAAATCGCCGACTTGACAAGAAGAAAAATGAGCATTTTGTGGATAAAATGTGATACTTAGTAAATATTTTGCAAATGAAAAAAAATTCCGTAGAAAAACCCGAATATATTTTGTATAAAAATATAATGAAAAAAAATAATAATTTTCTTAAGATTGTGCACTGTCATGTGAGTAAAATTGTTTTTTTACTCCCTTTTTTAAGGATTCAAATCACGTGCCAAAAAAAAAAAAAAGTTTTAGCAAATATGGTTCGAAAACCTGAAGTAATGAATATGAAAAAAAATCTCACTTCTCATACGCAGTGAGCCAGATTAAGGATTTTTATCGGAAATTAAATTTGTTCGGGGATTGTCTGCTTATAACGGTAAAATGGAGGTTAGTTGGATGAGGGCCTCAGAATGAGATGATCTAGTCACAAATTTCTTTCTCGTTCTAAGTCACTTGTTCGGTTGGATATTTTACGGTAAAGCAGACGAAAGCCCTTTTTTGTCTGTGAAAATCCTTATTTTAAAAAAAAGGACTAGAATATTTTTTTAAGCCTCAGTGAGTGTTTAAAGCTTCGGTGTTTTGTGGCGCTAAGCTCTCTTATGTAAACGCTCTGTTATGTCTCGTGATATTTTGAAATTACTTTTGAAATACTTTGAAAATACTTTTGAAATATTTTAAAAATACTTTTGAAATATTTTGAAAATACTTTTGAAATATTTTGAGAATACTTTTTAAACATTTTGAAAATATTTTTGAAATATTTTGAAAATACTTTTGAAATATTTTAAAAATACTTTTGAAATATTTTGAAAATACTTTTGAAATATTTTGAGAATACTTTTTAAACATTTTGAAAATATTTTTGAAATATTTTGAAAATACTTTTGAAATATTTTGAAACTAGTTTTGAAATATTTTGAAAATACTTTTGAAATATTTTGAAACTAGTTTTGAAATATTTTGAAAATATTTTAAAAATACTTTTGAAATATTTTAAAAATACTTTTGAAATATTTTGAAAATACTTTTGAAATATTTTGAGAATACTTTTTAAACATTTTGAAAATATTTTTGAAATATTTTGAAAATACTTTTGAAATATTTTAAAAATACTTTTGAAATATTTTGAAAATACTTTTGAAATATTTTGAAACTAGTTTTGAAATTAAACCTAAGAGGGGGGTACAATGGACCAAATATTTTTAAATTTAAAGGGATAAGGGATCCATTACACATGGACTTCAAGGCGTGTCCATGGCCTTCGTGGGTTCGAGTCCCACTCGAGGTGTGATTTTTTCTCGATATTTATAATCATGGTCAAATAACCATGGCGTGATGCATGAGTTTTGCGATTTGACTAATTTTCGGGGTTTTTCTTAAATCGGGTTCTTTTCCCTCCAAAAAATTGAACTTGTGTAATGGATCCCTTATCCCTTTAAATTTAAAAATAGTTTTGAAATATTTTGAAAATACTTTTGAAATATTTTGAAACTAGTTTTGAAATATTTTGAAAATATTTTAAAAATACTTTTGAAATATTTTGAAAATACTTTTGAAATATTTTGAAAATACTTTTGAAATATTTTGAGAATACTTTTTAAACATTTTGAAAATACTTTTGAAATATTTTGAGAATACTTTTTAAACATTTTGAAAATACTTTTGAAACATTTTGAAAATACTTCTGAAATATTTTGAAAGTATTTTTGAAATATTTTGAAAATATTTTTTGAAACAAAGCAATAAAAATATTTTTAAAATCTTTGTCAAAATTTTTAAAATATTTTTATTGTTCCTCGTTTCAAAAAATATTTGCATAATATTTTTAAAACATTGAAAAACATATTTTATAAATATTAATATTTTTTTTTCATTGGGAGCCTCATTAATGCCCCTAAAACCTCTCAATGTGAATTTTTTCGAAAATCAGTTCAGACTTCGAACCTTGAGTTCGAATTCAAACATTCACCATATTGAATTTTGGTACATTGGCGCCACATTTCAAACTCCGAAGCTCTTCATCTTTTTTTCTGTCGCTTAAAAAAATTTTTAGTCCCTCCCCCGCCCCTGGCTCACTGCAACTCATTGTAAATAAATTTTTTTGAAAAACAAAATCGTAGCGCACGTTTAGCCTTTTTTTTTTAAATCACCGCGTCCTGATGTGGTATGTCCCCGAAAAAAACCACATTTTTACCAAAAAAACAAAAACAAATCAAAATACGTCACTTTTCGTTAACGGAATCCATGTTGAATGTAGTACATCTCTTTGTTTGTATGCCTTGCGTAGCAATGTAATCAGACAAAATGTAAATTAAAAAAAAAAAAATCCTAATGCTTGATAATGTACAAAAAGGATATAAAAAGAGCACGTGGCTTTGAGAAAAAAATTCTTTTCCTCTAAGCTTTTTTTTTTTTTTTTCTCCGAGAAAATAATTACGTAAACATTTTCTGTCTGCGACCATTTTAGTGGATTTGCCGGAAATTAAAGGAAATCATCGGAAATTTAGGACACTGGTTACGAGTTACATAGGTAATCCATAAAAATAAAATCATTTATAATTTTTTTTTGAAGTTTTCTTTTCTTTAATTTTTTCTGAAAAACAAGTTTTCAGTATTTTTGTGTGCATGACAGTGTCGCAAATTTTCATTTTGTTTTTTTTCCTAAATTGTTGATGTTGTTATTTGCATTTAACTGTTTTTATTTTACGAAAATTCTAACCTCGTTTTATGCCGATTGTGCCGAATTTTTATTGAAGTAAAAAAATCGAGCATAAAGCGATCAATTAATTTACATGTAATCGTTTTTGCAATTTTCACGTTTTATTTTCTTTCTGTTTTTTTTTTAAATTTCAGTCCAGTTTGCACGGATAATGTCGAACACCCTCAATTTTTGCTTGTTTTTAAACATTTCGTTAAAATTTAAAATTAATTTTTTAGCACGTAAATTAGTTTCAGGGAAACATTGAATTCGTTGGCCTAGGATTATTTTATATTCTCAGTTTTCTGAGATTAATTTTGTATGTTTAGCTTATGGAGAGTAGAAATTTTTAAAAAAAGGGTAGAACACGTTTTTCTGGGGCAGCGAAATATTTGTGGATTTTAAAGCAAAACTAAAATCTGTTATTAAAAATAGTTCGTTCCGTCCGTTAATTTTTAAATTTAAAATGAAAAAAAAAAAATAAAATTTGCCAAATTTAATAGTAAAAATTTTAAAATGGTAATTTAAAAGTTAAGTGTGCTTAAGACACCTCGTTTTGGGAAACAAAAATTTCGTGTAGCCTCTTAAACAGGTTTCAACATAGCAAAGCAAATACGGGAATAAATACGCAATTCAGGGTAAAAAAAAAAAAAAAAACGAATTTTAGGTATCTAAAAATCCTTTGGTGCATTCTGGAATTTATAGTGCAAGTTTCAACTTGTCTAAAAGGTATATATTCAACCGGAAAATAATTTCAAAAAATTTTGTAATCGAAAAATTTTCATTTCGTTTTCCGGGTTTTTATTTATTTGGAACAAGTTGAAACTTGTACCAAAAATACAAGAATTAGTCTGAGGAGCTTGTTAGATAGCTAGATTTTGAGTTTTTGTTCTCCTCAAAATAACAAGTTGAAACTTGTTAAACTTGTTTGGAAATTTAAAAAGTTGAAATTTGTTGACATTATTTTTCAGCCATTGGTTGAAGTTATTTTGGTGCAAATTTAAACAGGTTGAAACTTTGAAATGCTTGAACAAGTTAGAACTTGCACCAAAAATACAAGAATAAATCTGAAGAGTTTATTATAGACACATAAAATTTGAATTTTTTCCTCCGGAAAATAACTCCATAAATAATATCAACAAGCTTGTAACATTCTCAACAAGTGTCAACTTGTTGAAGCTTGTTGATTTCGTGTTTCAACTTGTTAAAGTTATAGCCATTTTTTAAAGTTATTTTGGTACAAGTTTAAACCTGTTGAAAAAAATGTGAACGACAGGAAATGTTTTTTAAATTCATTTCCGGTCGCACATACATTTCAGACAAGTCGAAACTTGTGCTAAAAATTCCAGGATACACTAAAAGAGTTCGTTAGGAACCTAAAATTTGGATTTTTTCACCGTAAATCGAGTATGAGACAATAAAACAGTCATTATTTCAGGTTAAAATTTTTGGAGAAATCTCCCGAAGATCCATTAGACAAGTTCAAATGTTTTTGGAGGGAAATGAACCCGTAATTAAGAAAAACCCCAATTAGTCAAATCGAAAAACTCATGCATTACGCCATGATTATTTGACAATTATTATAAATATCGAGAAAAAATCACACCTCGAGTGGGACTCGAACCCACGAAGGCCCTGGACACGCCTTGAAGTCCTATACGCGGACAGCGCTCTAACCAACTGAGCTATCGAGGCTTACACCCGAGCGTGTGACATTTTCTCGATATGACTTTTAAAGGTGCACCTTTAAAAGTCATATCGAGAAAATGTCACACGCTCGGGTGTAAGCCTCGATAGCTCAGTTGGTTAGAGCGCTGTCCGCGTATAGGACTTCAAGGCGTGTCCAGGGCCTTCGTGGGTTCGAGTCCCACTCGAGGTGTGATTTTTTCTCGATATTTATAATAATTGTCAAATAATCATGGCGTAATGCATGAGTTTTTCGATTTGACTAATTGGGGTTTTTCTTAATTACGGGTTCATTTCCCTCCAAAAACATTTGAACTTGTCTAATGGATCTTCGGGAGATTTCTCCAAAAATTATAAACTACTGGTCCATTGTCCCCCCCCCCCCCTTAAAAATTATTTCAGGTGTTTACTAAAGCTTTCTCTTAAAATCTCACTGAAAAGATACACAGTTGTTTGTTTGAAATTCAATTCTAAAAATTTTTTTTAGACAGTTTAACTGCAATTTCTATAGATAAAATTGAATTAAAGTTCCGTTGGAATTTAATTACATAAAACGAAACTTTTTTCCCAATTCAATGAGAAAAAAAATTTTAATGTTTGTAAAATATTTTTGAAATATTTTCAATATTATAAAAATATTTTGCAAATATTTATTATAAAAATATTTTGCAAATATTTATTATAAAAATATTTTGCAAATATTTTTCAAGATTTTAAAAATATTTTGCAAATATTTTTTGAAACAAAAAGCAATAAATTTTTTTTTTCAAATCTTTGTCAAAATTTTTTAAATATTTTTATTGTTTCTTGTTTCAAAAAGTATTTGCATAATAATTTTAAAATATCGAAAAACATTTCAAGAACACTTCATAAATATTAATATTTTTTTTCTCATTGGTAACCGCTTTTGTTCAAGAAACATTGCCCGCACTCAGCAAAAAAATGGCTAATACAAAGACAAAAATGTCTTGTGACAAGAAATGTTCTTAAGAATCATGCGAAAACAAAAAAAATATCTTGTCGAGAAACAACCTATCCGCTGTCAAGACGCATTTTTGTTTCGCTATGAAACATTCCGGTCTTGTTGCAAGACAAAACTTGTTCAAGACGTCAAGGTGCACATAGTGCACCCAGCCAAGTTTTAATTTCCTTTTTCTGAGTGCACTGCCAGGCTCTGAATGTTCTAGGAAGTCATTAGTCAATGATTCGTTAATTTTTAACGGCCAATCGCTGATTTCATTCTATGACTTTTGAAGACACGCAGCGCAGTGTAGTGAGGAATTTTAAAATTAATTAATTGTAAAAAATTCGTTGAGCAGTTTTTTAGTCAAAACAGGAAATTTAAATCGAATTTTTTTTTATTGAATGAATTTTTTAAATCCAAATGCTTTTTGAGGCTACCACCGAGTTTTAGAATCCAAAAAATTTTTGTTTGTTGTCGATTTTTTCAATCGATTACCTTTTTTCATTTTTTTTTCCTTTTCATCATCGTTGCATTAGCTACTTAATCAAAATTCATGACGGGAATGCTCACCATATTTTGTTGTGACTCTTAACGGTATATTCGAACCATAATTGTGATTTTTATTTTTTTAAAAATAATGATCAAATTACTCTACTTACCTTACCATATTTGCTTGATTTTTTTGGATAGAAAAAAAAAATTAGTTTTCCGCATAGTTAGTTAATCCGAATCGTCTTTTAAATTTTTTAGAAGGAAACCGTTACAGATTTAATTTTTTTTATATGGGAAAAAAAAAGATTTTTTATTAGGCATGGAAAATTTATAAAATTCAGTAGCTCAAGAAAAAAAAAATTCCAATTTTTTTAAAATTTAGTTTTTTTTTGCTTTTTTGCATGGATTCGCACTTTGGTTTGCCATTTTTTTTTATCTCACAAATTTTTTTAACATTGATTCTCTTGTTTCTATTTTAGCTAAACGGAAAAAAAAAAAAAAAAATCACGAAGTTTTATTAAATTTAATTTCTTTCAGCTTCACGATAGGTTTTTAATTTATAAAATTTAATTTTGTTTTCTTTTATGATTTTTAGTTAAACGAAATATTAATGATTGAATTTTTGTTTCAGCTTTGAAACATTCCCCTTCGAAAAGAAAAAGCATATCGAGAGCAGTTCGTCCATTGGAAGCGGATGCGGAAATAGGTAAATTGAAATGAAAATTAAACCAAACAATTAATATTAATATTAATACATAATGCTTTTTGGTGGAAGTAGAGACCCTTATATAAAAAAAGAGACTGGAGAATTTACTGATAAATCTGATTGGTTCGCTTTTTAGAAGCCATAATGGACGGCCATATTGGAAATCGGGTGAAAATTTGAAGATTTCTCAGTTTTACCAATATATGAAATTAAAATTTTTAAACTCAAATTTTTATTATAAAAAATCAAATTTTTAATATAATGGCGATTTTTCTTCTGCTCAAGCTACTGCATTGTAAGCTGCCATATTGAATAATATGGCGTCAATTTAAATTCTCCAGTCCTTTTTTTATTTTGGGGTCTGTAGGTGGAAGATTTGCTGATCTTTTGCGTGGAGAGCAGAGACATCTGTTGGAACTAAAGTAAGCGAATTTGGTACTATCATTAATAAGGAACATTACCCGTTATGGGCGCTGTATGTAGTCGTCAGTCAACGTAGTGAGTCACGGCCTTCTATGAATTTTTAAAGGGTTTCTATGAAGATTACGAAGGTCATCTATGAACGATCTTAAGCGAGTTTTGATGTTGGCAGCCAACATCAAAAATTACCCTCTTTGCTCATAGAAAACTTTCTTGATTTTCTTAGAAGGCTGTGGCTAACCACATTTGACTGACCATTACCTGCAGCGCCCCTAGCGGGTAATGTTGATTTTTGATGGGGCACTGTATTAGTCTGCATTATGTACAAAGATACCAAGTGGTTATCATCGCTACAAAACTTAACGCCATCGTTTGTTGTCGCCAAAATGGCGAAAGTGCGGCTCACCGTGGTCGCTAGTCAAGAGAAAAGCGAACATAATTCTCATCTCAAGCGTAGGTAAAAGCTATAAAAAGGATCTGGGCGTCAAAGGCTTTGGTTTTTCTGTAGTTTAAAATCATTTGCCCGTATTGAAAAATTCAAAATGGCGGATCCAATATGGCGGATGAAATTTTGAATTTCTTAAAACTACATCTTGAGATTTTCATACGAATCGTATATGAGCTTCTTCGAATTCAAGATGGCGAAGTCACTATGGCGACTTTTAACCGCACTTGCTGAAGTTTACCGATGTTTGTAAATATTAGTGTATAGGGGTTTTTGAGGTCACTGATTTCGAATTCGTCAGCGTTTTTTTTTTTCAAATTTAAATATTTTAAGCAATTATGAGCGGTGCTTAGACCTACTAGGCCTGGCGTATGGAATTCGAAAAAAACGCTGTCTGACTCGAAATCAGCGACCTCAAAAACCCCTATATACTAATTTTTACAAACATCGGTAAACTTCAGCAACTGCGGTTAAAAGTCGCCATAGTGACTTCGCCATCTTGAATTTGAAGAAAACTGATATCAGATTTGTATTTAGCTACCCCGAAAACCCCTAGATATACAGTTTTATGAAAATCAGCGCAAAATTCGAAATTTCATCCGCCATATTGGATCCACCATTTTGACTTTGTAAAAAAGGCAAGTGAGTTTAAACTACACAGAAAAGACGTCCATATCCTTTTTAGAGCTTTTACCTACTCTTAAAATGGGGATTGTGCCCGCTTTTCTCTTGACTAGCTACCACTGTGTGGCTTACGAACGCTGATACAGTGCTGCCATCTACCAGCTATGAACCAAACTTCTCGTACTCATTAATTTCGATAGATGTCGCTTTACGTCGAGCAAAAGTCTTTTGCAGTTTGAATTGCTCGCTTATTAATCATCAATAATCTCTCTTTTTTTAAACGCTTTCTTTAATCAGGAGGTCAAAAGACTGGAAACGGTAGTCGACCAGGTAAATTTATTTGTCCTCCGGAAAAATTCTTTCAAAATCCTGAAAAAAATTAAAAGAATTAATTTTTCCTTTTTTTTTTTCTTTCTTCTTATGTCTGAACGATTTTTTTTTTCCTCGTGGGAAAAAAACCAGAAAGTCCAAGTTCGTTTCAGTTAATGACGACGGCAAGCATCACCAATGCTGCGTCATCTCTTGTCAATAATCAAAGCTCATCATCCGTAGTTGCGAACTCTTCGCAAAACCAAAATAGCATCCAATCCCAGAACAGTAGCAAATCCGCAAATCCTACAAGTAAAACTTCCCCGCCTAAATTAAGCCCTTTATCTCCCGTAGGAAGTAGTTTAAGTCCACCCACTTACCCTGCCGTGTTAGGTAGAGGTGCGACACTTCCTCAGAAGAGTAAAGTCCCTCCGCCCGTTCCTCCCAGAGGTAGCCCGAGACCCAAAAGAGATTTGCCACCGAATAGAGGTAATTTCATTTTTGCACACGGTAGTTTTCCTTCCTTCACTGATTTAACTGTAAATTGGGTGTGAAATAAAAATAGAATGCAAAAAGGAAACCCGAATCTCGGTTTTATTTTTTATTATCTTATCATTTTTAATGATAATAAAAATGCGATACAGTGCGTTTATAAATGCTTGATTCCCGTTGCTTTTACCTAATTTTTTTTTTTTTTTTTTTTTAATATTAGCCACTAATGCTTTATCGCTTTTTTTTTCTTAAATAATTTTTGCTTATAGGGTTTGCAAACAGTTGTAGCGGCATTCCTTCCTGCTCTACCCCTCCCCCGGCCTTCGAGGATGCGGTGCGGGGAGACACTCCTCCCAGATCTAGGAATCCTCATCATGTACGAAGTTATCGGGAAGAATCTGTCAGGTTTGTATTTTTTTTTTTTTTTTTTTTTTTTTTGGTATTAAGGTGGATAGAGGAAGCTTTAGGAAACAACGGAAGGAATAGTTGTTTCGTCTAATAAAAATGATGAGGATGAAAAAATCCCAAATTTTAGGTATCTAGCAAACTCCTTTGGGATTAGAGATGCCTCCCGGGAATTCCCGTGATCCCGGTTTTTTCCCGAAAAAAATTCCCGGGAACATTCTTTTTCGAAAATGCAAGAACAAGTCGGAGAAGTTTGTTAGATACTTAAAATTTCAATTATTTCTTCGAAAAATAACTTCAAGAAATTTCAACTTGTAAATGTTATGTTTCAACTTGTTGAAGTTATTTCCAAGTCATTTGTTAAACTTATTTTACTACAAGTTTAAGCAAGTTGAAACATAACTTGAGCATGTTTGAACATGTTGAAACATAACTTGAGCGAGTTTGAACATGTTGAAACACAACTTGAGCGAGTTTGAACATGTTGAAATATAATATGAGCAAGTTTGAACATGTTGAAACATAACTTGAGCAAGTTTGAACAAATTGAAACATAACTTGAGCAAGTTTAAACAAATTGAAATATAACTTGAGCAAGTTTGAACATAACTTGAGCAAGTTTAAACAAGTTGAAATATAACTAAAACATAATTTGAGCAAGTTTGAACATACGGAAGCCCTGAAGGGTCACATTTCTGTAATTTTTTTTTATTGTTTGTTCCGGAACAGACATTGTTTGTTCCGGAACAAACAATGTCTGTTCCGAAACAGGCAACGTTTAGTTAGAAAATTGTCTGTTCCGGAACTGACAATTTTAAAAATTGTTTGTTCCGGAACTGACAATTTTCTAACTAAACGTTGCCTGTTCCAGAACAGACATTGCTTGTTCCGGAACAAACAATGTCTGTTCCGGAACAAACAATAAAAAAAAATTACAGAAATGTGACCCTTCAGGGCTTCCGTATTTGAACATGATGAAACATAACTTGAGCAAGTTTGAACATGTTGAAATATAATATGAGCAAGTTTGAACATGTTGAAACGTAACTTGAGCAAGTTTAAACCAGTTAAAATATAACTTGAGCAAGTTAAAACATAATTTGAGCATGTTTGAACATGTTGAAACATAACTTGAGCCAGTTTGAGCAAGTTGAAACATAATTTATGCAAATTTTGAACATGTTGAAACATAACTTGAGCAAGTTTGAACAAGCTGAATCATAACTTAACAAGTTTTATTAAGTTAAAACATAACTTTAACAAGTCCCAACAAATTTCGAACCTAAAATTTAAATATTTTCCTCTTGAATCAAATATTTGACAAAACAGCCGTTATTTACTGACACATTCTCTTATTTTTTTTTTTAAATTTTGCACAATTATTTTAGGTATTAAGTGGTAAAAAATGAGATTTTAACTGGCCGAAATCTAAAGCTTTGAGTAAACGAGTGGGGTTTTCAAGCACGCTGATTTCGAATCTGGCGTTATCTTTTCAAAATTCAACATGGTTGACCCGAAAATTGGGGCTGACTGATCAGTTTTTATGGCTACTGATCAGATCTTTTTAAACTCCACTATTTAACTTTTTTATTTTTTCTATCTTTCCAGTATATCAGAAGTAAGACTGGATCACAAGTCCTCACTAAGCGTCGAATCGTCTAGCTCAACGAGTGGTTTCGCTAGTGGGACAACTAGAAATTTAACGTGGACGCCTCCTGCATCCGTGGAAGGCAGCACCCCCACGTGGACGGAAGGGACACCTTCCTTTACGGAATCTTCTAGCAGCGGCGATATAGGTAACATACCAGGTTTGCAGCATCGCGGTAAACCCAAAAAAAAAGTTGATTTTTCTCCTAATAAAATATTTTTATTTCAACTAATTTTTTTTTTTTTTTTTTAATTTAGGCTGCCCAACAACTCCTATAAGAAGTTCACATCATAGAAGAGATAGCTCAGGACCTAAATCTTTAACGGACGATAGCGAACATTCCTCAGAAATGGTAAGTAAATTTATAACTCGAATAATTGTTAAAAATAATTAAGTAGAAAATTTTAATTTTTGTAAAAACGAAAAAAAAGCTGGTTTTATTTTTAAATTAGAGCTTTTTAGGAAAAAAAAATGTTTTCGAAGTAGAATTTACAAAAAAAAGACTTATACTGGTTG